>OZ010738.1:138818548-139036048 GCA_963932295.1 Tipula lateralis
CTAAACGTATGAATAATAGGTACAGGTGAAATCGTGGGAAAAGAATTGACCAATTATTTCAATGCTGAAGGAAAAAATTTAAAAAAAATTCATAAATTAACTTTAATAAATTAAAATATTAATCTAATTTATTACTGGTATTTTAATTTTATTTCTTCTGAATGACTCCAACTATTTATTTAACTAGATCAATCCCGGTTGAACACTAAATGAAAAGTGAGATCCTGTCTCACTTTTCATTTAGTGTTCAACCGGGATTGTAAATTATTAATAAAATAAAAACAGTTTTATATGGTCTTGGTCTGTATTGGTGTGATGAGCGCTGAAAATTTTCGATGAAGACGTTGAGCGTAAAATCCCCACTTCAAAATTAGTTTGTAGGCAAAAAGGTAAGAGACGAGGATGTTCAGCGCCGAAAGAAGAAACAAAAACCAAAAATAAATGGAAAATGAAACGAAATGCACTAAAAGACAACGAAGAACAAAACTGTTCTTCGTTGTCTTTTAGTGCATTTCGTTGCATTCAAACTTATTTCTAAAATTGAAACGAAGGCAAAATTAAAAAAAGCGGGATGCAAAATAAAATCATATTAGTACTTGTATGCGAGAAATCATATTAGTACATGTCGCCGGATGTATCTTAATCGTTAAGAGAGTTTCTCATCACGCCACGGTCTCGAGTTCGATTCCCGCCGTTGACCAAATTAACATGCAACCGGATGACATAAAAAAACGCGTTTGTGTGTAAACGACTGAAGTGTGTGTGTGTTTTCACACAAGCCAAACTTAATGCATATGCTGTAGAAGCATATCAACCTTTAGCGGTATGAGTGAATATTCTTCTATCTGTACACGATTGTGAATACAGTATAAAAAAAATAAACAAACGCACACCACCTAAGTATTATTGAGTAAAAATGTACAAGAAAAGTAAAATAAAAAAATAAATGAGCGTATCTTTCTCTCTGTGTCAAACTATCATTTAAAAAGCTATATTGACGTCAAAACTAAGTAACATTATATTTAATGCGGAAAGTATGGTTTTATTGCAAAATTTATTTCCAGTTTTTACTTGAACACTATGCAACAGGACTTAAACAGGACAAATTAAAACATTCAAACTTTAAACAGCATATGTATCTTTTATCAGAATTAAACATTCATACCATGTACATGAAAAATCTACACAAATTTTTTCACGCAACCATACACCTAAAGACATCAAAAATTTAATTCGATAAAAATATTTTAATAAATTCTAATGTAAATAGATGAAGTTTTATTAAAAAATTTATGAATTGCGAATCAAAATACACTCATCCTACTGCAATTCATGTGCCATTTTACACTGGCACTCTTGCGTGTGACTCAAACCGGTTTTTTCCTCGTCTCTTACTTCTTTTGTCTATATACTAATTTTAGAGTGGGGATTTCTCGACGCACAACTTTCGTCAAAAATTATTTTGTACTCTTGTGAGTTTCGCTCTAATACATACAAAAAGCAATATTTTATGAGGTTCAAAATTCTCTTATTGTTTTCGACTCAACATTTTCATTTTGCATTCTGAAGAGTGCAGACGAAATAGAAAAATATGGTTATGTATGACGATTTTTGTTTTACAGATGAGAAAATATTTTACAGATGATTTATTTTTACAGAAAATTAATATAAAATATGTTGATTCGTAAAAAATATGATTTTTGTATGTTAGTTTGATAAATTGTAATTCATTTATTATATTTATTTATATAAATTGTAATTTATTTACTATTGTAATGGAATTCATTGATTTATTATAATATTTTTTATTAATAAAAAAAATATTATACTTATATTGATGATGTTTCTAAAAATGGTAAAACGTTGGAATGATGAAAATATACATAAATACATTTATAATATAAATATATAATGGGTTATTAAAAACTATACATTTTCCTGTAAAAATGAAAAAAATTCGTGTTAAATTTGTTTTTTCGCCATATGGTTATGCGATGTTCGCTCGACCAAGTATTCATTGATAATGAAATATTTTCCACACACACATAGATAAATATGAAAAAAAACTCTGCTGCACGAAAAAGTGAAATTGACGCGAGAGTGCCAGTTTAAAATGGCACATTTCTATTTTATTTTGGATTGAATAACCTAACCTACTCGCATTTACACAAAACTAACAACATTCACTTCACAGTCGCCGGTCGTAGCTTAATGGTTAAGAGAGTTTCTCATCACGCCGCGGTCTCGAGTTCGATTCTCGCCGCTGACCAAAAATTAACATGCCACCGGATGACATAAAATGCGTTTGTGTGTAAAAACATTCGTTGGGTTGACCACCTACAATGTGCACCAATCGTTAAAATTGGTTCGTAAGGTCTCAGTTGAGACGCCTCTAAGCCATAGATATTAACAACATTCACTCGATGTTATCCACAATATTACACTATTTTGTATTTCATATTCACAATATTATATTTTTTATCTACACAACAATTATTCTATATTTATAATAAAATAAAATTATGTTGCATAAAATATGAAGTGGTCATTGCATAGATGTCATTTTTATTGTTTATCATAATTACCATTATCATTTGACAATCGTTTATCAGTTTGGTAGAGATTTAAAAGAGAATAATAGTACTCAACCTTTTGTAGTGTGTGTCTATTTTTCGAAATAGACCTTAAGTAGTGTTAGTGAGAAACGTCAAATTTTGAATTTTTTTATATGGACTTTTTTGTTTATCAACACACTCAAAGGTTGATATTTTCGTTTGATTATGCTCGTGTAAAAAAAGAAGCAGGCTTGTGTAAACACACACACACTACAGTCGGCTTTGCAGTGCATCGATAATGTAGATTACGCCTACCACATGATTTTGACAAATAACGATTTAACGTCAACAAAAATGTGTACAAATATTTCAATTACAGTTAACAGTATTTTGACAACAGCTGGCCAGGTAGATTGTTATAAAATTTGACTTGCAGGCTTAATAGATTTGTGGCACTTAAAAATAGCACGCGACGTAATGTCGTGAACACAAATAAAAACAAAAAATGTATATCAATAAAATTATAATTAATTATATCCTCTTATTAGTGTTTTACGGGAGCCGAAGTTATTCTATTAGCCTTGAAGATTATCCAATTAATACACCAACACAAAAATTGTTGATCGTTTCATACGATGGGTTTCGCAACGAATATTTTAATCGTAATATTACCAACTATTTAAATAAATTACGATTATCAGGAATTTATACGGATTACATGAAAAATGTGTTTCCAACCAAAACATTTCCAAATCATCATACGATTGCAACCGGTTTGTATGCAGAAAAGCATGGTGTGACTGGAAATTCTGTATACGATCATCGCCTAAAACGTAAAATAAATATATCTGAGCTGTTCGATTATGATTCGGATCATGTTATGCCGATTTGGGTGAGTTATTTATTTAAAATGTTAACTGTTATTAATCGTTGAATTCGTTAGATTTTAAATCAAAAATCTGGACCAAATCGTTTTTCCGGTTGTATGATGTGGCCAGGAATTGAAAATACGTATCACAACGATTCGTGCCATTTCAAAACTTCTTACAACCCTAATATGCAATTTTATGAACGGGTCGACAAAATACTGGAATGGTTTATAAACCCAGTCACTCCAATAAATCTAGGGTTACTATATTTCGAAGAGCCAGATTCTACTGCGCATGTATATGGTCCAGATTCAAATGAGGTAAACGATCAAATTCGTAAAGTAAATAATGTAACAGAATATATACAAAAGAGATTGATCGAGTTAAAATTAAGCAATGTTAACGTAATATACTTAAGTGACCATGGAATGGATACCGTCCCCGTGCACAACATAATCGACTTAAATAATTTGATTAAAAACGATACATACAAGTATTACGGAACCTCACCAGTATTACAAATTGTACCTAACGAAGCGAGTGAACTTGATAGTATTTATAAAACTTTAAGCTTGGCGGCCGAGAAGAATGGTTATTTTTCGGTGTTTTTAAATTCTGAGTTGCCCGCTCAGTGGCATATTCGAAATGATCAGCGAGTCGGACCAATTACAATACTCGCAAACGAAGGATACGGATTTCATGATTTACTGTTTAAACTAGACCAATATCAACAAAAAGGCCTGCTTCCAAAAGGTTCACTTCAAAATCACACTTTAGGCACACATGGATATGATAATGGATTGACTAACATGTATTCGTTTTTTATGGCATGGGGACCGAATATACAGAAGAATATAAAAATTCCACCATTTAGTACGCTTGAGCTTAGTGGATTATTCTGTAAAATTTTAAATATTGGACCAAAAATAACAAATTTCGATACTTTTGTAATTACAAAAAACATCACGGAAAAATCTAACCCGCACGAGAGTAAAAAATGGAACAGACCAGATGAATTAATATTGTGTAAGTAAAATTCTAGTTATTTTATATAACAATAATTTATTAAGTCTTTTACACTTCTATATAGTGGGGATTACTATTGTGTTTTTGAGCCTAGTATTGGCCGTTGTTGGTATTAGAACGCTTATGATGCGATATCGCGATTCTCGTAATCATAATGTGAGTGATAATGAGAAGGGTTTGGAAAATCAACATTTAATGGTTGTTAATTTCAGTGAAACTGAAGATTAGAAAACAAATTTTACATTTAATATTATTAGCTATTATATATTTTGGCTATTTTATCAATGTTTTAAATATAATTTAAAAATAAAACAGAATTGTTCAATTATTTATTTTATTGTTGTCTAACTTTGCCTTATCCAACTATTTATACACTTTTGCACCTCCATGGCAACCATTACCTAACACTTTATAAAAGATTCGAAATTAAAGATGTCATTTAAGGACGTAAAAGGTAGAAAATACAATTTAAATAATTACAATATGTTAATAATTTACCTAATTTCAGACCTAGGCGAACATTTGAAACTTATCGGATACCCCCGAAATTTTCAACTTTCTGTATTCTGTACGAATTATGGTGGTCCTGCTGCATTTGCGATTGTTGCCGATATTTTAAAATGGTTAATAAATCGATTAGATCCGTCACTCATATCGGGTGATAGTAGCCATATGACAACGGGAATACTTGAATATCTATCGGATGATGTAAATATCGAGAGTAAATTAATAACAGAATCGGAACGTGTACAATTTATACGAGCTGTTGTGGAATTTTTGATTACAAAATGCGGAATTAAAATAAATCCTCGTAAGTTATACTCTAGTTCGTTTAGTTCCGCTAAAGAATTGTTAAAAGTTACCCAAATGCTTTTAAATACAACCCAAAATTTTGAACAAATCAAAAACGGCAACCCCAATGATGATGTAGATGATGAACTGAATTTGGATACACTAACCGATTTAAATGATACAAATCGTATAAATGATTTACGGCGAACACGTGAACTATCATCTGAGTTAACTAATCATGGGGCGGTTTTATACGACCTTCTTAATAAAGAGGTTTCAAACAAAGAAATACGTAACGCACATGCAAATCGTACAATTGAATTTTCTCAAATCGAACGGACACTAAAACATTCAATTAATCAATTGGAGACATCTTTAAAACAGAATAAGGATAAATTAGAACAAATTAAATTGGATAAATTAAACATTATTAATAAAGTGGAACGCAAGCAGAATGAATTGGAGAGGTCGAAACATCGTTTAGATGCTTTAAAGAAAGTACGCCCTGCCTATCTTGATGAGTTTAATAAATACGAAGATGAATTGAAAGAATTGTTTTCCCAATATATTTTAAGAATTCGTGTGGTTGATTCTCTAAAAGCGCAATTAAATACATCAAGTTTGAGAACACCAACACCACCTAATATTCCGGTGGTTCGTCCATCGGAAAATTTAGTAAATGCTGTTTTATCCGATGATACATTGCTCGAAAATGATTCCGAAGATGATTCGAATGATGATTCTAACGATGATGATGAAAATGTAACGGATCACCATAATGGTAAATTTGGCGATGAATTTTCTCGTTTGAAACCAAAACGGATAAATGCTGCACGTGCTGAAAATCGGAATCAACTAAGAACACGAATCAAAGAAAAAATTAAAGAAGAACGTCTTAATAATAAAATGGCAAATCATAACGATGATGATAATAATTCGGACATTGATTTGGACAGTTCGATAAATTCGGATGAGTCAGATAGTGTGCTCGCTGAGCTAGCACGAGATAATAGCAAGTTACGTAAATATGTAACATTTTTATATTTTAAATATCTATTTATTTTCAGTAATGGACAATTCTATTGAGGAATCATTCAATAAAATGACGCGTGATCCACCACTTGGTGCTCACAGCGATGAAGATTTTTAAACAACACAACTCAATATAATCAAAATCTTTATAGTATTTAATTGGTTTGTGTATGGTTTATATGTCCTGCCTCGGCCTTACGATTCAACCAATTGGATTTTTTAACTGTCAAAGGAAACTTTCCTTATGGAAAAAAACGTGCGGTTAATTCTACTTATTGATTGGCAAATAACGTTGAATTAAAATCTGTCGCAGCTTTTTTACCTAATGACATTATAAATAAATACAAAATAGTTATTAAATTAAGCATAAAGTACAACAAAACCAAAACAAATAAAATATTAATTATTTAATCATTCTGTATTATCTGTTATCCATTGTTTAACCCAATTAGAAATTTGTTTTACATTATTCTCTAGATCTGATTCAGTTTCGCCTCGAATTTCATGTACTATATCAGATTCATAAGATTCTTTTGCCTCATCCAGTATTGTCTGAAAAATTTCACATTCGATATTTGTTTGTAGTTTTTTAGGATTATAATTGCTAGAATATAAATTTTTTAATAACAATATATCGCGTATTTAAGGGAATTCAAGTTAAACTCACCGCTTCTCAAGACGATCGTACAATATTGTATTGTCACACCTTACTACGAATACGACATCAAACCATCGTTCTGGAAAAAATTCACATCCGTGATATTCCACTATATTACCACCGGCTATCATTGTTGGCTCAAGATAGTCTAGAATCTTATCCTCGTCTAAAATTGGGCAGTCATACTCGTTGTCGTATTCCTCGACGAAATTTTGTTCAACTGACAATTTCGACACATCAATCCAGTTGTAATCCAATTTGGTCGCGAGTTTCGCGCAGATACTCGATTTACCAGTACCAGGAGTACCTATAACATAAATATATATTTTAATTTTTCTTTATAAAAATAGAAACATTTTACCTGTAATTAAAATGTTTGGCTTGTTCCTATTAATTTCAGTCATTCTGAAATCTTAATATTTGCGATTAACTCTTACAACTTATGGTACATAACCACATTTTTGGTGTAAGAGCTTTTATAATAAATTGACTATACTTAACCGGTAATTTTGACGTTTCATCACAAATCGGTAATGTTTACAACTGACTAAAGATTAGGTTATGTTTCGATAATATCACGAATTTCAACACAGAAAGAAATGCAAATTTCTTTTACGCGTGTTACAAAAAGTTTAATTAAATCAACACAAATTGTTCGAAATTACAACCAGGGTGTCCATACTCATCGATATACAATGAATACAGCGTACTTCCGTTACAAGAACGATACGGAAAAGGAATTTCAAATCACATTTCGTTATGTTAATTCGAGTTATGGTATCGACAGGACGTTTAATTTTAGTCGATATATTACGGAAAATATTGGTACGTGCATGGAGAGGGTAAAAACTAACGTAGAAAAAGAGTTTTTGAAAAAACTAAAAAAATCGAACAAACCTTCAAAGAAAAATGCAACTGCAGCTATGGTTGGAACAGCACAAATGGCAATGGAGCCGCCTCAAATGACCGTTGAGCTGTATCAAAATGATACCAAACTGGAAGAAGGATGTTTTAAAGATATATTAATCCCACACGACAAAAATAGTTTAAAACTTAAAGTGATCGATACAAATTTTAATGTAGTACTCAATTCACCATGGGTCACGATTATTACTTTGCCCACTTCGATACTGGCAGGTTTTATAGTTTACCCAGCAAAACTCGAACTGCAGTTTTGTGAAAAGAAATTTTGTGATTTTAAATGGTTTCGTGGGCTACCGGTTAAATCGAAAAATGATGAGGACATTGAATGGGTAGAGGTAGCCTCGGGTTTCACGTATATAACATCAACTTCGGATATTGATCATAAATTGAAAGTGTTGTGTACTCCTAGGAATGAAATAAATGCTGGACCAGCTGGAGAAGTTATTTCCAAATGTGTAGTACAAGCTGGCCCGGGCATTTGTCCGTTTGAATCGCGTCATCTTCTCACAACGAATAAACTAAGAGGTGATAAATTTCGGGTTATGTCATATAATATATTGGCCGATTTATATTGTGATAGTGATTTTGCCCGTACAAATTTATTTGGATACTGTCCCCCATATGCTCTGAACATAGACTATCGAAAACAGCTGTTTACCAAAGAAATTCTTGGTTATAACGCCGATTTGATATGTTTGCAAGAGGTTGATGGAAAAATATTCGATCTAGACCTTGAAATTGTACTTAATTCACGTGAATTAAACGGAAATTTCAAAATGAAGGGCACCAGTGGGGAAGGACTAGCCACGTTCTATAACAGTTCACGATTTAACGAGATTCTACACGATGGGATCAATATTGGCGAGCATATCGAAACACTTCCAGCATTTTCCCAGCTCTATAATAAAATAAAAGCAAACAAGCGACTTGTAACACGTATTATAGAACGTGCAACTGCTGTACAGGTGACCGTGCTAAAACCCATCGAAACCAACGTCGATAAAACACTAGTGGTCGTTAATACTCATTTATATTTTCATCCAGATGCAGATCACATACGACTGCTACAAATCGGATTTTCAATGCTATACGTACAACATATTATAGAAAACTTAAAAGTTGACGAAAGTTCGCTATCGATTATCTTTTGCGGAGACTTTAATAGTGTTCCCGAGTGTGGAATTTATAAGCTGATTACGAAAAAATATGTCGATGAAAATTTTATCGATTGGAGAAGTAACGAAGAAGAAGCGGTTACAGGTGTTACGCTTTCCCAACCATATGATATGGAATCAGCGTGTGGATGTCCGCAATACACCAACTATACTATAGGTTTTACTGAATGTATCGATTATATATTTTATCAAACCAATAATTTACGAGTCGATCAAGTGATTCCAATGCCAAGTGAGGAAGAATTAAAAACCCATGCAGCAATACCATCGGTTGTATTTCCATCGGACCATATAGCGCTGGTTGTTGACCTACAATGGAAATAGGATGATCGCGGTTTATATTTAGATAAATTTTTTAAATATTTTTAAAGGAATTAGTAATTTGTTGCTAAATTTTATTTAAATATTATAAATAATAACAAAAATGTAAATAGGTTTTATTTAAACTTTATGAAGGAATCAGTTTCCTATATCACTGGAAATTTCTATTCTTTCTAATATAACTTTTGTTGTTATGTTTACAAGAGATTAAAATAATAAGAATTTCCAGTGGGATAAGAATCGAAGATCAAACTATAATTTGTTATGGATCATTCGAGTGTATTGTATTAAATTGTCCTAATAACTAATAATAATAATCTATGGCTAGCTTAGAAGAGGCCGTAAACGGCCCTTACCACGCGTCTCATCTGAGTCTAACTTACGAACCATTTTAACAATCGGTGCACATTGTAGATGGTCAAAGCCCAACGAATGTTCTTACACACAATCACCTTTTTATGTTCATCCGGTGAATTTTAATTTTTGGTCAACGGCAACAACCGAAATCGAGACCGCGGCGTGATGAGAAACTCTCTTAACCATTAAGCTACAACCGGAGAGTAACTTATAATACTATAAAGGAAATGGGTATATTTTGGCATAGTAAAGTTGAGTCTCATTTACCATGTTTCCATGAACCGAGTTAATTTAGGTTTCGTTGAGTTAATAACATGGCAGCGCTAATCCGTATCGTTTCCATGAACAAGTATAGAGTAGAGTTAATTTGACAGATGAGTTTAAGGATAAAAAACAATTCAATATTTTTTTTTACGTTTTGTTGTATTTCAATGAGTGAGGTTTTCTTGTATTTCAATGAGACATGTTTTGATCACAACTAAACAAACAACAAAATAAAATGTCTAGCAAACCTAACTCAAACGTATTGGTTTCGTTGAGTTAATTTGGGTTTAGCGAAACTCTAACCTAATCTGCGTTTCCCTGCACGTAAACCTGGGTTAACTCTGTCATGGACATGGAAACATGGTAATTATGCCGTTGTAACTTATAGATAGGGTGCATCGTTTACTACGTCTGTTGGTTTTTATAAATTTATATAGTGGTTCATTAAAATCATTTTTGAATATATGTAGATACTAGTTTAAATGTTTTACGTGGTAGCACAAATAAAATAACTATACAGATTGAAACCTACGAGTAAAATGTATTTTTCATAATGATTTGAAAGTGTACATATTCTACGACGATACCGAGTAAGCAAATAGAGAATAAATTTGACTGCGTTTTTGCTTTGTGTGGTGGGTTAACTCTCAAAACATTATAAAAAATGAATTGTATTCGTAGGTTTCTAATTGTACAGTTATTTAATTTATTTAATAAAAAAGTAAGGGCATGTCATAATTTTCTACATAAATCATTCATGAATATAATAAAAACAAAGAGACCTACGATTGAAACTTGAAATTTAACGGTCATTTGTCAAATAAGGCTTTGACAAATGTTAACGGTCATTTGTCATTTAGGATCTTATTATTTAGTTTATTTTATTTTTTAACATTTAGGATCTTATTATTTAGACAAAATAGTAGTCACAAACATAAGCCCAATTTTGAGTAAATTATATGATTTATCAATATATTTGCATTTATTACTTTATTCCAATAAAAAGTATTGGAAATGTGAGTAAATCAAATTTACTACACCACAAGCATCATATTTATATGAAGTTAATAACATGAAGAAATATATAAGTAAACTTGATAATGCATATTAATGTTTCACAATTGACATTT
Organism: Tipula lateralis; assembly: GCA_963932295.1. NCBI lineage: Eukaryota > Metazoa > Arthropoda > Insecta > Diptera > Tipulidae > Tipula > Tipula lateralis. The sequence continues at coordinate 138,829,652 of OZ010738.1, forward strand.
AAGTAGCTTAATGCAAAGGCACTAATTAAATATATAGATTATTGTGGTATGGATAGATAACCGTTATAAAATAAATAAGTATAGTAATTATTTTATTGTTATAAATTAATAACTAGCTACTACATTATAATATCCATTTATTTTGTAAAGTAGAGAAATAGATATACGAGTAAGTCGAGTGTTTGGATTGTTTGTTAAAGTGAGAAATGTATAGATCCCACAATTTATATGAAAATTGAAAATATTTTATCCTGGGTGCATAAACGTCATAATCATAATAGATAACAGTTTTTTATTGACAGTGTAGCATAATAATCAGGGGAGCGCCAAGCTTCTCGGTTGCCTGATCTAAGGTGAGATTTAGCCGCCCACCAAAATAATGTTTTTCCTATATACCTTCTAATCGAAAATGTTCAATCACATAAGATAAATAATACCACTCGGATAATACCAATTATGGGAATATATTTCAAACCATAAATTAAATATTAAATAATAATTGATTGAAGTGGAAGTTATAGGAATCAATTTTTGAGAACCCGTTCCAATTACTATTTTATGAAAAATAATGTAAAAAGTTTGCGGCGGCTCAGTATTTTTTAAAACTATCGACAAGACGATTCGTGGTCGCTCGTTTTGTTGGCCGCTCGTGTACCTCTGCACAAACTGCACATATGGTAGGCGCCGTTCAGACCATAATTTACTAATACATGTATAAGATGTTATCTATACCGTACCAAATATTTTCAATGTATTACAAGGGAAATGGGTATATATATTTTCATAATAAAGGTGAAAACGTTGTGGAAAACCGACCAAATGGCGTTAAAGCTGCTGTAATTAGAGCAAGAGATGCCGAGAGAGGCAGAATGCAAAAAAGAAAATTTTCACCGTTTCACCAAAATTTACTTTTAAATAAAGTATAAGAGTTATGAATATTTAACAAATTATTTAAATGTGATTATTAAACGTTTCTTGCAAAAAGTAGTGGAGCACCATCATGCATAAACCACATAGATCACAGAGTAATCAACGGAACTTCTTCCAAAAGTTCTTCGAGTTGTTTTTGTAGGTAATCTGAATATTTCGGACCATCTAATTTATATGGAAGTATAATCGGATCTAGTAATTCATCTCCAAATATACCACACCAAACATTAACGGTGAATTTATGTTGATAGTTGTTTATAATTATCAAATGGGGAGTGCTTGAAGGCCACAAATGTGTATTGTTTGTTTTTATCTTTCCGATCTGTTTTGGGGCTCAAGGCACTCCCAACTATTACGCGGTTCGCTTATTTACGTCCTACCTTACGCCATTTAGCCAAATTCACTACGTAAGGCTTTTATAAGTTCGATTTACGTAGAACCATCTGCACATTGCATAGCTGCTATAGTATGCCAGCCTATAGTACTGACATAGAAGATGGGACGGCCTATTCCGTGTTGATTCACTCCACCGATCGTAATCAGATGATTATTTTGCATCCTGGCCCTATCGGGCAATATGGCAATATTGTTTGGAAGACCATAGAAAATTTCTTTCACTGTACTCGAAAATATATAGTGAATTTATTTGTTTCAGATTCGATCACTGAACAGGGTATGATAAGTATTCGACTACATATATTCATTTTCTCTCAAAAAAATTTCAGTCATCTGTGAAATTCAAAACCATTCACAAAGAAATTCAAAAAACTCTAAACTAAATAAAATAAATACTATGTGCTGCGAAGTAGCTGTACGGTTGGAGCATTAGTCAAAACAAATAATCAAATTTTTTCTAATAACACCCCTTGTGATAGTATATAATTTTAACTGATGATATGATGTGATAGGAGAAGTACAAACCAACCAGTTACGGTGATCATAGATTGGTTTCCATAATTTTGGAGTATAATAGAATTCTAAATAAATATCTGAAAACTGCCTTCATCTCAACATATAAGGTTTTAAGGAAATTGAATGTTAGTTACAGAAACAACTAAGGTGATAATCCACAGCGAATTCATTACTAACTTCTTTATTAATAAATTACCATATAATTTTAGTATATTAATTTTATATTAAGCATTTAAGATTGTTAAATGAGTTTAAATGGTTTTTCATTTTTTATTTATGTGTTTTATCTATTGTCACTTATATAATTATTAAAACAAACTGTTTTTTAAATTTTTGATAATTAACTTTCCTTAGAGACAAAATATTTATTTATCTTATGTAAATCGATTTCGACTTTACGTCTTCTTCAAGTACATTATAATTACACTATAATAATAATTATTGAAGAAGACGTAAAGTTGAAATCGATTTACATAAAATAAATAAATATTTTGTCACTCTAAGGAAAGTTAACTATCAAAAATTTAAAAAACAATTTGTTTTAATAATAGGATTGTTAGATATCGTTATTATTGTTAGTTGGATAGGTAAGGACCATTCTAAATTAATCAAACATATTATTTATTCGTATCGCCACAATAGTTAAAACTGGAGTGCTTAAAACATCTTTGGGTCATCCCATTATATGCTGTATTTAAAGATGTGTCCCTATATAATTCCTAATCCATCACCATCTAACGTGGGGGAGAATATAAATTTCCACGATGATCCGACAGCATTTCATATACAATATACTATTAAATAAATAAAAGTTAAGTACTATTTTTATGTCCGTTTTTTAAAATTATAGTGTGGTTATAGAACAAACATTCACACAATACACAAAAGTAGATTTCTTGTATAACACACTACAATCCAATGAAAGAAATCACCAAAGCGGCCATTCGTTTCAGAAAGTTTAAAAGTTTGTAAGAAAATTATTTATTTCTTAATAAATTTTATTAAAAACCTATCTGGTCAAGACCACTGGTCAAGTAATCTCCATCCAATTTTAAACATGTCATGTAATCATCCAATTTTAAACCCTATTCATTTACACTTATAAATAAATAAAACCAAACTATATTATTTTTCATAGTTGTTCAATAGTATATCAATCCCATTCCGACTAACCGAAAGTCAACTCGGTGAAATGATTTTGTTAACTTTTCCTGTCCTTTATCGCCTACTTTGCTTCAACTTGCATAGTAGTCACACAGTAGTAGAGACAGTAATTTGAGCCATGAAGCAACTTGTTTAACTTGCTTCGACATATTCCCGGGTTTTAATGATGTCGCAAATCGTTAAAGTTAGTTCCTAATTGTTTTGTTCGTCTATGTAGTTGTTGCCTTTGTGATTCTTTCGCCAGTATTGGGTTGTAATGGTGGCAATGCTTCCTTCAATCCATCGTCGATAGGTTGCTGGCATAATTTTGTAATTCGCCTTTTGTATGTGGCATCCTTACGCTTGACTACCACGATTCGTATTAAATAATCCTTCCCGGCATAAGTTTCAAGAACTCGTCCTTGTCGGATGAGTACGAAAGATGGCTTCTAACATTCGAGAGAAGAATAATGCGTGTGATATATGGCCCAAAACGCGACATTGATGGCAGATACCGAGTTCTGTTCAATCACGAGATCAGGAATTTAATGCAAATTCCTGATATCGTGCATAAAATCAAAAGAAAACAGCGAGTACGCTGCCTCGGTTACTTTCTGGGTGCTGATCCAAACCGAATGATACAGCGATCTTTGAAGGGAGAGCCGCCTTTTAGTAGGCGAAGAGGTCGCTGTCGGCGACGATGGATCCACGGCGTAGAGAGCGATCTGGCATTTTCGATGCGATCTGGTTGCTTGCAACAGTATGAAGAGCTAGCTCGTGATCGAAACCGATGGAGTCAGATTGGTTGACACGGTACGGGCCAAGAATGGCCTGTAAAAATCGTTAAAAAAAAACTGCCCATTAGTTGTTCCATATTCTTTTGTTTGAGCCGAAAACATATCACGCATCTTCGTATCACTTGTGCTAAGCGCATGCCATCAATGATTGATTGATTGATTGATAGGACTGTAGGACCAAGCGCTAGGCAAGATTCCCGGATAACGCCGGGCCTATTCCTACAGCCGTTTACATAAAACAATAGGTAAGGATGGGAAGGTATGTTAGTAAGGAGAGAACGACCCGGTTACAGACACCTGGCAAATCGTTTACTAAACTACTGTTATCAGACAATCACAAGACAAACACAATTCTAATCTACTAATCTGCCATCGCCAATCAGCATTCTCGGTCCGCATCACCTATCTGCTCTGCTGTATTTTGAATAAGATTAAAACTAAATTAAAATTAAAATTCTAAAATACACTTATTAGTTAGTCGCTCAGGAATCTGTAACTAATTAATATTATTATCGGTTTATTAATTAATTTTATTATTTATTTCAACTCCCGCCCGCACAAGTAACCTAATTAAAACATAAGTACAGAACTCTGAAAGAAAATTTAGGAACTTATGGCTCAGGTATCTGAAACAATTTAATTAATATGGTTAATATGGGATGATAGTTTAAGCCATCCATTACGATAATGTTGCCATAATTCTGTAACATGCTTATCAGAAAAACAAATCACACTAAGCAACAATCTTCAGCAGAACCATTTTCCTGTTACATAATAATTAAAATAATATAAATTGTTAGTAAAATCTATATCCTTTTCACATTACGCTGATGATAGCATAATAGTAGATTAAGTTTGTCAGAAAATCAAAATAAATCTCTGAAAACGTTTTACATTCCAAAATTATGCCACATCTGTTTTAAATAAAATAAACTTTCTTTGTAAACCCCCTCCAACTGTAAACATATTAACACTTATGTAAATAATTAAAACCAAACCTTTTCCATAAATTATTATTATTATTCTTATATTATTGGTCGTGATCAGGGATGTCACTTTTCTACCAACGTAGTAGATCCGCTGCGAACTTTACCGTTCAATAATCAAAAAAGAACAACTGATATTAACTTGCAAAAAGCACCATTAAATCCAAATACAAAACTTAATACGAAGCTTAATAAATTTAAATTTAAATAACGCATGGATAGCCCACAGGCACGTATGCACGACACACAGGCAATAACACAGGCAGGGTTGCCACATACATGCAGAAAGTATGGAGGAGAAGCACCCCAAAAGTGGAGGAAATCGACACCCCCGGAGCGAACCCCATTCAAGCAAACCAAACACGATCCAAACTCCACATTCCACCAAACATACATCTATTTGTAATAAACAAACTCTAACACGAGAACCCAATTGTAAGCATCCAAACTAAAAATTCATTCAAAGCACACTCAACAAAGGAACACCAACCTACAGATAAATAAAAAGTGCAGACCTATCTCAACTGACATCCAACAAATAGGAATCCAGCCAATCATCCCACATTCCGGCCAATCCTCCAGCCTCTTCGCGTCCAAAACCCCACATGCCAACAGAGGCTCCTAGCCGCGACTGCAACTAGGTCAACCCTCATGCCCGTCCCGATCAAATCCAGCCCCGAAACCCCTCCCCCACAACCACAGCAGTACCATGAGGCAAGGAACAAATTACCAGCATGCAGCTATCAATACCTACAAAACCGCTTCCTCCAAGACACTCCTGCACAACCCAGCCCACTCCAGAATCGCGCGACATCCTCCAAAAATCCAACCGAAACAAAAGATCCCAACACTCTACAAAATTGAATTCTTCCAAACCACCACTGCAAAACTGCAACAATCCCGCCAACACCCAAACATTCTAATTATTCCAACTCCCCGCCACTAAAATAAAATCCCCGCCCGACCCGTCACAAACTTCCAGACTAAACAATCCTCAACCACAATCCCAAGATATACCTCCGATAATGAAAGATACAGACTCATGTTCTGCATCAAATTTAAACAATCCTGTCCTACAAAATCCCTGAGGGTGTGTACCCTTTCCTTATTACTTATGTGTCACACACATGCACTCTTGTGCTGTACACACGTTACCTCAACTTACTCAATTTCGCACTCAAATCCGACTTCCTATGAAATGATATGAATGTAGCCCCTCGAAGTCAACACCAACTATTCCTCCTTTAAAATATAGCAAATTTGAATAAGCGGCTACTGAACTCATAAACAGTAATAATCGAAGCAGATCCGCCACATCTACAGTAAAGTGACACCCCGAACGTAGGCATACAATTGGTCTAAACCTCTCCAAAACAAGGACACTCAAACCCGATACAAGACACACATTCACCATCACCGGAAACGCACCCCGGGACTACGGCCGAAAGCCATTCAATCCCAAACACTCAAATGTCAACGAGCCTGCAACAACTCCCCAATCGTCGCCTAGAATCACTAAACAATCAATCCTGCAGTTCAATAGGAATCCCCGATACCGCGGTTAGTTTCGGTGGACGCCACCAGACTCCGGACCGAGCCGAAACCGAACAAGAACATGATGAAGGAACCAACCTCGATCGATACCTAAACTACACGCTAGCTATTCGCTCCGCACCTCTCAGCACATCTACAGCTTCCAAAACTAAACCCAACTAAGACAAACATTAAAATCAATCCAACCACGGCAACGGCCGAGAACCCCCGCTCACATATGAAACTTCAAACACGAATAAAATCAACTGGAAACCAGAAAATCAACCCCCGCTTACATATAAAACTAAAAACACGAATAAAATCTACTGGAAACCAGAAGATTCACCATAACATCATAAAGTACTCAGACAAATAGCCGTCAAACATCAACCGAACCAAGTCCACACCTCCAATCCAGATCAATGTCCCGCTATACAGGTAAAAGTCCCGCTACAGAAAATATCCCGAACACACCCACAATTCAAACGCCCACAACTGAACCACTCTTGCCAAACTCCATCCACCACCAACAAATATATATTCAATTAATTTTCGAATCCCTACCGTGCCTGCTCTACCTACTCGGAACCTACTCCAAAATATGTCAATCCACTTCTCACCACAAAGTGCCTCGGCTCCACAGCCTCCACATACAAGTCACCTCACTGGTCGTATAAAAACTGACCCTTCGACCATTAATCTATACATGGCACTGAATTAAAATCCTAATAGCATTACAACCAAAAACTTAATTTAAATTCTCAATGATTATATACAAGAACATTACATGCAAACCCATCAAATAGCAAAACCAAAAACCAGTAATTTATGTAAGCCACTGTATGTATTTATAACTATATTATATTATATATACACAAATTTAAACAAGATCAAACCTGTATACATTGCCCGTATACGCATTGTAATATTATTGATCTATATATAAGCAAAATATATAAAACAAAAGGGAAGGGAAATACATAGTCAAATATTTAAAAAAAAATTTTTGACTAATGCAACTAAGAAAACAAAAACAAAATAACGTGCTATATAAAAATTTAACAAAAATTTATATGCAATCGTTTTCAAGGACATCAAAATTTAGACTATAGAATGTGAATTTGTTTTCCACAACTGATGTATATACAAAAAGACACAAATACACATACAGTTTGAACGCGTTAAAATTCAAAACTCTCCAAAAATCCCCTCCACTGTATGCCTTGATAAATATATACATTATGAATTATGATACACAAAACAAAACACAAAAATCACTCAGAGGAAAGAGAAATATATGAAGATCGAATTGGTTCGTCAAACGAAACAAAACAAAAACACACGTGTCGCATTCAATCGTGTGCAACGGAAAATTGTGTGTGTGTGATATTGCAATTGATGTATATAACCAATACCACTAAAGATCAGGCCGATTATTCTCTTTTATGAGTTAGTATGAGTAAAGGGTTAGAAAACAACAAAATTTGTACAATTCGTTCGTAAACTGTCGATTTCTCGCAATTTTTTGACTTTGCTTTGTAGTATCTTACAATACAGGCCTTAACATCAATTTTTGTATATGAGGCATCTAAATATGATTATTTATCAAGACTGCTGTACAATAAATTTCCCATTTATTGATACATGCTAAAATTTTTCATTCATAAGAAATTTTCCTGATTTTTATTTTTATTTTTGGCTAATATGTTAGTTCGATAATATTTCGTTTATCGAATATGATCACATGATCAAAATGGTTCAATGTGATTCGAGAAAATGTATAAACAGTGATTATATAACGTAACTCCTCTTTTGCATTTGAATTTTGTATAGGAAAAACACTTTAGCACACAAAGAATACACAAAGTCACGAAAATTATTTTTTTTGTTTTGTTTACGTTGATTTTTTTGTTTCTTTTTGTTTTTGATGGTACATTGTCTGTTACTGTTATTGTATTGTATTGTATGTTTACTTGTCAGTATGAAAAAAATTGACCTAAAATATATTTAATTTTTGGCAAATTTAAAATATATTTGCGAAAATATAAATTTTAATAAACATATAAATATAAATAAATTTTATATTATTCAATTCATAATTTTATTGACTATATCGGTTGACAAAATTTGTATAATTGTTAATTCGTTAATTCTATTTCGAAAAATTAAACGAAACATCAATTTAATTATTTTTGGAAATAATAAAATTAACGTTTTGTTTAATTTATTTCCTAGTCAAAATTCAGATAGATATTATCAAAATCCCAATAAAATTGACAAATATCTATATACCTAAAAAAAAAATTCGAACAGGTAAAATTTTATGTAAATTGAAGATAAATTACGAAAACATAAAATTTATCATAAAACAAATACATCCTCCCGTCGCAACTGCTCGTAGCAAACTAAAACAAACAAAGCAACAAAATCAAAACTAAATTAAAACCGAAACGAATGCACTAAAAGACAACAAAGCACACAAACGTAATTGACCAAAATATCAATTTTATAATTTTTATAAAGAATGAAAATAATTTAAGTCATACTCAAACTGTTTTAATAATCCTAAATAAAAATTCTGTAAGCCTAAAACAAAATTAAAACTCATAAAATTTTATGTAATCTAAAAATATTACGTAAAAACCAAATCATACTGACAACGAACACGTGCTTTCGCTTCAAATGCTCGTAGCAAACTAAAACAAGGAAACAAAATCAAAAATAAAATAAAAATGAAGCGAAATGCACTAAAAGACAACGAAGCACAAAACTGTTTGCATTATTTCTAAAAAATATTGAAACGAAGGAAAATGAAAAAAAAACAAGCGGGATGTAAAATCAAATCATATTACTACTTGTAAACGGGAAACAGAGCAAAATATAACAAACAATATGTATTTAAACCCGATATTACAAATTCATTTCGTTTTATTTTTCTATTCACGATCGAAAATATAAAAATCTAGATTCTTAAATCTTCAAAAACATGAATTAAAATATTGGTTTAACTGAAAATTATTAATCCAGGATTGTTGATAAATAATCATTTTCCAAACTCTGGATAGTGAGTATTTGGTTATCGGGCGTGCCTACCAAGTTATAGGAAGTTAAAAGTCAAAAATTTCGAAAAAATCAGCTTTTTCATACGATTGTTGATGTATTTACCACTTTCTAACCCATTACACATACATAGGATCGGCCATGTTTTTCGATGGGAAACGGCCGTATACATATACGCATTGATATAACCAATACCAATAAAGCTCAGGCCGATTATTCTCTTTTAAGAGTTAGTATGAGTAAATGGTTAGAAAACAACAAAATTTGTACAATTCGTTCGTAAACTGTCGATTTCTCGTAATTTTTTGACTTTGCTTTGTTATATCTTACAATACAGGCCTTAACATCAATTTTTGTATATGAGGCATCTAAATATGATTATTTTTCAGGACTGTCATAAAATAATTTTCCCATTTATTGATACATACTCAAATTTTTCATTCATAAGAAATTTTCCTGATTTTTGTTTGTATTTTCGGCTAATATTTAAGTTCGATAATATTTCGTTTATCGAATATGATCACATGATCAAAATGATTCAATGTGATTCGAGAAAATGTATAAACAGTGATTATATAACGTAACTCCTCTTTTGCATTTGAATTTTGTATAGAAAAAACACTCTAGCACACAAAGAATACACAAAGTCACAAAAATTATTTTTTTTGTTTTGTTTACGTTGATTTTTTTGTTTCTTTTTGTTTTTGATGGTACATTGTCTGTTACTGTTATTGTATTGTATGTTTACTTGTCAGTATGAAAAAAATTGACCTAAAATATATTTAATTTTTGGCAAATTTAAAATATATTTGCGAAAATATAAATTTTAATTAACATATAAATATAAATAAATTTTATATTATTCAATTCATAATTTTATTGACTATGTCGGTTGACAAAATTTGTATAATTGTTAATTCGTTAATTCTATTTCGAAAAATTAAACGAAACAACAATTTAATTATTTTTGGAAATAATAAAATTAACGTTTTGTATTTCCTAGTTAAAATTCAAATAGACATTATCAAAATCCAAATAAAATTGATAAAAACCTAAAAAAAAATTCCGAACAGATAAAATTTTATGTATATTGAAAATAAATTACGAAAACATAAAATTTATCATAAAACACATACATCCTCCCGTCGCAACTGCTCGTAGCAAACTAAAACAATCTAACAAAGCAACAAAATCAAAAATAAATTAAAAACGAAATGAATGCACTAAAAGACAACAAAGCACAACCAACGTAATTGACCAAAATATCAATTTTATAATTTTAATAAAGAATGAAGGTAATTTAAGTCACACAATTCAAACTGTTTTAATAATCCTAAATAAAAGTTCTGTAAGCCTAAAAAAAAATAAAACACATAAAATGTTATGTGATCTAAAAATATTACGTAAAAACAAAATCATACTGACAACGAACACGTGCTTTCGCCTCAAATGCTCGTAGCAAACTAAAACAAGGAAACAAAATCAAAAATAAAATAAAAATGAAGCGAAATGCACTAAAAGACAACGAAGCACAAAACTGTTTGCATTATTTCTAAAAAACATTGAAACGAAGGAAAATGAAAAAAAAACGAGCGGGATGTAAAATAAAATCATATTAGCACTTGTAAACGGGAAACAGAGCACAATCCAATATCTAAACCCGATATTACAAATTCATTTCGTTTTATTTTGTTATTCACGATCGAAAATATAAAAATCTAGATTCTTAAATCTTCAAAATCATGAATTAAAATATTGGTTTAAATGAAAATTATTAATCCAGGATTGTTGATAAATAATCATTTTCCAAACTCTGGAAAGTGAGTAATTGGTTATCGGGCCTGCCTACCAAGTTATAGGAAGTTAAAAGTCAAAAATTTCGAAAAAATCAGCTTTTTCATACGATTGTTGATGTATTTACCACTTTCTAACCCATTACACATACATAGGATCGGCCATGTTTTTCGATGGGAAACGGCCGTATACATATACGCATTGATATAACCAATGCGTATATGTATACGGCCGTTTCCCATCGAAAAACATGGCCGATCCTATGTATGTGTAATGGGTTAGAAAGTGGTAAATACATCAACAATCGTATGAAAAAGCTGATTTTTTCGAAATTTTTGACTTTTAACTTCCTATAACTTGGTAGGCACGCCCGATAACCAAATACTCACTATCCAGAGTTTGGAAAATGATTATTTATCAACAATCCTGGATTAATAATTTTCATTTAAACCAATATTTTAATTCATGATTTTGAAGATTTAAGAATCTAGATTTTTATATTTTCGATCGTGAATAACAAAATAAAACGAAATGAATTTGTAATATCGGGTTTAGATATTAGATTGTGCTCTGTTTCCCGTTTACAAGTGCTAATATGATTTTATTTTACATCCCGCTCGTTTTTTTTCATTTTCCTTCGTTTCAATGTTTTTTTAGAAATAATCAATACCACTAAAGATCAGGCCGATTATTCTCTTTTATGAGTTAGTATGAGTAAAGGGTTAGAAAACAACAAAATTTGTACAATTCGTTCGTAAACTGTCGATTTCTCGCAATTTTTTGACTTTGCTTTGTTGTATCTTACAATACAGGCCTTAACATCAATTTTTGTATATGAGGCATCTAAATATGATTATTTATCAAGACTGCTGTACAATAAATTTCCCATTTATTGATACATGCTAAAATTTTTCATTCATAAGAAATTTTCCTGATTTTTATTTTTATTTTTGGCTAATATGTTAGTTCGATAATATTTCGTTTATCGAATATGATCACATGATCAAAATGGTTCAATGTGATTCGAGAAAATGTATAAACAGTGATTATATAACGTAACTCCTCTTTTGCATTTGAATTTTGTATAGGAAAAACACTCTAGCACACAAAGAATACACAAAGTCACGAAAATTATTTTTTTTGTTTTGTTTACGTTGATTTTTTTGTTTCTTTTTGTTTTTGATGGTACATTGTCTGTTACTGTTATTGTAATGTATTGTATGTTTACTTGTCAGTATGAAAAAAATTGACCTAAAATATATTTAATTTTTGGCAAATTTAAAATATATTTGCGAAAATATAAATTTTAATAAACATATAAATATAAATAAATTTTATATTATTCAATTCATAATTTTATTGACTATATCGGTTGACAAAATTTGTATAATTGTTAATTCGTTAATTCTATTTCGAAAAATTAAACCAAACATCAATTTAATTATTTTTGGAAATAATAAAATTAACGTTTTGTTTAATTTATTTCCTAGTCAAAATTCAGATAGATATTATCAAAATCTAAATAAAATTGTTAAATATCTATAAACCTAGAAAAAATAATTCAAACAGGTAAAATTTTATGTAAATTGAAGATAAATTACGAAAACATAAAATTTATCATAAAACAAATACATCCTCCCGTCGCAACTGCTCGTAGCAAACTAAAACAAAATCAAAAATAAATTAAAAACGAAACGAATGCACTAAAAGACAACAAAGCACAACAAACGTAATTGACCAAAATATCAATTTTATAATTTTTATAAAGAATTAAGTAATTTAAGTTTACAATTAAAACAGTTTTAATAATCCTAAATAAAAATTCTGTAAGCCTAAAACAAAATTAAAACGCATAAAATTTTATGTAATATAAAAATATTACGTAAATACAAAATCATACTGACAACGAACACGTGCTTTCGCCTCAAATGCTCGTAGCAAACTAAAACAAGGAAACAAAATCAAAAATCAAATAAAAATGAAGCGAAATGCACTAAAAGACAACGAAGCACAAAACTGTTTGCGTTATTTCTAAAAAATATTGAAACGAAGGAAAATGAAAAAAAAACGAGCGGGATGTAAAATAAAATCATATTACTATTTGTAAACGGGAAACAGAGCAAGTTATAACAAACAATATGTATTTAAACCCGATATTACAAATTCATTTCGTTTTATTTCTCTATTCACGATCGAAAATATAAAAATCTAGATTCTTAAATCTTCAAAAACATGAATTAAAATGTTGGTTTAAATGAAAATTATTAATCCAGGATTGTTGATAAATAATCATTTTCCAAACTCTGGATAGTGAGTAATTCGCTATGGGGCCTGCCTACCAAGTTATAGGAAGTTAAAAGTCAAAAATTACGAAAAAATCAGCTTTTTCATACGATTGTTTATGTATTTACCACTTTCTAACCCATTACACATACATAGGATCGGCCATGTTTTTCGATGGGAAACGGCCGTATACATATACGCATTGAAATAATGCAAACAGTTTTGTTCTTCGTTGTCTTTTAGTGCATTTCGCTTCATTTTTATTTTATTTTTGATTTTGTTTCTTTGTTTTAGTTTGCTACGAGCATTTGAGGCGAAAGCACGTGTTCGTTGTCAGTATGATTTTGTTTTTACGTAATATTTTTAGATCACATAACATTTTATGCGTTTTAATTTTTTTTAGGCTTACAGAATTTTTATTTAGGATTATTAAAACAGTTTGAATTGTATGACTTAAATTACTTTCATTCTTTATAAAACTTTAAAATTGATATTTTGGTCAATTACGTTTGTTGTGCTTTGTTGTCTTTTAGTGCATTCGTTTCGTTTTTAATTTATTTTTGATTTTGTTGCTTTGTTTTGTTTTAGTTTGCTACGAGCAGTTGCAACGGGAGGATGTATTTGTTTTATGATAAATTTTATGTTTTCGTAATTTATTTTCAATATACATAAAATTTTATCTGTTCGGAATTTTTTTGTTTAGGTTTATAGATATTTATCAATTTTATTTGGATTTTGATGTCTATTTGAATTTTAACTAGGAAATAAATTAAACAAAACGTTAATTTTATTATTTCCAAATATAATTAAATTGTTGTTTCGTTTAATTTTTCGAAATAGAATTAACGAATTAACAATTAACAAATTTTGTCATCCAAAGTAGTCAGTAAAATTATGAATGGAATAATATAAAATTTATTTATATTTATATGTTTATTGAAATTTATATTTCCGCAAATATATTTTAAATTTGCCAAAAATTAAATATATTTTAGGCCAATTTTTTTTCATACTGACAAGTAAACATACAATACAATACAATAACAGTAACAGACAATGTACCATCAAAAACAAAAAGAAACAAAAAAATCAACGTAAACAAAACAAAAAAAATAATTTTTGTGACTTTGTGTATTCTTTGTGTGCTAGAGTGTTTTTCCTATACAAAATTCAAATGCAAAAGAGGAGTTACGTTATATAATCACTGTTTATACATTTTCTCGAATCACATTGAACCATTTTGATCATGTGATCATATTCGATAAACGAAATATTATCGAACTAACATATTAGCCGAAAATAAAAATAAAAATCAGGAAAATTTCTTATGAATGAAAAATTTGAGCATGTATCAATAAATGGGAAATTTATTGTACAGCAGTCTTGATAAATAATCATATTTAGATGCCTCATATACAAAATTTGATGTTAAGGCCTGTATTGTAAGATACAACAAAGCAAAGTCAAAAAATTGCGAGAAATCGACAGTTTACGAACGAATTGTACAAATTTTGTTGTTTTCTATTCATCTACTCATACTAACTCATAAAAGAGAATAATCGGCCTGATCTTTAGTGGTATTGCCAATACCATTACTGGCAATGTATACACGATGCAAACTGACACACACAAATACGATATATGTACATCACCATAATAATTATATAAACACTAAAACCTAAATATATAATGCAATATATAATATAATATAATTTAATATTAAATATAATAAAATATAGTATAATATAATAGCGATACTCATCTGAGATTCGAAAAATTAAGCCACAAACACACACCTACACACACACAAACGAATTTATTTTATTTAATTAAACACCGAGTGGAAAAAAACACGTCCACTCAGTGTGACGACTAACACTGAACTCCTTGTGCTAAGCGCATGCCATCAATGATCCAATATTTTTGCCTCACAATTGCCATTGTAGTTGTGCGTCACCATGTAAACTGCATGATAGTTGAACCTTGAGTAACTGTACCCTGGCTTCTTCAGACGGTGTTGTTATTTTGGTTGCATTGTAATCGCATTATTACATTATCCACTCTATCCTTATAAGAGTTTCATAGTGGCTATCTTAGAAGTAATTAATTCTTTGTTCTTCTTCTTCCATTTCTACTAGAATTTCTATGGGAAATTGGATCAACTATCTCTATTTCTTTCGATTGTTTCATTTTAAGATTTATATAACTCTTGTCGTTGCCCAATGCTTGTTCGATGGAGTGTATTTTCGGTACATATTTCTACTGAGAACATCTTGTTTCTTGAGCAGTTTCTGGTTGATATGAGACGAACCTTTGATTTAAAATATACGATTGTCAAATTGCTGTTGCTAATCCATACTTGTGGATGGTGGCGGTGTTGTTGCTAGCCCATTGTTTGATAATTACTTGTTGTGAATACCAAAGAGCTGCATGTTTTCGAAACCAGATAATAGTATGGACAAAGCTGTTTGTGCTAGCGGGGACCCATTGTGCAGGCGATGACGCATCTCGACAAGTAATTTGCTGTTTGTTTTGGCTATTATTTTCCTTGTTGTTCTATACTGATGATCCTCTTTTAAAATAGGATCCAAAGCTATAATCTGTCCAACTGTGTTTTGCTGTTATCTTTTCGCCTGTCTCCTATTGTTTCTCCAGCAAATGCTCTATTTTTAGGGTTGATGAGGTAAGATCTCGAATCTCCTCCTTTGAATTACATATATTTTTACAATATTTTGAATTGTATGGAATTCGCCAATTTAATTGTTGTCTAACCCCTGCTTAGAATAAGTGCAGTATTTGTTTATTCGGATTACCACTTGTGAGGTCCGAATAAATAATTTACGTTGGAAATTAATTTTTTTTTACGAAACTTTATTTAATTTTGCGGTTTATATACAATTTACAAAGTGCTGAGGTTACAATTTTGCAATTATGTATATAGTAAAGAAAATGCTTATATATGCTATAAAATGTCACACTATTTAACGATTGCATGTTAACCCTACGTAGAAACATTTGCTGTGAACTCTCTATGTCTCACCACGTTGAACTTGCTTCGACACGCAGAATAACATGCAAATGTAAGTCGTAAGATTTAATTAAATTTTTTAATTGACAGAGGCCGTCATTTCATTGTTTTACTTGTTTCTTCACTGTTGCAAATTTCTATATATATAGTAAGAACTGGGCTAAACATATTATAAAGAAACATATCGAAACTTATAAAGATGGGCAAGTTTAAATATTAAATATTAAATCGGCGTGTTTCTTTATGTAATGGCCTTATTTGAAGCCTCAAAGAGATGATATAATACAATATGTTCGTGTTAAATTTTAGTAACCATGAGCCATACAATACTCGTATGAAGAGTATAATATACTTAAACAAAAACTATTGTTACAAACGCGCACTTAAAACCCGGCAAGACTATATGAGCTGTGGAACTTATTCCCCTTATATGGTCAATAATTGTTCATATGTCCATTTACTATAATTAATCATACAGCCAACCAAAAAAGAATAGTAGTGTTCAATGAAAGTTTTGTCTACATATAAGAAAATTATACAATTATTGGCTATAAAATGGTAGTACCTAATAGTATTTCGTATAAGATCATTTCCCATAAATAACGCGGTGATTCAAATAAATCTGATCTTCAACTAGACTAATGGGTTTTTTTTCCAACATATAATCAAAATAATTATGTATTATACATTCAACTGTTTAAAATAACACGTATATATAAAAGTACATTTGTACATATATTTAAAATAGAATAAAAATTGATTTGTTAGATTAAAACCATCCATTATCGTTATTTTATTTTGTCCTTTGGTTATTTAACAGAAGGAGGAAAATCGATTTATGTACAAGATACAATATGAACTATTTTAAAGTTTTAATACTTTATTATTACTAATGCGACAATACACAAGGATATATGTATATATATATATATATATATATATATATATATATATATATATATATATATATATATATATATATATATATATATATGTATATATATATATATATATATATATATATATATATACATATATATATATATATATATATATATATATATATATATATATATATATATATATATATATATATATATATACGAGTATGAATGTGTATCTATATGTCAATTATAGGGAAAACGATTTAGTCCTTCTTGACAAAATAAAAATGTAAATTAATTATAAAATCAGAAACGAATTATAAATAAATAATTTTCTTTGTTATGGTTTTATGTTAAACTATTTATCAAACTTGGCATCAAATTCTAATACGATGGTGAATTCAAAAATAAAATGACTGAATCTGTATCGTTATATTCGTTATATTATAGGAACATTTTAAATTACTATGCTATCAAAAGATAGATATATGTGTGTGCATGTATTATAAAGCCACAAGTACTGATTTGTAGTCTAAACAACAGAATAAACCAATTTACAAACTTGGATTTATCCATATACAGTATTCGTCTATTAATAAATTCAATAATATTAAATATGATAATTTAGTTTGTCACTAAACAATAAAATGATGTTCTACTGTATTATGCATTTCATCTAGAAATTTGAAATAATATAGTCGACATTTAGTTTTGAATTAGATTTTACAAATAGTAGATTTAAAACTATATTAAACAGACAAGCTTATGAATTTCATATTTATTTGGCTTATATATTTGGCACTGGCTCCAAAACCAACCGTTCAGCAGAATGTTACTACCACCGCAAAATCAAAAACAGACCAAAAAATAATTACTTTTGGTAATTTATTTAAGATCGTAACGAATTTGTATTTGATCACACGTATTTATTCTTATATTATTCTAGAAATTGTCGTCGAACATGAACAAACGAATGAGGTGCGAGATTTTTTTTCCCAGTTTCAAAAATATTTTATCGATAAATATGGTTTACGAGATGTCCGCCTACAATTATATGCGATCGACCGAGAAACAATTATAAAAACATTTAGAGAATTTTGTACATTTGGAACGAATGGTGTATCGATAATTATCGACGCTACGGTTGGAGGTTATACAAATTTAGATGAGTTCGCGACCACACGAAATATCCCTTATATCCGACTAGCTCTGAATAATTTTCATATTGCTGAGTCAGCACTTATTTACATTCAAAAGAAATATGGCAAAGATTTAGCGATTATTTTCCAAAACCAATTAGGTTAGAGTATAATTTTTGTACAAAATTAAGCTTAAATATCATAATCGATCACCATATTTTGTAGATGCCGATCTTGGACTATACAATCTTATAGCTTTTTCGGTATTACGTGTTATTGTGTTGGATCAATTTAGTAATCAATCATTAGCTCGTATGTTAACGCTTAAACCTCAACCATCTTTCTATGTGATTGCTGCTTCGACGGAGAATATGAATCGTCTCTTTAAAATGGTAAGTGTTCAGTTGTGAAAAGTACAAAATTTTATTATTATATTTTGTATATAGGCATTTGAAGGCGGTTTAGTACGACGACCAGATCGTTGGATTTTAACATTTCTAGACTTTAATACAGATCAATTTATATACAAATGGACTGAATTTCCTGAAATAACGAAGCTAAAATTTGAAAAGGATACTTGCTGTCTGTGGCTTAATCAGTCTGCTGGATGTGCATGTCCCGATGATTTTGATATCAAAAAACAGTATTTCCGTAATATATTCGAACTGCTAATTGAGAAAATTTTTGAGAATTCCTTGAAACTCTACTACTTTGATTGCAATAATTTACAAAGTAATGAAACTGATACATTAAGCAAGAGTATTATGAAAGCTGCAGAAAACTCTGATTTGTTTCAGTTTGATGAATTAAATAAATTAGTAATGAACGCCATAAATATGTCAATTTATGTGAATCAAGATGATGAACCAGAAAAAGTGAGGAACATAGGTTATATTACGAATAAAAATATAGTTTTGTCTAAAAACTATACAATTAAATCGGCAAAACGCTTTTTACGGATTGGAACGGTTGAGGGTATACCATGGGCACGCTATAAAAGGAATGAAACCGGTGAATTGATACAAGATGAGAATGGAAATCCAATTTGGGAGGGATATTGTATCGATTTGATGAAACGTCTTTCAGAAATTATGGAATTCGATTATGAGATCATTCATCCAAAATCGGGAACATTTGGAAATAAATTATCTAATGGAAAGTGGGACGGTTTAATTGGAGATTTAGTTACTAGTGAAACCGATATAGTTGTAGCACCATTAAAAATGACTGCTGAACGCGAAGAGGTGATCGATTTTATTGCACCATATTTCGAACAAACTGGTATCTCGATCATAATGCGAAAAGCGGTACGTGAAACATCGCTATTTAAATTTATGACTGTTCTACGACTTGAAGTATGGCTAAGCATTGTTGCTGCGCTTGTTGCCACGGCAATAATGGTATGGATACTTGATCGATTTTCACCGTACAGTGGACGAAATAATAAAGATGCATATCCGTACCCGTGTCGTGAATTTACGTTAAAAGAAAGTTTTTGGTTCGCCCTTACCTCCTTCACACCGCAAGGTGGTGATGAAGCACCCAAAGCTATATCGGGGCGGACACTTGTCGCAGCCTATTGGTTATTTGTTGTACTTATGTTGGCGACATTTACGGCAAATTTAGCTGCATTTTTAACTGTCGAAAGAATGCAAACACCGGTCCAGTCACTCGAGCAACTATCGCGACAAAGCCGAATTAATTACACAGTAGTTAGAGATTCGGATACACATCAATATTTCAAAAATATGAAAAACGCCGAGGATACTCTGTATAATATGTGGAAATCAATAACATTGAATAGTTCAAATGATAATCCAGAGTACCGTGTTTGGGACTATCCAATTAAAGAACAGTTTGGCCATATTTTATTGGCAATTAATGCTGCTAAACCGGTTCCAAATGCGTCAGTTGGTTTTAATACGGTAAACGATCGAGAACATGCCGATTTTGCTTTTATTCACGATTCGGCCGAAATAAAATACGAAATTTCACGTAATTGTAACTACACTGAAGTTGGAGAAGTATTTGCTGAACAACCATATGCCTTAGCTGTTCAACAAGGAAGTCATTTGCAAGACGAATTAAGTCGTACGATTTTGACGCTTCAAAAAGAACGATTTTTTGAGAGTTTAACCGCAAAATACTGGAATCATTCGATAAAAGGTGAATGCATTAGTGTCGATGATAGTGAAGGCATTACACTTGAAAGTCTTGGTGGTGTATTTATTGCAACTCTTGTGGGATTAATAATAGCCATGATTACATTAGTCGGTGAAGTGTGGTACTATCGCAAGAAAGAACGAGAAGCCCAAATTACCGCAGTAGCACCATATGATCCAAAAATGTCACTCAAGCTGAATAATAATATCAAAGATGATCCAGTGTTGATAGTAAAAAATTCTATAAATTCCACGAAAGTCGATAATATAAAGATTCCTACTGAGATAACGTTCGGAAAGAAATTTGTTCCAGCGAACGAAAAGGTTTCATTTATATCCCTCTATCCAAAAGACACATTTTATCAACGAAATAATAATTATATGATTGATTAAATTTGCAATAACTCAAAATTAAATAGCAATATTTATAGTTTTCCTATACTATACACAATTGTCACTGTTTGAAATGAACTACACATATTATTGATGTTTTTATTGAAATACATAAACGATATAAATATCGATAATTTCATAATACTTGTTTTATTTTAGCATCACATTTCTCCATTTTGTTAAGTAACTAACATCAAAGGGCTCATACGATCCCACACTTTTTGGAAGTTAGGTAACTCGGGATCTGATTAGATCGGAAGATTATTTGGCAAAACATATAGAAGAGAAATGCATGTAACATTTACTGAAAATGCAAACATTCATTTGGTAAATCTTCGGGCCTGAAACCCAGACGCATGTACGTTTCGGTGTTCAGACCCATATTATCGTTTGACACACTTATTTGCTGGCCTATAACATATAGATTGGAGTTGGAAGGATACCTCTCCATGGTCTTCAAAGACTCGTTTGTCTGCGCAAATAGCCGCTCGCCTATAAGGCAGAGCAATATATTAGTCCCGTCAAATTAGTTCTGGGCACAGTCAAAAATGGAGGGAAGTGGACCAGCACACAACTGCCCACATACGCTCAGACACTATGGTGACGAAGCACATCTTGGGAAAATTATTTTATAATTATTCGCGAAAATCACATATTGCACTACAGCAGCCCATCTTTCCTCTCCGGTGACGGTTTTATACTCCGGGTTATACATAAAAAAATCCTGAGCTCGAATTTTCTATCCCTACTGTTTTTCAGGACGAAATTGCTGCAATTTTGAAAGCATTGTTTCTTGTAAAAGACATGAATTGCAGAGATCGTCGTATCTGCATGCTTTCTGCCCGAATTTATCCGGAAACAAAAATGTAATGGCAAAAGAAATAATTGTTAACGCATTACATCATAAGTGACATCAATTATGTCAATTAATTATGTATATACAATTGAAGTGCAACCATATCGTGCAGTGGTTAAAGATGCGAAAGGTGGGGCGGGTTACCGGGTTCGAATCGCGATATGCGAAAAGGGATTTTCACCATTAGATTACGATCGGTGGTGTGAATACATTTCTGAACATCTTATAGTGCATGTATAGGCTGGCAAGTAACTCTGCAATGTGTGCATATGGTTATACGTAAATCGGACCCTTAGCCGTACTTCCTAGATTTGGCTGTGTAATGGCGGAAGAGTTGAGAATAGAATTAAAAGTAAATAGAAGTAAACGAGTAATATTATAATTTAATATGTAGGTTTTATTATGGATGCACCAATACCTTTTTTTACGGGTAATTGTTGGCCCATACCGAACTACAATCTGACCCAATTGGTTTCGATTACAAGCTAGCTCTTCATATTGTTGTGAACAATTTGAAGATCGTATTCTACGCCGTGAAACCATCTTCGCCTACCGAAAGGCGGCTCTCCCTTTAAAGACCGCTGTATTATTCGGTTCGGATAAGCACGCAGAACGTGACCGACCCAGTGTCATCGCTGCTCTTTAATTCCATACATGATATCACGAATTCGCATTAAATTCCTGATCTCGTGACTGAAAAGAACTCGGTATGTACCATTAACGTCGCGTTTTGGGATTAATATCATACGAATAATTCTTCTCTCGAATGTACCTGCCTGACTACTTATCTGATACTCTGAACAGTTTCAGCTTATTCGCATAAGCAAGATATATTGATATTTAGACTGTATTTTTTAATTATAGTGGGTTATGAATTTCATTGCACATCTTTGTGCATGTGCAAGGTTAACTGTTGTGAACAGCTACATACATTTTATGACATTTGCCTTGTTAGGTTAGAAATTTGAGCGTTTTTTGTAACAAACAATTTCAATCTAATTATGTCACAATAATTAACTTAATTCTTGTTCTGATTCATTGGAAATGTTCCAGTGTTACAGCGATTAAATTTTATTAAACTCACAAGTTTTAAATAGCAAATACCATTTGCAAGGGTCGTGTAGCAATCCAAGGCCAAACTGGTTCAGGAAGATAAACCTCAACTACTGATAAAAATATTAACAAAGTTAAGTAGCTTATACTCTTTTTAATCTTCCTAACCTTGTAGATATCGTTGATATATCAAACAATTTTCTGTAAATCTGTTTTGGGAAACTATGTTGAAGTGTATGAGGAGATGCTTTCTATGATTGATAATGATTTGAAATGCATAATCACTGGCGGAGGAGATGCTTTCTATGATTGATAATGATTTGAAATGCATAATCACTGGCGATTGGACTTGGATCGATGCTTATCACCCGTAAACTACTTTACAATCTAGTGAATATCGTGATGCAGGTGAATTAAAGCCATAAATGAACATCGTTTTGAGTCAATGGAAATCATAAAAGATGTGTTGCGTGCTTCAAGGCTATAGCGGAAATTAAGTATAGTATTCGACGACTGCAAAAAACGTTGAAATAAAAGTATTCTACTGGGAGACTACGGCCGTCTACTACTGTCTGCTTCGAACCACCATGGAAAACTCTTTGCCAACATTGATGGGGAACTTGATATATACATATGAACGTTTTTCTGATCTACTAATCTGTAATTTAATACTCAACGAATGAAGTGCATGAATGAGGATTCATCCTATAAGGGATTGAAGAAAGCGTATTGCTTTAAGTAAATTTTTGAATGAAATTGTAAATCTGAGTTGTTCCTTGTGTATCTTGTAATCCACTAGGCCGGTTTCAATCTGATGATGATGACGTCATTGAATGACCGTGTGATCGAAAAGATCTAATCCATCTCATCAGGCATATGCTACCGGACTTGATGTTCATACTGTGCAATTCGATTATATATGTTTAGTTGTGTCGCGACAGTACTAGTGAATCACAAGAACTTAACTCGAAATATTTTTATTAATTAATTGTGGCGTGAGATAATTTAATTGTATTTGTTGGAGTTGCTCAAGAACGCCACAGGATTCACTAAATCTATTCAGAATTAAAAAAATTATTCTTCTAGTTTATTTCATTAATTCAGAACTCTTGATATTCAGAGTATAGTAAAATGATGCAATGTCGTCGTTATAGTAAAATGATGCAAGGTCGTTTAATATGTGATAATTATCCCGTTATAGTAATTTTTCCATAGCATACAAGCTACTGCCATACACTCTTTTGTGAAGAATTATTTCTCTGGCCAAATTATCGGTGACTACCAAGGAGCATTCCATCCAAATCAGTCAGTCTCTGATCAAGTTTTTTCGTTGCATATAATTCTTTCCAAATAATATGAATCATCTCGCGAAGTACATTGGGTATTCCTAGATTTCAAGCAAGCCTATAGACTCGATCAATCGAGAGAGACTATAATAGGCGCTTGAATATTTAAGAGTACCAGAAAAACGTACAAATCTATGTAAAATGAAAAATAACACCTTCACAATGCTGTTTCAAAGTTAAAAATCTGTTATCGAAAACTTTTGCATTTAATGCTGGTGTTCGAAAAGGAGCACCGTTGTTTCCGGTAATTTTTAATCTCATCCTTCATAAAAGTGAAACACCACAAGACAAAATCTTATTCCGGCAATCTAATTCACTACTTGCATATGCAGATAATATTTATGTGATTGGATAAGGTGGGAATGGAGTGCTTGAAATACTTGACCCACTACGACAGTATTCATCTTCTATTTGATCTAAAACAACGAGTCTAAAACTAAATATCTCTGGTTATATAGAACCAGCACATTGATTTCAGTAGTGTTAACCACACGTTTGAAGAAGTGATTAAATTCATGTATGGAACATCTACCATTACTCACGATACTAGTGTGCGAGAGGATATCAAGATCCACCTTGTCGCTGGCAATGAGGCTTTATCCTTTGCATAGTAAACTATCTACTTCTAAATTCGAAATATGAGGATAAACTCAAATTGTACGGTGTTAAATTGGGCGTGTTGATAAGACCCGTTGTCATATATCTGATCGTGGGACTTTC
Source organism: Tipula lateralis (assembly GCA_963932295.1). Lineage (NCBI taxonomy): Eukaryota > Metazoa > Arthropoda > Insecta > Diptera > Tipulidae > Tipula > Tipula lateralis. The sequence goes on from OZ010738.1 coordinate 138,854,671, forward strand.
ACGGATGAGTGAAAGAGCTGACTTCTAAAAGAGAGAAGAATTATCTGTTGTGATATATAACCCAATACGAGACTTGTTGATCAGCAATATAATGCGAAGTTCTGATATCGTGCATAAAATCAAAGGACCTTTCTACAGACGAAGAAGTCGTTGTGGCTTCATAGTGTAGATAGCATCTTCTGATTGTTAACAACAGTATGAGGAGCTAGCTAGTGATAGAAACCTCATGGAGTCAGATTGTTAACACGGTATGGGCCAACAATGGTTTGTAAAATGCGTTAAAAAGTTATTATACGAGTACCATATATTATTGTTAATGAGAATGGAATTCTTATTATTAAAACTAATTATGTATTGTTAAGTACTTAATTTAATTTTTATATGAATGTTTATATGAAAAGAAATATTCAAATCTAATGAGTTTACATATACAAACTATTATTTGGCTATATATAGCTTCTTTACGTGGTTGAATCCATCATCAAAGATAATTTCTGTTTCATCATATAATTTCAATACTTTTTTATTAGGAAATCTATATACCTCACCAGTTTATTTGTATTTCTACAATTTATTTTAAGTTAAATTTTTCCACAATTCGTACTCAGTTCCCGTGGATGACGAACGACTACAGGTCCGATTTGATAAAACATATGCACATTGGATTGGCATATCCCACCATATAGTGATTTAGAAGATTGGATATATTGGTTTATGAGTTGTCTAACATGCACTCCAACAACTATCCTACCAGAGATTCGAACTTGATATCGGTCCGTTGAAATTGCCAATTTTAACCAGTACTAGATTAATTTATTTAATCTTATTGGTTTCAAACAATCAAATAAATCAAAGACACACGGCTATATGTATTATTAACGTAAAAAATATGCACGTGGCATAACACCTCCGAGTAATATTGAACTCTCGCAGGTTTGGTAAAGTAAAGGAGCACCGTTGTTTCCGGTAATTTTTAATCTCATCTATTAATTCTAATCACATGGTCTATGATCCCTTCATAGGGATTATAATCACAGGGTCTATGTTCATTTAAATTACTTATAATTATAATTAATTACTATTTATTATAATTATAATGTATTTGTGTTCATTCGATTGTAATAAGTTGCCAAAAAAAGTTGCATATTTCTAGTTATAACAATTTAAAACTTATGTATCAGTTGGTGGATTAGCAGCTCTACTGTTCAAAGTGTAATCTGTATTATCGACATTATTGATTTGTGTAAACACGATCCACATGTTAAAGTTTTAAAATAATGGGAAATTTTTATATTCCACACAATTTTGACGCATATAAACGTCAAATTGTAATATCCAAATATTCAATTTAATTTATAAATAATATTCGAAAATGTAAGTTTAGATTAATAAATAATACAAAACAAGTACTTTATAACTGAGTTTAATTATTATTTAACTAAATCTTTTTCAGAATGGCCTCCGGACTAGAATCATATGTAAATAATACTGTTTCGATAATAACAGCTGATGGCCGAAACTTTGTGGGGACTCTAAAAGGATTCGATCAAACGATAAACATAATTCTTGATGAATCTCATGAACGTGTATTTTCGACAATAAACGGTATTGAACAGGTTGTACTCGGATTGCATATAATACGAGGTGACAATATTGCAGTAATTGGACAAATTGATGAGGCAATGGACAGCCGGCTGGATTTTTCATCAATTCGAGGCGAACCACTAGGTCCAGTTGTACATTGAGCGTTAAAGTTTTTTTAATAAAATCTAAAAATATAGAATATTTTAATTTTATTAGTAACTATTGCCTGATTTAAAATTTTCCCGGCACATTTTTATGGACACTTTAAAAATTTCTCTTGGTTGAATTAGGTTGTTCAACATATAAAATATTACTTTCAATATATGCAATGTGATGTGAAATTGATTTTGAAAAATGAATGTATGAAACCCACATTCAATATTTATATATTTACTAACTTCGGTACTATAACTTAAATTGTCTTGTGTCATAAATTGTCTGTCTCTTTGATACTTTTATTACTATGTTCTCTTACAAATGGTTCATAACAGAAAAACTAATTCTATTTTCACAGTTAATTTAATTGATTAATAAGTTTCAAACATTGATTTTACTAGTTAGAACCGTTACTTTCCAGTAAATTGATTAAAGTAAACACAATAGAAATATTAAAAATAATCCCCTTCTTTCAATTTAAACACTTATAATATCCTTTAAGAGGTGTTTCAACCTTCGAGTAGATCAAACGGATACTAACCATCTGTCCTGCTTACGTATCGAAATCAGACGGCATTTGGTTTCTTCTGTCTACAAAACCGATGAAGCTCAGCCAGATTACGATTTTTAAACCCCTGCATAATTTAAAACGTCTTTTTTTATTTTAATCATATTAAGCTAAAGTCATGAACCAAATCGGACATCAATATGTAATGGAGAAATCAACCAACACAATTGAAATAATTCTACAATAACAATCAATTTTAAAATTGATCAACATATTATAATTTCCTCATTTGTCATCAAAAGAATATATATTTGTCTCTGGCTACACTAATTTTATGTCAGTTTTTGTACTCTCTTCTGTCACTTTACAAAAATTCGACAACGATAGACGGAAAAAAGTAAAAAAAGAAAATTCGAAAAACTAAAATTTTTACAAAAAAAATTATCATCTTTGTAATCTAATTTATAATTTTTTATTTATTATTTTTTGTTAAAAATTACAAATTAAGAAGAAATTATTTATCATCTACTATATAAATATATAAAAGTCAAGTGTATGTTGTGATTATTATCTTGTGTTCCGATCGACAGAGTTGTGCCGAATTAAAATATATTCGATTGTGATTTTCGAAGCTTATTAAAATCTTAAGTGTGTGTTTTTTTTTGTTACTACACAAATCTGAAAATATTTGGTCGTGTGTATAGTTTGGTGTTGAAGTGTGTTTATAAATTCGATAAAATTAATTCCAAAAGATTTGCGATGCCATTATTTGGTAAATCTCAGAAGAGCCCAGCCGAATTGGTTAAGGCCCTTAAAGAGGCTGTTAATTCATTGGAACGAGGTGATAAAAAAGCTGAAAAGGCACAGGAGGATGTTAGCAAAAATTTGGTATGTACTACTCCGAATTTAGGTTTTTAGACGTAAACGAGATGTTTTCCTATTTTATTTGACATTCTATTTTAATTTTTATGTAACTTTTCATTTAGCATTCATGCTCAAATTAAATTATGCGTAGTATCACGTAATGATCGATATAAACATTTTTATTGTATTCTTGTGATGTGTATTTTAAAAACGAAGATGGCAAAATTTATAGTTAAATGTATATATGAATAAGAAAAATAAGTATTGATTATCACCTTAATTACCTACTACATTTTTTTTTTCATTTTGATGACGGCACAAAAAATAGTTGGGAGAAGGAATGCATCGAAGAAGAAACGAAAAAAAGTTAGGTTATGTAGAATAATTTTGTATTTCACTCCGCTGCCGTCAAACGTCAAAAACAATGTACTGAAGTCGAATTTTGGGAATTCGAATTTCGAGGTTTCATGACCAAGGTCATCTATGATAGGAATAACTAATATAAGGACCTTCTAATTTTAAAGCTAGTTATGTTCTATGACTCAAGTTTGATTTAGAATTTTGACCAAATTTGATTGTTGTTTTAGTGTTATAAATATTTTTTAAACAATTTTGCGTGTGGATTAAAATCGGCGTTACTTTTAATTTTCCTTTATCCAATTATCCTCGTTGTCACTGAAAAATCTTCGTAAAAGTTTATATAAAAGCTAAATTATGGTTGTTGATTATGAATTACATTTATGGTTTTGATTAGATTTATGTTGATTACAGTTCTTAAGCAAATTCCTGTTATATCGTAGTTTATCAAAGTATAATAATTGTAGTTTAAAGAGTCAAATCTTATAGTTTAACTTCTACAAAAACCCTTTTACACGTACATAACAAAGTACAACAGGATACTAGAACACAAGGACTTCAAGGTAAAGATCGTATTCGTAAACTGTAGGGACTGTCAATATAGCGATTCAAACAAAACCTAGTGGACGGTAATATGTTTTGTTTCATCCGTACATTCAGAATAAATATCCATACTTCTCCTAATTATCCAAATATCCTTTTTTGTTTTTTTAACTTGACTGACAGTTATTTGTTTATTATGGAATAATAGCTCCTTACATAACGGCATGTTGAATAATTCTACATTCAGTTCTTTTAAAAAATTTTCTTTTAAATTAGATGTCATAATGTAAGTAAACTTTTATGATACTTTTCGTAAAAACATTGAATTTATACAGATTTTTCTTAATTTTATCCCACCTTAGTAAATGTTTCTCAACTGAAATATAATCCAAATTATACTTTCAGTAAAATTATACTATTACGAGGATTCAAAATTCGTTTTTGTTAGAGAATGTTTTATTGTAAACTTTTACTTTCTTATAGAAACTATTTTCTTATAATTGACATATATAGCTTTTCTTAAATCTGACATTTTTTACTGAATTTTTAATAACATTCAAAATACAATTAAATATTACATTTAAAAGAATTTCATAATCTTTACAATATATAATAATGGAAAATTCAAATAAGTACTTTATTATCAAAACCTTGGCAGGATTGGAAACATTAATAACTTGACTCTCCATGATAGACAAGAAATCTATCCGAGCTGTGTATATACACATTTTTTACACTTATATTATTTCTAAATAATTAGACTAATAATGGTTTTAGCTACAATGCGGTAAATAAAAAGATAACCTAATCGAATTTCGAGGTCATTGAACATGCGAATATATAATTGTTTAAAATTTTGTACGTATAAATACTATAGCAATTGCAATGATTGTATATGGTTATCATTACTATTACAAACAAAAAACATAGATTAATTAATTATAATTATTATTGCTTTTGTTATGATAGATAAATAAGGTACTTTTTTAATTTCTTGATAGAACTGACATATACACAAACGTCTCTACTCTTGGTGCTTTTATACCTTTGGACAAATTAAAATACTTTCAACTTGCGAAATTCTTAAATCTTAAAATGTTTCTTCTTGTCCAACACTTCATATATTTCATGAATACAATTTTATGTGATTGCCACACTCGATACGAACATATTTACTCTTATGAGGACATGTAAATTAGGAGTGGATACCATGTTGCAATAACATTTTCAAATAACCAGCATAACCTCTAAGAATTAACACTATATTTTTTGGAAACGAAGAACTTGCATTGCTCCATGACATCCTATATAACTGACATGAGTGGGTCGGCGATTGTAATCAAATGATAAAGATGTTTGCATCCAGTCTATCGGGATTCGAATCCATTATCTTCTGCTCCAAATGCCATTGTTTCAACCACTGCGTCATTTGGTTGGCCTCGAAGCATAACTAAGCCTAAGAATAGTAATAGTTGATGCTTTCTATCCATATGTATGTTAATCCATAGGTATGTAACTATAACACATTCCTGAAATTTGTGTAACAAATGCTGGCCTGTCTGAGTCTAAACAAATAAAGTTTATAAGGATGTTAGTCGTACAAACAACTAACCGTGATAATCGTTTTAAAGTCATTACCTTACTATTTATTTATATTACTGAGATTATTAAGAACAATTCACTTAAATTAGAGATCCATCACCATTTAACGAGGAGAGATAATTTAAATAAGCGATGACCGATGGCGATTTTCATATAAAATATGAGGATCTAAAATATTGTTAATTCGTTGATTAAAATAAAAACTATTTAAATAAATATATAGTTTAGTACAGTCATATTTAACTAACCATTCATTTCACTTCATTAGCCATATTTATCTTGATGTCTGTTTTTTAGTTTTAGAACAAACATTCACACAATATATTCAAAAGTTTAGAATTCTAGTTTAACATACTACGATTGAATCAAAGAAATCCCTAAAGCTATCATTCATGTACAATCTTATTAATTTATATTAATATAAATAAAATTTACGCTACATAAGTATTATAAATATTTATTTTTTATAGAAATAATGAGACAAGTGCACATAGTGCTCTTCATTGGCGGAATCAAATCAAGAACAATATAAAGCGATTTTGTTAACAAACACAATAATATTCAAAAGAAAATTAAATTAGATAAATTCCCAATGTATCAATCAACTTATGTCAAATCAAATCTTCAATACACTAGTCATCAATATTCTATGGAATTTAAACAACTAACTCATCAATACATAACTTTTACTACTGAACAGAACTATTATTGTCAATATGATCGTAAAATGTTAGTGATAACATGTTAGCATTATAAAAACCATCTCCTATTTCTTTTACCATTAACATACATAACGCTACAGCAAACCTCAATAATATTACAGTAAAAATAAACACAAATATAAATCAAACACGGGGCGGATTAGGTTGTTCCATTAACCTTGTCCGCCCCTTATTACAATCAACACTCCACTCCACTGATCAGAAAGAATAGGACATTAACATAAAATTGAAATAAAGAAAACAAAATTCTGAACTTAAGTATCCAAAATATACTTCTAAGTATCAGGCCCTAAATCGAGATAGGATATCAAGAATGGGTTAACCAATTAATAAAATTGGTGTTGTGTGGATAAATGTCAGAAAGAATGAATTGATGTACGAATTTATGATGACTGAAATGAATATGTAACTCTGATTAATTACAGATGTAGAAATATGGGCCGACAATCGTTTAAATTTCAATGTGCTCGAAACAGTGAGTAAACCTAAACCATCCTAGAATGATTGATGTGTTGCGAAATGCTTTTTTTCAAAAATGCATATGGAATGAGTATGTTTGGTTATGAATTCATATCCTTGATAAATTAATGAAAGTTAACTCGAAGTCGAATTAACGCTTCCAATGCCGCACTAGAGCGGCATTGGAAGCGTTAATTCGAATACAATATACATTTTATCGTCTGAATAAAAATAAACCAACCGAAAATTACTCTCAACAATCTTGTGTTTAACGTATATTTTGTCGATAAACTAAAGCAATGATTTATCGGATGGGTGCAAATTTCGTAAGATACGATTAAATTACATATGAAATTATAGATAGATTTAAGTGCAATTGGGGAATAATTAGGTACACGAATTTTCATTCGTTCGATGGAAAAAGAGAAAATGTTAATTATATCTATAATAATACTGAATTGGTTGAAAAATAATGAAAGAGGTTTACTTATATACGCCTGGTTCCTGTGTAATAGGTTTAATAAACCAAAATTGGGGGCAGTGTGATTGTAGAAATGATGTATGAACTATTTTAATCTTGCAGGATTGAGGTTATACTCCAATGGATACTACCATACCTACGGATTGATCGAAAGAGCACATTTGCTTGCGAATAAGGAATATCTGCTAGAAAAGACATCTGAATATGAATTTATGGATGCTAGATATGCACTTCGTATGTGTCAAATGAATCTGTGGAGAAAATGGGAATGTTAGTTCATTGAAATACTTTGAAAAATCGTTTTTGAAAGAAATCAGACGACACTTATGATTCGAACAATGGAGTGATAGCGAATAAATCATAGAAGTTGAAATGAATGTTTAAAGAAATGCCATTTTATTGACAATGAGGTATGTGAAAGGTATTTGGTTCTGGAGGATATCGGACACTATTATTAAACTATGTGAAATTTGGCTACAGTAGACTCAATTTTCGATGCCCTTGTGAATGCTAGCTTGACTGAAATATTATGAATGGGAAAGAAGCAATATATGAAAATGTATGATTTATCAGAATAAATAACAGTATGAAAACAATAAAAGTCACTGTGAAAATGATAAGTTTAAATAAAATATATAAATTAGAATTGTAAAAATGGGTATTTATTAACTGTTGGTGGTTTTTTGAATTGGTGGATAATATTTGCTTGTTTTTTATTTTTCTATCTTGTTTAATAATTTGAAGAATCCGTTAAGTTATGTAAAATATTGTATATAACATTAACATACCATGTCGATAAATTAAATTAAATTTTAGATTTTACAGAAAAGTCGGAGACGTAAAAGATTTAAACATCCTTATAATCTCTGACTTTTCTGCAAGCTGTAAAATTAACCATACATGTTAAGAAATAAACATAACATGGATTGGTTGGACTGTAAGAGCAAATATTCCCAAAGTCGATTGAATATTGGTAGAAGTTAATCCTTTTATATATGACACTTTTATACCTGGTTGAGATAGCACATCATCTTTTGAGGTTGTTAAAGATTTGCAGATTTTTATTCATACATTTTAGTTATTTATCAACAACGTAAACTCTAACCTTGTAGTCATAGGTACTTGCGCGATCCACTTATGCTATATTATACATATATGTATAATAGTATGTGGTTTAATTTTGGAACAATTTTCTCAGTCAGTAACAAATGTAAAGTTTGCAAAAAAAAAAGTCCACAAAAAACTTAAAAACATTGTGTTTGTTATAAAGTTTATATAATAAACTAGTATTGGAAAAACGTTTTTCCTCCGCAATGCGTCGTGTATCTACGTGTAATGAGTACAATAATTTTTCTGCTGGCTATATACAGCAAAAACTACGTATGGTAATTCGAAAGTGAAATAAAAGTTAACATAATTTGAATTTTCAAAAAATAGTTACTCAGTATCCACAATTCAAACTATCTTGTTAAATCAAGAGTAGTATTTTAGAAGGCCCTGTGACAGTGCCAATTTTACTAAATACTTACAATTCAATGCATATGGATTTATAGTAAGTAATCTGACTGCAACAAATTATTCTCCTCCCTCACTGTGTCTTAATAAATTTGGGGTATAAAGAATCACCTATTCGTCATCACGATTATATGTGAATAATCTTTTCAACTTTCGTATATTTTATAAAACTGATAAATATTGATATGATAAACGCAAATAAATGTCTGTAATTAATTGCATGGCGAAATATAAAATTGGTTAAGTGAATTTAAATTGGTCATAGTTTTCCGTTGTTGAACAACAGATTGCCACTCTATATAGATGTGTAATACATTATATATATTTACGTAGGTTCGAAAAAATGTTGAGAAATAACCTTAACATTGAAAAATACATCATAATAATATGCATTGTTCATATCAAATTAAATTGATGACTCGTCTGCCCGTACACAAATACATATAGACAATGTAATATCGAAGTTTCTTACAATCATAGTATATATGCATGTAGTCAGTATGATAATAAATCTAATATATGGTTCAGAGAAATGGTATGCATTATATTCCAACTACACGCCACAATAAACATTAAAATGAACAAAAATAAATGAAAAATCATAATCTAGTTCAAAATATATAAATGTAAGTGCGATATTTAAAATACAGTACCACATTGATAATATGCGTATATATACTTATATGTATATATATATATATATAGTTATATATATATATATATATATATATATATATATATATATATATATATATATATATATATATATATATATATATATATATATATATATATATATATATATATATATATTATATATATAAAGCTTTTTGAACATGAGAATATCGTGATTTTACAGAACTAGGCCCAATTATGAAATCAAGTTTTTATTGTGAAACAATAATTGTTGACTATTGTACAGTCGTATCGAACTTCTTTAAATTTAAGCTATATATAATATCAAACAATCAAAAGGGAATTTGGATAAATAAAACATACAAGGCACGAGATTAAGAAATACACATTATTTATTAAAGATATAAAACTCTAAAAGAAAATGTTCACGTAGGAGCTAATCTAACCTGCAAAACTACCCCTAACTTGTATTAAAAACGCTCTTGAGTTTCATTTCTTATTGTATATTACCTATTTTATTTTAATTGAAATTTTTGAATTATTATTTTTACTGTACACCTCTGTATATTCATATATGTATACTCTTAAATCAATAAATACTGTGATAATACGATCTGGTTTACGTTTAGATTTAATGGACTCAGTAACGTCTTGACAAATTTACTTTTGAGGCAATACTTTATTTACTGTGCTGAATTATTATAATGCTCATCGAAAACCAAATTTAGTTGCGTTGCAATATTATGAACCATCATATATACTCCGTATATTAAAGAAAAACATTAATTATATTATAATGATTCATTAAATTGGCAAGTAATTACTTACATATATAGTTTTCTTATTGTATCTTTCTTTTTTTATTACAACGAAGAAGAGGTGTACAAAAGCCAACAAACAGTAAAAATAAAAGAGAAATTTTATTTAATGTTTACATATGCACTCGTATAATAAATTTTAGATACAGTAGTAATAATAATAGTAATTGCAGTAAAGTCAAGTACTATAACATTATCGTAAAACTGGAAATTTCAAATGAAATCAATAAAAAAAAACTAATAACTAAATATAGGACAGTACCATGAATATGTAACATAGGATATGTTAATTGGGTATATGTGTTATTCTCGGATATTCAAATTTAAATGCAATGCAATGCTCGCTCAATTAGCTTGATCCAAAATGGTGACCAAAATCTTCATTTTTTCGAGGTAAGGAATGATTTTTATTCTTCGATTAATTTACGGTAAGATAACTTTCTTCTGGAGCAGTAATTAAAGCTGCGACAATTGCAATGGGAGGTACCGGGTTCGGATCCCGATAAGGGCAGGATGCAAAAGGGCTTTTTATTATCTGATTATGATTGGTGGTGTGAGTGAACACATCTATGAAACCCCTTTGTTGGAGTGCAGAATTCATGGACCAACTCATTTACCATGACAGTCCTATAGGCTGACATGAAGCTATGCAATGTGTAGATGGTTCTAAGTATATAGGAGCTATAGCCGTACGTCATCGATTTGGCTATGTAATGGATGGCGTAAGGTAGGACGTAACTAAGCGAACCGCGAAATAGTCGAGAGAGCCTTGATTGCAAAGATAAAGACAAACAGACAGTTAACTTTCTTCAGTTTTCATTAATTCTACTTATCCTAACGTTTCCTAACAATGCAGATATCTAGCAAATTAGAATGTGATTATCATACCTAGAACTGTGGTTATTATTGGAAAAATATGATAGTTTTAAAAGATAATTTTTGTAAAATTATGATTTCCTATCGAATTTTGCACAGTTGATTATTATAATAGTTAGTATAATAGTTTCAAATATGTGTTATACTGTTATTAGAGTATTATCACTAATCATAATTTAAATAGTCTCATCAACATGTTCAGTGTTATCTATCTATCTCAGATTTGAGGGAAGTTGAGCTAATTTTGTTAATTATTATGTTAGTTTAAAAAAAATCTATTTCGTCCAATGTATATGGTTGTTTAAAAAATTAATATTTTGTTCGTTATCAGCACTATTTTATTTTCACATTTCAGACGTTGCTATGAAATGCTAGTGGAATTTTATATATGGCAACATCTTAATATTCTGTTTTGGAACCCGTCGTCGCGATGTTATTGACATAATGAGTTTTCTACTGTATACGATAATGGATAGATGAATTTATAAACAGTTGAATAGGTACATGAAAACACTCTGCTGAACAGCTGGCAAAGGCTTTTTAGTATATACAGGAATGCACTTATACTCTTCCTCAATGTATACCAGTGCTCATTTCTTCAAATTGAGATATAACGATTAAATTAAAAACATCAATTTTTCTCGGATAGAATGGTCAAGATTATCTTTTCGTTCATTAAAAAACGTTAACAAGAATAAACAAATTTTTGGACGATATTGACACCTTATTGTACTTCATAGTAAGCCATCATAATTCTCCACAAAATATGCATGTGAAATGTTTATGTGTACAGATCCAATAATCTACTGATTCCAATTGAATTTTTTTTATTGTTTCTGAATGTATTTGTGTAATATACAATGTTAATGAATAATGTTGTTTCATAATATTTGCTCAAAAAATACAAAATTTTAATTAAGAAAATAACACCTTTTCTAATTTTCGTCGTGATTCTTTAGCACTCAATTTGATTTGGAACAACTATAAGATTGCATATTATTGTAAAACCTTTTATGATATGATAGGCTTATAACCGTTCATAAACACAATTCTAAATATGTTGCCATAATTCTGGGATATGCTCATTATTAACATAATTTTAAATAGATGTGCTCACTATATTTCAAAAATATGCTAGTCCATGTCCAGCCTGTTCCTTAACAAAACATATTTGACTACTCGATATAAGTCCAAAATAATATATCCAAATTAAATAGATTTGAGTTTGTTAGTTTTATTAGTATAACTTTGTTAGTTGTAATTAGGTAATGGTGATGCTATTGATGCTACGTTTTATCACATGTATCTTTGTTGTTCTTGAAACAAACAAACTGGAGTATTTCTTTTATGTTTCTTCTACCTATTTTCTAACGCAAGAAGCAATGTATACTAGCTATAACGTGCCAGCATTTTCATATGCAATATAATGATCTAACATACTATTCTGTCGATAAAAAATTAATTAGATGAATAAATATTAAGTATATACTATCATTTTTAGCTCACCTGATCATTAATACCGGTTTTTATATTTAAGAGCAAATATTCGCACAATTTATACAAAAGAAGATTTCAATTATACTACCCTTGTTTTTAAAGACCGTTGTTTACAACTGGCCCATTGTGATATTTGTTCCCATCTACAAGATTATTGCACATCTGCACAGTTCAAAGCTTAACACACCATCAAGTGGTTGAACTTGGTTCCATTTGGTCTGCACACCATCCGGGGATTCTAGTCTTCATAATTCATAACTTTTAAATCAAACGATGAACATTTTCTTTTTTATCCTGTTTCTTTTGGAATGATTTGTTAGATAATTAAAATAATTTAAAGATTATTTACAATTTACGAAAATATTGAGTCTATTATTATTTATACGAAATTATCGATAATTATACATAATCTACCAGATTACACTTAAAAATGACATATATTTAAAAAAAAACTTATTCTGTTTTAAACTATTGCAGGTGTTAATCAAAAACATGCTGTATGGTACATCGGATGCTGAACCACAAACAGATTACGTGATCGCACAATTATCGCAAGAGTTGTACAATAGCAACCTGCTTCTTCTTTTAATACAAGTATATCTTACTGCTATTGACTATCGTAAAGATTTTATAATTAATTGACATGTTTGTTTTCAGAATTTAAATCGAATAGATTTTGAAGGCAAAAAAGATGTTGCCCAAGTATTCAATAACGTGCTACGTCGCCAAATTGGTACACGTTCGCCAACTGTTGAATATATATGTACAAAACCTGAAATTTTATTCACTCTAATGGCTGGTTACGAACATCAAGAAATCGCCTTAAATTGTGGTACAATGTTACGTGAATGCGCTCGGTACGAGGCCCTGGCCAAAATCATGTTACATTCAGATGAATTTTTTAATTTTTTCCGTTACGTTGAAGTATCGACGTTTGATATTGCATCGGATGCATTCTCTACATTTAAAGAATTATTGACACGTCATAAAATTTTGTGTGCAGAATTTTTGGAAGCAAATTACGATAAAGTATTCACACACTACCAACGTTTGTTGAATTCTGAAAATTATGTGACACGAAGGCAAAGCCTTAAATTGTTAGGTGAATTATTATTAGATCGGCATAATTTTACGGTATGTATTTAAAGATAGTAACAAAACTTTTTAATAGTAATAACATATTAATTTCTAGGTAATGACAAAATATATATCAAATCCCGATAATCTGAAACTTATGATGAATATGTTAAAAGAAAAATCACGTAATATACAATTTGAAGCCTTCCATGTATTTAAAGTAAGATGTTACGATCTAGTTTTATCCAAATGCACGTTCCTAACATATTTTATGCTTGTAGGTATTCGTCGCCAATCCAAATAAACCTAAACCAATATTGGATATTTTACTAAGGAATCAAGATAAGCTTGTAGATTTTTTAACAAAATTTCATACAGATCGTTCCGAAGATGAGCAATTCAATGATGAAAAAGCCTATTTAATAAAACAAATAAAAGAGCTTAAACCAGCGCCCGAACAATAGTTAATGTTTACTATATTATCATTATTATTATAATTATTATTAATTATATACATAATTATAATTACTATTATTATTATTTAAAAAAACAAAAATTTATTTTATTTTTCTGTATATTTTGTGCGGAGAACTACAGTCTCGCGAAACTTGTACAACATATTAATTAAATTAAATATGTATATGATTCCTAACCAAAAAACACATCAGTTCTAACATTGGTAAGTAAAATGAAACTTTATAAAACCGCGTGTTAATTTTGACGCCCAACGTGGGGCAATTTTCAATCGGGTCTCGTGCAAGTTTCGTACCATTTTATTAGAGACATTATATGGAGTACATGTCACACTATTAAAACACTATAACTATTTCTTTATTTATTTATATGTTTTACTGATTTATTATTATTACTTAAAGTATGATAGAAATTTAAACAAAAATAAAATATATACACAACATTATTAGGTACTTATTTATAATTATTAATTATATACATAATATTATATATTTTTATAGAAAAACAAATATAAAATTTCATGGAATTGATGTATAAAAATTTAATAAAATAAAAAATACTGTTATTTATTGTACATGTATCCCCGTACACGAGGTTCCGAGCATGATTATTAATTAATTTAATTTAGATAATGTGTTTTTTTTGTATATAAACGGACTGATATAAATGCAAAATGGATAAATCCATCATCGATCACGATGATGATTTTGTGTCGAAAATAAAATTTAAAATATTAAATTAAATAATTACAGTGTAGAGGCAGGATACTAACAATTACGTGCGTGTAAATTATCTTCCGCATCGTCATCTTATTTTGTTTCGATCACGTTAAATAAACAAAAAAGTAATAATAATAATAATAATTTAACAATTATTGTAAACTAGGTTTAATTACTCTTATATATAAATGATATATATATATATATATATATATATATATATATATATATATATATATATATATATATATATATATATATATATATATATATATATATATATATATATGTATATATATGTATATATGTATATATATATATATATATATATATATATATATATATATATATATAAATATATATATATATATATATATATATATATATATATATATATATATATATATATATATATATATATATATATATATATATATATATATTATATACATATATAAATAGTATATATTAATTAAAAATAAATTTGGAAATGATGAATTAATTATCTAATATAAACGAGCGCGCGCGCCAAAATCGATCGACCCGACAATTTGTAATGATGATGGTGATTTTTTAAAAATTATCATTTATTTGTTTATTTTATATAACAGTTATAATATAAATACATATTAAATAATATATTATTATTTTAGTTTTGTTTTTTCAAATTTAGTAAAAGACTTTTTCCAATAGAAAATGAGACTCAATATTAAGAAACTTAAAAAATAAATGATAAATTATAATATAAAAATAAATAATTAAATGAAACATTTTTATTAAAAAAAAATGATGATACAATAAAGGATTCACATCCATGCTTATTATTATTAAATATGTTTACATGTTTTATTTCTCTCAAAGTTCAGAGGTCATACTAAACAAGAGATGAAAATGTGTACTTTTAAATTACTATACTCTACTATTCGTAGTTATTCCTTGCTTAAATGATCATTTTTAATTCATACATACCAACAATTTTTATCAGCCAAAATAAAATAATTATTTCTGTCCATTTCCACCAATTGCAAAAGTCGAAAAGATAAATTCTTTTTCGCATATAACAAACAAATGTATTGAAAAATCGATCTATCATCCAAAGACAAAGGACTGTCAATAAATCGTATGAAGAATACAATAGATGAACTAGTTTAAAATTATGTATTGCGTTTACGGTACTGTTACCGCTCCGTATCTTGCAATTCGTACTATCCATCAGCTAGCATAAGTATCAGGACAGATTCCTAATAACTGCCGAAGTCACATCAAGAAAGGTTCGAAAGAAAATTGAATATCCCATACAAAAAAACGCATCCGATAATCCTTGGTAAGGACAACCACCTTATCCATTTTCTCATTTCGCAGGCTCGTCGCTCACGGTAGTCCACAATTGATGTTGGCCCAAAGAAGCGATATTGGGTCATAAGCATTAAATTTTAGTGTGGACGTTCGAGCATAAATCTATCAAGTATTTTCGCTCAAATACTGTCAAAAACAGCGAAATCTTATAGTGTCTCGTAAAACCGCTTCGAGATCCTTTCAACTGAGCGGAGTGAGTGGACTATGTAGGCGTAGTAGCAATCATAATCGACATTGAAATTGGCTTCATGCTTTGAATAGTCAAAATGGCACCACCTGAAATTCTATTCTTTTTGTTTATGTAAAACCGGAGTTTTCAATCAAGTGCCATTTAGATTGCATAATGGGCATAGAAATCCTACTCACATTCGAAGAATGAAGGACGCTGCTGTACTAGATTAAATCATGCTTGAAATCGCGACAAAAACCTATTGTTAATGATATGTATTAATATTTTACGCGTATAGTATTTTTAAAAGTTTTACAAGAGGATACATTGTTGTGAATAACATGCATCGACCGTTTCCACACGAGTCAAATCCATGAATATCATGAACAATTAAAAATCGTTTCCACACGATTGTTGCATTTTACGCAAAATCGGGTTTTTGATTATGTATGTGTAAAATATTTAATTTTCTTAACTTCAAAAGGAAAACAAATTGTCAATGAATCATGGAATTGAAAAGGAAAAAAAACGCCTCAAGATTTTTGTTTTGTTTCTTTATTTGTGTTAGTAATTCAAATCAAATAATTTAGTTGGCAACGAGATGCAACAGAAATTTCCCCTCCAAAATTTAGTTCATAGGCAGAAAGAGTGCAAAGAAGTAGGAGACGAAGAATTGCAACAGCGTGAGCGCGACTCGTGTGGAAATGGCCATCAACTGTGAATACATCAAAAATATTTTTCAAAAATGACGATGATCGGAAGATTGTCGTTAATAAAGCACAAGCATGCTATTGTTCTCTTATTTTGGATTTTTTGTCCAAAATGCATGAATTGAATTTGTTTAAACTTGTGCGACCGGATTTTATCACGAATGGAGTTCGACCTATGGAAGGGTTCAAGTTACAAACGGCGACAGGCGACAGTGCGGCTATCAAAGGAAAGAAGGAGGTGACAATACGAATCGGGAACAACAGCTTTCAACATGAAGTTCTGGTTGCGGATATTGGGGATGAGGTCATCCTGGGAATGGACTTCATGAAACGAAATGGATTCGTATTGGATGTCGAACGGGGAACATTGAGCTACGGTAATGTCGAACTGCCTTTGCAACTGAACAACGGGAAGGAGCCAGTCGTAAGGAGGATAACATTGGATCATCGGACGAAGCTACCACCACACTCGGAAACGGTTGTTTGGGGGAAATTGGATGGAGGTCCTGGAACACAACGGTTGTGGGTTGTGGAAGCCAACAGTGACGAGCTACAAACCAAAGAGCTTATCATTGGTAAAGCTTTGGTTAAACCGGATTGTGACTTTAGAGTTCCGATACGGGCTCTTAATTTATCGGATGTGACAAAAACAATCAAAAAGGGAACTATCATCGATCGAGGTGAGAAAGTATCCACCATTATAAAATGCGAGGAGGCGAATCCGTGTGTAAAGGCCAAGGACCAACGACAACGGAAAATAACGGAGGAACTAACACAGAAATGGACGGAACAATTAACGCCAAAACAAAAACAAACAGCAAAGAAGTTGCTTCAAAAATATATGTCCATTTTCTGTGGTGCACCGGAAGATAATGGCAGAAACACCGGACACAGGAACATCAACACCTATTCAACAAGCGCCAAGAAGATTACCATTGGATAAACAAGCAGAAGTGGATAAGATGGTAACTGATATGCAAACATCGGCAGTAATTGAGCAGTCAACGAATCCATGGAGTTCACCAGTAGTATTGGTGGAAAAGAAGGATGGAAGCATGAGATTCTGCGTTGATTATCGGAAGCTCAACACAGTTACCAAGAAGGATAGTTACCCGTTACCAAGGATCGACGACACATTGGATACATTGGCAGGAGTAAGAATGTTTTCAACATTGGATTTGCAGAGCGGTTATTGCCAAGTGGAGGTCGCAGACGAAGATAAGGAAAAGACAGCGTTCAGTGTGGGCAATGGATTATGGCAATTCAATGTAATGCCCCTGCGACTTTCGAACGGCTAATGGAACGCGTACTTAAAGTACTCCACTGGAAAACATGCCTGGTTGTTTGGTCCTTGGTGATTGGACGACATCATCGTTATGGGCAAGGACTTCAATGAACATCTACAAAACCTGGAGAAAGTATTCGAAAGAATCCAATCAGCAGGATTGAAGCTAAGTCCGAAGAAATGTGTATTGTTCAGGGATGAAGTCAAATATTTGGGACACAAAATAACAACCAGCGGTATTCATACAGATCAAGACAAGATCTCCGCCGTAAAGGATTGGCCAAGACCGCAGAATTTACATGAACTAAAGAGTTTCATCGGACTATGCACATATTATCGACGATTTGTGCCAGGATTTGCCAACATCGCAAGAAGTTTACACGAGCTGACACAGAAGAACAAGCCGTTCCAATGGAGTGATGAACACGAGGAAGCGTTCAATGAACTGAAGCAGCGATTATGTACAGCACCATTGCTTTCGTATCCGGTTCCGAATAAACGTTTTATTTTGGATACGGATGCAAGCAATTATGGCTTGGGAGGAGTGTTGTCACAGGAAGTCGATGGAAAGGAACGCGTCATCGCATATTATTCCAAGATCTTATCGAAGCCAAAACGGAACTACTGTGTAACATGAAGAAAATTGTTGGCCATAGTGAAATGTGTGGAACATTTCCGGAAATACCTCTATGGCCAATCATTTCTATTAAGAACGGATCATGACGCCTTGACATGGCTACTTCAATTTAAAAATCCCGAAGGACAAGTAGCACGGTGGATTGAGCGATTGGGCGGTGCATAACACAACAGGAGTAACACCAGCGACAATACTTTTCGGCAACAATTTAAGACTGCCAAGCGATCTCAAATTTGGTGCGGTTCCATCATCAGCCAAATGTGGACAAGCATATGTGGACAACTTGAAAGAGGAGATCAACAACATACACAGATTTGTAAGAGAGAAAATCAAATTGTCAAGTGATAAAACAAAGGCTCGGTATGATGTACGAGCAAACAATAAAGGATTTGACGAGGGTCGATTGGTATGGCTTCACAACCCGCAACGTAAAAAAGGGTTATCGCAGAAATTACAACCTGTGGCCCTATTCTGGTTTTCCCAGGGAATTGGGAATTTTTGACGTTTTTATAATAGTTGGGAATTATTTATTCCAAAAGTGTATTCTGGCTATTGGGAAAAATATTTCGTTTGGAAAAAAGAATGCCCAATTATAACAGTTTTGACGTTTATTTTTCTCTATTAAATTGTTGGGAATTCATATTTCTTATGGTAAAATACTCATAATCATAATACTATAGTATGAATTTAAATTTTTTTTATTATTTCTTATAAGCAAAAACACCTATTTTTTTGAATTTGATGTTATCTGCCCTAAACTATAAAAAAAATTAGATCATTCATAAATACTAATAATCATAATAAATAGTGAATGTAGAAAATAATTCCGACCCTTAAAAATTTTTAATTAAAAATAAATAATGAAATAGGCGGAGCGAACCAAATACGGCGAGAAGAACATTCGCGAAGTGTAGAGATGAAAAATACTGGAATGTTATACAAGTATTTGCGTCGTATAAATATATAATGTATTTTTACGATTTCGCCGAGTGGTTATTCTAATAATTTATCCGGTTCGATCACTGGATTGTGAATATAAACTCGCAAAGATTAAATTTCAATTAAATTTATTTCCCACACAAATTACACAAATATTTCACAAATAATTCACTAATATTTATTTTCACTATTATTTTACACAATATTTATCACTACTATTATTTTAACACTTCACTTTTTATCACTTCCCGATACTAACACTTCGAATTTCAAAATTGAACTATTTCGTAACTCAAATGTCTACACGTATTTATACGACGCAAAGGCTTGTAGAACATTCCATTATTTGCTTCTCTACACTTCTCGAATTTTCGTTGCGTCGTATTTGGTTCGCTCTGCCTATTCATTATTTCTTTTTATTTTGTTCGTTTATGTAAACATTTGGTTACAGGGTAATCCCTACTATTATAATTTTCTTTTTAATTATCACAGGTGACATCTGTGATTCGTGACACTACCCTCCGCCCAAACCTGTTCGTCCCGAACAGGATCTAGATCTCTTCCTCTATAGAACGCCAGTCTATCAAGGTGTACAACCTTGGGTTTTCCTCGTACTCCTCTTTGGATCCTATAGATCACATCATTTATTCTTGTTATGACCTTGTACGGTCCCTCCCATCCAGGTTGTAATTTCTGCGATAACCCTTTCTTACGTTGTGGGTTGTGAAGCCATACCAATTGTCCCTCGTCAAATCCTTTATTGTTCGCTCGTACATCATACCGAGCCTTTGTTTTATCACTTGACAATTTGATTTTCTCTCTGACAAATTCGTGTATGTTGTTGATCTCCTCTTTCAAGTTGTCCACATATGCTTGTCCACATTTAGCTGATGATGGAACCGCTCCAAATTTGAGATCGCCTGGCAGTCTTAAATTGTTGCCAAAAAGTATTGTCGCTGGTGTTACTCCTGTTGTATTATGCACCGCCGATCGATAAGCCATTAAGAACAATGGAATACCTTGATCCCAATTCCGCTGGTTTTTATCCACTGTTTTGGCTATAAACTCCTCCAATGTGGCATTGAAACGCTCCACCATGCCATCAGACTGTGGGTGGAAAGGTGTTGTCCGCGTTTTATTAATTCCCAGTAACTGGCACATCTCCTGGAAGACAACCGATTCAAAATTCCGCTCTTGATCGGAATGCAGTTCCATTGGTACCCCATAACGGCTTATCCAATTGTATACCACTGCATTGGCGATTGTGGTTGTTTCCTGATTTGGAATCGGGTATACTTCTGGCCACTTACTGAAGTAGTCCATTACTACCAACACATATTTGTTGCCACTATCGCTGGTTGGAAATGGTCCTGCCACATCTATGGCAATCCTCTCAAATGGTGCTCCCACATTATATTGTTGCATCGCTCCACGGCTCTTCTTTGCCGGTCCTTTCACGGCCATACATTGGTCACACTTTTGACACCATTCAGCTACTGCCTGTCTACATCCTGCCCAGTAGAACCTTTCACGTACCTTGGCTAACGTTTTGTTAATTCCTAGGTGACCTCCGCTTGTTCCTCCGTGGTATTCCTCCAATATTTCCGCCATCCTGATCCTCGGTACCACTACCAACGATTGCTTTGTCTTGCCATCGGAGCTTTCCCATGTTCGCTTTAAGCAGCCGTCTTCTATGGTTAAACTATCCCATTGGGCCCAATAAGCCTTGATAGTTGGGCCTTTATCCGCAATATCACTCCATGTGGGACGATGTTCTTCCTCCATGAATTTGATAATTTCTGCCAAATCTGGATCCTCCCGTTGCTCTTTGGAGATAACATCGTTGGTCCATTCATCAGCTGGCAACACTTTCATTAGTCTGATATCGACGATGTTTTCTTTGTTTTCCACCCGTCCGCAATGTTTACAATCCACTCTACATGGTCGTCTTGACAACGCATACGCATTTCCATGAGCGCTTCCTTTCCTATGTTGGATTTCGTAGACAAAACTCCCCAATCGCTCAATCCCCCTTGCTACTTGTCCTTCGGGATTTTTAAATTGAAGTAACCATGTCAAGGCGCCATGATCCGTTCTTAATAGAAATGATTGGCCATAGAGGTATTTCCGGAAATGTTCCACACATTTCACTATGGCCAACAATTCTCTTCTTGTTACACAGTAGTTCCGTTCTGGCTTCGATAAGATCTTTGAATAATATGCGATGACACGTTCCATAACGATGATGTCGTCCAAATAAACCAGGCATGTTTCCCAGTGTAGTCCTTTTAGTACGCGTTCCATTAGCCGTTCGAAGGTTGCAGGGGCGTTACAAAGTCCAAATGGCATGACATTGAATTGCCATAATCCATTGCCCACACTGAACGCTGTCTTTTCCTTATCTTCGTCTGCGACCTCCACTTGCCAATAGCCGCTCTGCAAATCCAACGTTGAAAACATCCGTGCTCCTGCTAATGTATCCAATGTGTCGTCGATCCTTGGTAACGGGTAACTATCCTTTTGGTAACTGTGTTGAGCTTCCGATAATCAACGCAGAATCTCATGCTTCCATCCTTCTTTTCCACCAATACTACTGGTGAACTCCATGGACTCGTTGACTGCTCAATTACTCCCGATGTTTGCATATCAGTTACCATTTTATCCATCTCTGCTTGCTTAGCCAATAGTAACCTTCTCGGCGCTTGTCGAATTGGTGTTGATGCTCCTGTGTCGATCCGGTGTTTAACCATATTTGTTCTGCCATTATCTTCCGGTGCACCACAGAAAATGGACATATATTTTTGAAGCAACTCCTTTGCTGCTTGTTTTCCTTTTGGCGTTAATTGTTCCGTCCATTTCTGTGTTAGTTCCTCCGTTATTTTCCGTTGTCGTTGGTCCTTGGCCTTTACACACGGATTCGCCTCCTCGCATTTTATAATGGTGGATACTTCCTCACCTCGATCGATGATAGTTCCCTTTTTGATTGTTTTTGTCACATCCGATAAATTAAGAGCCCGTATCGGAACTCTAAAGTCACAATCCGGTTTAACCAAAGCTTTCCCAATGATAATTTCTTTGGTTTGTATCTCGTCACTGTTGGCTTCCACAACCCACAACCGTTGTGTTCCAGGACCTCCATCCAATTTCCCCCAAACAACCGTTTCCGAGTGTGGTGGTAGCTTCGTCCGATGATCCAATGTTATCCTCCTTACGACTGGCTCCTTCCCGTTGTTCAGTTGTAAAGGCAGTTCGACATTACCGTAGCGCAATGTTCCCCGTCCGACATCCAATACGAATCCATTTCGCTTCATGAAGTCCATTCCCAGGATGACCTCATCCACAATATCCGCAACCAGAACTTCATGTCGAAAACTGTTGTTCCCGATTCGTATTGTCACCTCCTTCTTTCCTTTGATAGCCGCACTGTCGCCTGTCGCCGTTTGTAACTTGAATCCTTCCATTCTCCGAACTCCATCCGTGATAAATTCCGGCCGCACAATCGTTCTCGTTGCTCCAGTGTCCAACGTTATCATACTGGATCGTCCCTCTACTTCGCCTCGCACCATCAAGCTATCACCACCTTTTGCCAATCTGTGGCCCTATTCTGGTTTTCCCAGGGAATTGGGAATTGGGAATTTTTGACGTTTTTATAACAGTTGGGAATTATTTATTCCAAAAGTGTATTCTGGCTATTGGGAAAAATATTTCGATTGGAAAAAATAATTCCCAATTATAACAGTTTTGACGTTTATTTTTCCCTATTAAAATTGTTGGGAATTCATATTTCTTATGGTAAATACTCATAATCATAATACTAGAGTATAAATTTAAATTTTTTTTATTATTTCTTATAAGCAAACAAACCTATTTTTTTAAATTTGGTCTTATCTGCCCTAAAAATATAAAAAAAAATAGCTCATTCATAAATACTAATAATCATAATAAATAGAGAATGTAGAAAATAATTCCGACCCTAAAAAATTTTTAATTGTTTTTCAAAAGCGAAAACACCTATTTATTTTTTTAAATTTGTTATTCATCCGTCAATATTTAAATCATATTCAAATATAAAAACATAGCGCACCATGAAGAAAAACATGAAAAAGGTACTCTAGTGGCGAACATTTAAAACTATTTGTTTCACAGAGGGGAAATAATTCCCAGCACGCCAGAATACACATTTGGGAATTGGGGTGTTACGATTTCGCCGAGTGGTTATTCTAATAATTTGTCCGGTTCGATCACTGGATTGTGAATATTAAACTCGCAAAGATTAAATTTCAATTAAATTTATTTCCCACAAATATTTCACAAATAATTCACAAATATTTATTTTCACTATTATTTTCCACAATATTTATCACTACTATTATTTTAACACTTCACTTTCACTATTATTTTCACTTCCCGATATTAACACTTCGAAATTCAAAATTGAACTGAGTCGTAACTCAAATGTCTACACGTATTTATACGACGCAAAGGCTTGTAGAACATTCCATTATTTTTCTTCTCTACACTTCTCGAATTTTCGTTGCGTCGTATTTGGTTCGCTCCGCCTATTTCATTATTTCTTTTTATTTTGTTCGTTTATGTAAACATTTGGTTACAGGGTAATCCCTACTGTTATAATTTTCTTTTTAACTATCACAGGTGACATCTGTGATTCGTGACACTACCCTCCGCCCAAACCTGTTCGTCCCGAACAGGATCTAGATCTCTTCCTCTATAGAACGCCAGTCGTTCCAGGTGTACAACCTTGGGTTTTCCTCGTACTCCTCTTCGGGTCCTATAGATCAAGTCGTTAGATCTGACCTGGTACGGTCTCTCCCATCTAGGTTCTATCTTCTTTGATAATCCGTTACTTCGTCGTGTTCCAGTTCCTCCAACCAATTTCCCACAAACAACCGTTTCCGAGTGTGGTGGTCGCTTCGTCCGATGATCCAATGTTATCCTCCTTACGATTGGCTCCTCCCCTTTGTTCAGTTCCAAAGGCAGTTCGACATTACCGTAGCCCAATGTTCCCCGTCCAAAATCCAATACGAATCCATTTCGCTTCATGATGTCCATTCCCAGGATGACCTCATCCACAATATCCGCAACCAGAGCTTCATGTCGAAAACTGTTGTTCCCGATTCGTATTGTAACCTCCTTCTTTCCTTTGATAGCCGCACTGTCGCCTGTCGCCGTTTGTAACTTGAACCCTTTCATTGTCTGAACTTCATTCATGATGGAATCTGGCCGCACAATCGTTCTCGTTGCTCCGGTGTCTAACGTGATTATACTGGATCGTCCCTCTACTTCGCCTCGCACCATCAAGCTATCACCACGCTTTGCCAATCTGGAAATGGGGATGAAGGTTATGGAGCATTTGGTTGTGGGAGTCAGCCCGCTGACATCGTCCCTTCAACTCCATACGATGTAACTCCCATCGATGGTCACCACCGTATTTGCGCTCCAGAGCCAACATGATTTTTCCGTAATCCTCTCTATCGTATTCCGGCACGATTTGCAAAAGATCCGCAGCACTTCCTTTTAACGCCACAATTAATGCTGCCACTTGATCCTGCTCGCACCAACCATTCCTTGTGGCCGCCATTTCAAACTGGAGTTTGAAGATGTTGAATGGTGTGGTCCCATCGAACGTTGGTGGCTTCAATTTAATCGAGCTGGTTGGTCGAGCAATTTGAGCGCTGCCGTTGGTTTTGAGATCCATCAGCTCCTTTTCAAGTTTCTGGAATCGTTGATCGGTCACCTCGATTTGTTGATCTAATTTGTGATCCATTTCCATTTTGATGGTATCGACTTTTGTGTTCAACGTAACGGAAAGCTCTCGAAACTTCTCGTTGACACATTTTTCTTGCTGCTCCAACCGTTCGATAATGTTCTCTTGACCGGATCTCATGACCTCCTGTTCCGCCAACAATCTTTCTTGATCGGCTCGCATCTGCTCCTTAAGGTCGCTCTTCAATTGATCTTGGCCGGTAATCATTTTTACTTCGAGGCCGCCATTTCATTTTTAAAACCTCCAATCATATGTTGCATTGCGGCTATCAATTGCCCCATATCGAACGCTCCTGGTGTCGTTGGAGTGGTTTCTCGGACGATGACATTCTGATCTTCTGCTTTGGTCGTTGACTCTGTAGTTACCTCAACCGCTTGCACCTCGGTTGAATCCGGTGCCCCAAAATTAAACTCATGTTGATCTGGGTCAACATTTTCATCCAACAAAGCGGTACGGAGTCTCAACTGCAACTCATTTCGGTTGCCCGCTGTTGGTAGATTCCGTAGCCCCAACTCCTTCTTCAAATCTGCCACTTTTAAGTCCACTAATTTCATTTTGGATATTCACAATCCCACCGCTGTCACCAATTGTTACGATTTCGCCGAGTGGTTATACTAATAATTTATCCGGTACGATCACTGGATTGTGAATATAAACTCGCAAAGATTAAATTTCAATTAAATTTATTTCCCACACAAATTACACAAATATTTCACAAATAATTCTCTAATATTTATCACTACTATTATTTTACACAATATTTATCACTACTATTATTTTAACACTTCACTTTTTATCACTTCCCGATACTAACACTTCGAATTTCAAAATTGAACTATTTCGTAACTCAAATGTCTACACGTATTTATACGACGCAAAGGCTTGTAGAACATTCCATTATGTTGCTTCTCTACACTTCTCGAATTTTCATTGCGTCGTATTTGGTTCGCTCCGCCTATTTCATTATTTCTTTTTATTTTGTTCGTTTATGTAAACATTTGGTTACAGGGTAATCCCTACTATTATAATTTTCTTTTTAATTATCACAGGTGACATCTGTGATTCGTGACAGTATAAAGGTGTAGACATTTGAGTTACGAAATAGTTCAATTTTGAATTTCGAAGTGTACATATCGGGAAGTGATAAAAAGTGAAAGTGAAGTGTTAAAATAATAGTAGTTATAATTATTGTGTAAAATAATAGTTAAAATAAATATTAGTGAATTATTTGTGTAATTTTGGTGCGAAATAAATTTAGTTGAAATTTAAATTTTGCGAGTTTATATTCACAATCCAGTGATCGAACCGGATAAATAATTTGAATAACCACTCGGCGAAATCGTAACAATATATTCGAATATGATTTAAATTTTGACGGATGAATAACAAATTGAAAAAAAACGGTGTTTTCGCTTTTGAAAAACAATTAAAAATGTTTTAGGGTCAGATTTATTTTCTGCATTCACTATTTATTATGATTATTAGTATTTATGAAAGAGCTAATTATTTATATTTTAGGGCAGATAAGACCAAATTTAAAAAACTAGGTGTTATTGCTTTTGAGAAATAATTTTTTTGAAATTTATACTCTTGTATAAATTGCGTAAATTTTTATTTATATACAATTATTTCGGCAACGATCTTGCCATCATCAGTATAATATTATTCACTCTGTAGTAAGTATATGATTGAATAATATATATTGATGATGGCAAGATCGTTGCCGAAATAATTATAAATAAATAAAAAATTTACGCAATTAATTCCACTATAAGGAATATTTAAAAGAAAAATATTATAATAATATTTTATTTTATTAAAAAAGTGGAATAAGTCACTCACAAGGAAATTTAAAATGAATTTCCTTAATTTATACTCTTGTTTATTTTCCCTATTAAAATTGTTAGGAATTCATATTTCTTATGGTAAAATACTCATAATCATAATACAATTGTATACAATATATAATTATACAATTATATATTGTATACAATATAATTGTATACAATTGTATACATTATCACATTGTTACAATTATTTATCTAATCAGGCACACTATCCGTCACTAGTTCACAGCCTAGTAACGAATTTTATTACATTAGTTCGGAGCCCTAAAAGAAAATTCGATTACGAAATTTGACATTTCATCGATTTGTTAAATATCTTGTTTATAACATTTTGATAATTTCATTTAACTTTTACTTAACCTGAATTATAATTTTATTAATGAATAAACAACATTGGGGAGAGTTTTTTGATGAGAAATGGGATAAACCGAAAAAAAAATCACCTTGTGAAAATGGATTTTTTGATACAAATGGATATGATGGTGGAGAAATCGATTCTGAAAATTCGGCTAAAAAACGGAAATTTCATAAGAAAACGTATACATTTCATTTGTTTCATACCTATATTGTAGAACTGATATTTAATTTATACTTACAGCACGTCCGGAACGAACGCTCTCGTCAAACAAACAATCGAAGTCATGGATCAATCGGATATCATTATGGATTTGCTTGAAATATATAAACCAGGTTCAGATCCATTCTTTAATACGTGCCATGCTACCCCAAATTTAGAAGTGTATTCATCATGCGATGTCAATCTAATTAAAGATCAAAAATTTACAAAACCTTTGTGGTTTATTCCACCCAACAACACTAATTTTACTACGGGTAAACCAACGGTGCAGAAAACGATATCCAGTGAGTATTTACGGAAATCTCTTCGAAAATCGGTAGCTGGATTACTTCGAATGAAAAATTTTAAGGATTCAACTAATTCTGCTCTCTATTTAATGGTCGACGCCGTCGACGAATTCTACAAAAATTTCATGGAGGAAATTCGTTCCCATTTAATGCTCAACGGTCGTGAACGTGACACTAACATCGGCATCCTAACCCTAGAAAAGTCCTACTATAATCTTTCGAAATACTCACTCCTGACATTGTATAACTACTTCAAGATCGACATGATAAACAAAAACCGTGACGAAGTTAATGAATTCAAAACGAATTATCATGAATACGATCGAGTTACGCAAATGATACAGAAACCGCCAAATATTAAAGAAGAAGATTTAGCGTCGTATTTAGATTGCACAGATTCGAATAGCTATATAGGTCATCAGGTGATGTCAACACAAAACTTATTCGATGGAGGCGAAAGCTCAAGTTTGGGTGAAATATTCGATCGAGAATTTATTCATTCACAGGAAAATTTAAATCTATCGATTGGACCATCATCGTGTGAAAACTAAAATTATATTTACTTGTTTTGTTAATAAAATTTAATGAAAATATATATTTTATGATTTTATTCACTAGAACAAAAAATACTTATCAATGCTGATAAAAGAATCTATTGTAATTCATAAAACGAAAACACCAAGTGAATCTTACACTATATATCTATATATCATTATAGTTAGCTATACGACTACTATCTCCAATTGTAGTAAACTAAATAATTACACGCTACTCCAAAATTTGGCTATTTGAATAATCTTACTTCTTTAACACTTTGTATATAATTGAGTTTTATTCAGTAATATAGATATTGGGTACTTGTACGCCAGGTAAATTCAAATAGCTTTCGATCATGGTCTCACCTCTTCAGCCTTCTTAACCTCTCTACGACTACGCTCCCTTGAAAAATCGGTGCACCTCAGAAAAATCAGTGTATTTTCTCCTTTTGACTTCAGAATCGTCTGGTCTATGCCCAGTTGATTAAATTTTTGAAAACATCTATTGGCACGGTGTTCCACGCATTTATTATAGCGTTCCAAGTGGCTTCTGCAGTCCTTCCAACAACACAAGGAATTTGTCTTTCTATGTACGCCCACATATTCTCAAGCACTAATGTGACTAAAATTGACTAAAATTTTTAAAATATTTGAACCTAATAAAGGTAGGTTCAAATATTTTAAAAATTTTAGTCACATTATGAATAGGAGCATTATCCTGTTGCCGCATAAAATGTTCTCCAATTAATTTTGCATCCAGCTACTAACGCCGCATTATTTAGAAGATCCAAATAACGGCTTTGACCATAACTTTCCCCCTTAATAAAGTAATCTAACCACACTGTCATACGATATGCACTCCCATATCATTAAGTGGTCTCCACCAGAATGACGCGGTGGTGCGACGACTGTACGTTAGAACTTCTCTGAAGGTTTCAATTAATGTCTTTCCTAGGTCCCATCAAGAGAGAAAATTGATTCATCCATCCATAAAATATTCCTCCAAAACTCAAACGACTTATTGGCGCATACGCCTTTGCAAATTTTAATCTTTTTAATTTATTTACTTTTCATATTAATAGTGTTTTTGAGTGGTGTATTTTTTAATATTCTCCTCCCTTAATCTCCTATATGTATTGGTTGTATTACGAGTTTATTTCTTGAAAAGTTTATAAACTTTTGTAAACTGTTTTGCGTCGTTGCTGGATTGATTTTCACAGATCTTACAATTGCCACAGATAGGAATGGGCGCATCAGAGCCCGGATCTTAATGTGATTGAGAATAGATGGGCGTATATAGAAAGAAATATTCCTTGTGTTGTTGGAAGGACTGAAGAAGCCACTTGGAGCGCCATAATAAATACGTGGAGCACCGTGTACATAGATTTTTAATCGACTCTATGCCCAGACGGCTCCCAGAAGATCTGAAGTCAAAAGAAGGAAATACGTCTTATGGATTAGTTGTTTTAATGTGTTTTTGTCTATTCTGAATTAAAATATAACTGATTTAATTATTATAAATTATTTTTTTTAGTATTTTTGATGTGCACAAAAAGTTATGAATAAAAATGTATGTGCACAAATAATTTCGTATAAGATTAAATTAACTATATTTTTCCCTAAAATTAAAATTAAACATTTTTTTTATTGATAAAGCAAAAAATTAAGCTAACTAAATAAAAATTAATAGTTTCTAAAAGATTTTTGTTTATATTAATTTTAAAGAAGTATGTGTGGCGTTGCAATAAAAATGTATACTGCACAAAATTATATGAATAGGATAGTATATTTCGATATTCATCACCAAGGCAACACCCATTATCGAACCAATAAGTTTTGATATTGGTTTTCACTATATCAACAGTCTGCTGCAGGTAACGTCAACAACCGAGTTTTTCAATATTTCGAGATTAATGACTATCTTGACAATGAGTAGGTAATAGTCACCGTGCATACGAATTTGGTTGAAGACCAACACCATCTCACATCTTTTTAAACCCGAGTCCACTCTTTTGAAATCAACACATACTCAATTTGGATTCTAGGTGTTGTATCCTTCATGTTTTCCAAGTGGATGTATGGCGAGTCTCTTCAACTGTCGTGACACTAAATGGGTACTATAATTTGAACAACAGGTTGGCATTTTATGGTACATAATTTTAAAAATTTCGTTGGCTACATGAAACAATTTTTACTATATAAATAGAAGTAAAAATTGTTTTTGCAGCAGAGAAAAAAAAGGAGAAAAGAAAGAATTGTCTTGTTAAAGACAAAGAGTAAATCTTGTTTTAAATTTGTATATTATATGTGTATATTTTTTTAATTTTGTTAAATAAAATTCATAATTATAAGTAAACTTTTTACACAAAAGAAATTATAATAAAAATCGCGAAGGTCCAACAAATAAATAACAGATTGGTGATAGTTAAACGGGCAACACAGAGCGGAATATTTAATAAATAACAACCACATACTCCATAATTGGTGACCCCGACGTGATACAGTTCTGCTTTAATATTATTAATTGTACAAAATTTGGAGTAATTGAAGTGGTTTTACTCCAACAGAACACACTAATTTGACAAATACGGACCAAATCATTACTACATATTATACAATCATATAATCATTATACAATTATACTTGAAGTGGTAGTATAATTGTATCTAAAGAAAAAAGAAAACTTCAATCAACATTTATTTTTATTTAAAATATTTAAAAAAAACTAACTGTAAGTATCGTAGAACTGTTGATTTGTTGTTTACTAAATACAATCCATTTGGTCGTTACGATGAGTTCTGGTAACGAGGATGTTCCCAGTAGTTCTTCTCCGGTAGATAACCCTTCTGAGTTTAACCAAATTGTTCTCAAATCAGCTCATTTAAGAGACATTATTGGAGAAAGTGTTGCGGCGGCTATTAAATCCACAGTAAATTCTAATGTTAGTTCGAACACTATAGTTCCGCGGAAAAAACAGAGAATAATTCTTCAACCTCATCATCTAATTTATCTAGAACTTTCGCACAAATTCCATTTAAACCGCCTCAATCACTTTATAACCAATCTGGTTCGAAATTTTGGAACAACAGTTTACCGCAACAAATACGATTTCTGAAAGAACGCGTTATTATATTGCGCTCGGTGCTCTAGACTATCGTCACCACAACACATTCGGAGAATTGATTACTCGCGATAAGGGTACCACTCCATATTCTACTTTTAAAAATGAGGTAATTAAAGTTCCTGGCGAATCCGCTAAAACCAAACTAAATAATTTATTGCACGGTCTAACGTTAGGAGATGATAAACCATCTCAACTACTAACAAAATTTCGATATAATGCCGGTAAAAATTTTAACGAGGATTCGATAAAGCAGCTTTGGCTTAAACGTTTGCCTCTTCAAGTGCAGACTGTCATAACAGCTTTTGAGAACGACTTTCCTTTGACCACTCTAGCGGAACGAGCTGATAATGTTATGGAGACATTATCTAATCCCCAAGTCAATACGATGGAACAAGTAGATCCGTCAGCTCCTTCTACTTCCACTAATAGTTTAAAGGAACACCTACAAAACTTCAAAAAAGACCTGATGCTAGAGATTTCTTCTATGATCGATAAAAATAGTCGCTCGAGACCTACTTATCGTTCGCTTAGTAGTAATGGAAGATCTCGATCTAAATCAAATTCGCGTAATAAAAATTTATGTTACTATCATTCCAGATTTCGTAACAAAGCGCGTAAATGTTTGCCTTTTTGCGAACATTATTCTGATTTTACCAAATCTACTGAGCCCCTGAATTCAAAAAAACGATTAAATCATCAGCACATGGCAACTTCATGTGTTGATGATCAAAGTTCCTGTCGACTTCTCATAAGAGAAAAAACATCTAACTTACTTTTCTTAATAGATACTGGTGCGGATATTTCCGTCATTCCGCCCAATTTGTGTAAAATATCATCTATAACAGGGATTTTAATCTTTTCGCGGCTAATGGTACCAAGGTTAAAGCCTTTGGAACCAGTTTTCTTAGTTTGGATTTGGGACTGTGTAGGATCTTCCGATGGACTTTCGTCATTGCTGACGTTTCTTCGCCAATAATAGGAGCTGATTTTCTCAAAAAAACAGGGCTCTTGGTCGATATCCAAAAGAAACGGATCATAGATCCACTATCTTCAATTTACACCATTGGTAAAATTACTAATTCGTCCCATAGCTCCTTGACCAAGATAGACCAGTCACAATTACTGCCAGAAATTTCACATCTTCTTTCTCAATTATCTGAACTAACTAGAGACAATTTAAAAGTACAGGCAGTAAAACATAACGTGACACATCATTTGGACACTAATTGTCCACCTTTTTCATTCAAAACCCGCCGTTTACCAGCGGATAAACTTAAAATCGCTAAGGATGAGTTCCAATCCATGATGGAACAAGGCATTTGCAGACCTAGCAATTCCGCTTGGGCAAGCCCTCTTAAAAAATGGCACTTGGAGACCATGTGGTGACTATCGTGCGCTAAATAATATAACCATTCCCTATAGATACCCGATACCTTATCTCCAAGATTTCACTCATCAACTAGCCGGTTGCAATGTGTTCTCCACACTTGATTTGGTACGAGCTTACCACCAAATTCCAGTCAAACCAACCGAAATACCTAAAACAGCCATTATCACTCCTTTCGGTCTTTTTGAGTTCACCAGGATGCCTTTTGGCCTGCGTAACGCGGCTCAATCTTTTCAAAGGCTGATGCACAGAGTTTTATTCGGACTCTCATTCTGTTTCTGTTATTTCGACGACATTCTAATAGCATCCAAAAACCTAGAAGAACACATTAATCATCTCAGAATCATTTTTACCAAACTTACCGAATATGGACTAATTATCAACCCTAGGAAGTGCGTTTTTGCTCAAACTCAAGTTGATTTTCTCGGTCACTCCGTTAACGCTGACGGTATACTTCCATTAAAGGAACGCGTTGAGGCTATCGTCAAATTCGAACGATCTAAATTAGTCTGTCAACTCAAACGTTTCTTGGGAATGATTCCTGGTGGAGCCAACGACCAAATTATACTTAATAACTTTCTTAAAAATTACAAAAAAAATTCAAAAGTTCCTATTATTTGGTCCGAAGAGGCCATTGGGGCCTTCGAAAGTTGCAAATCCAAATTAACCAATGCATCTTTACTTGTCCATCCTTCTACTACTGCTAAATTAGCAATTATGGTAGATGCATCCGATACTGCAATCGGGGCTGTCGTTCAACAGTTAGTGTCTGGCTCGTGGCAACCATTGAGTTTCTTTTCAGTTAGATTAAATGAAACTCAGATGCGTTACAGTGCATATGACAGGGAGTTGTTGGCCGCATATTCCGGCATCAAACACTTCCGCTATTTGCTCGAAGGAAGAAACTTTACCCTGTACATTGACCACAAACCTCTTATTTATGCTTTCAACCAAAAACTAGACAAAGCATCTCCTAGACAATTCCGACACCTTGATTTTATCGGACAATTTACAACGGACATTCAACATATATCAGGAATCGACAATGTTGTTGCAGACACTCTATCTCGAATTAATCAGATTTCACTACCTGAAAGTATTGATTACGAGTTAATACCCGATGCACAATCTACGGACGACGAACTTAAAGATTTATTAATTAACAACGATACTCTTAAATTTATTCAAATTCCAATTACTTTCAACTCGAATAAATCAATTTATTGCGAAGTGTCATCTAAAAGTCCGAAACCATTTATTCCTAAAAAATTCAGACAGTCAGTGTTCGACTCCTTTCATAATTTGTCACACCCTGGCATAAAATCATCAGTAAAGATTCTTTCTGAAAAAGTGATCTGGTCTGGTATCAAAAAAGATGCCAGAATAATGGCACGTGATTGTTTATCTTGCCAAAAAGCCAAAGTCATTAAACATATCAAATCTCCCCTTGACACTTTTAAATTGGACTCAATTCTTGCCTTCGGTTCTGCTTGGGTTACGTTCCGGGTCAATTTTTGACGAGTCAAATGGATTTTAATTCTCATTTTGATTTCGTCAAAGCTCTTAAAACTCACTTTGACGAAATTCGTCCTACACCGGCATCGAAACATTGTACCAATAAAATCTTTGTACATAAAGATTTATTTTCTTGTTCGCATGTTTTTTTGCGTACCGATGCAGTTAAAAAATCGTTACAAACTCCGTATACAGGTCCTTATCCGGTAATCAAACGATTTGATAAATTCTTTGATATTAATATTAATGGTAAAACTTCCAAAATTTCGATAGATCGTCTCAAACCGTGTTACTCCGATTTCGAAAATATTCAATCATCAAATTTACCTATTTCCGGAGAAACTCCTTTACCAGATAAATCTAAAAAGAAAGTAACTTTTAATTTAGTTCCTGATTTTGATACTAATCAAAATCAAACTACCACTCGTTCTGGACGAACTACTCAAATTCCGTTACGTTTCCGTTAATATTTACTTCTTTTTATTCTGTTTATTATAAGATTCAATTACACAACTTCGTCTGACAAAGATTTACACTCAAATTTATTTATCTAGGAGTACTAGATAAATAAGTCTAGGAGTACTGTGGCAAGTCTCTTCAACTGTCGTGACACTAAATGGGTACTATAATTTTAACAACAGGTTGGCATTTTATGGTACATAATTTTAAAAATTTAGTTGGCTACATGAAACAATTTTTACTATATAAATAGAAGTAAAAATTGTTTTTGCAGCAGAGAAAAAAAAGGAGAAAAGAAAGAATTGTCTTGTTAAAGACAAAGAGTAAATCTTGTTTTAAATTTGTATATTATATGTGTATATTTTTTTAATTTTGTTAAATAAAATTCATAATTATAAGTAAACTTTTTATACAAAAGAAATTATAATAAAAATCGCGAAGGTCCAACAAATAAATAACAGATTGATGATAATTAAACGGGCACACAGAGCGGAATATTTAATAAATAACAACCACATACTCCAAAGATGTTTTGTGAAGGGATAATGTAAGTTACACATGCATAAATCGGTTTGTTTTCTGCCAGCTCTTGCATCAAAGTCAGTCATCACCAGTCTGACATCATGGTCAAGTATAGCGTACATCAGACTATCCAAATTATTGTAAAATGAGTGATTGGGATTGGGTTATTACATCAGTGAACGAATATAATCATACAATTTACTGGCTTATCACACAATATCTGCGGCCCAATCAGAAAACCAACTTTACCATTATCTCCTCCAACATTAATGCATTTATTACATCTTTCAAATAATTTTAAACCGTCGAAAAAAAGTTTTGTTTTGGTCTTCAAAATAATCTACAGTAGCGGACATAACGTCATCATTATTTGAAAATTGTCATCATTATTTTAAATTTGGAAACAGAAAAAAATTATAGGAACCAAATCTGGACTATAGGGTGGGTGAGGGATTTCTTCAAAGCCGCATTCACGCAGAGCAGTTTGTGCAATTTTAGTCTTATGAATTGTTTTCTGTCCCGGGGTTAGCAAACGGGGAACCTCGGAAAAGAATTGTGAACGTAGTACCAAAAGAAAGCCTGATACCTCTCGATAATTTACGACGGTCGTCTAATTAAAAAATTTTCTTCCAAAATAAAGTTTTCATGCGTGATGGCGTCTTCTACCGATTCTCTATCACTTTTTAATAATTTAAAACACTTCGTTACTATTTTATTTCATGTATGTATGTGAACTTCATTTTATAAATTTTATTGAATTTTATTTATCTTAATATCAATGCTAAAGGAATAAACGAGATAATAAAATGCAAATATAGCCTTTTCACCCAGGGTACAATTAGTTCTAGTCTAGTATACATTATTTCTCCATATAGTTTGTTTATCTGTATAATAGTTATTTGTGCCAATAATACTACGAATATATTGATTTGCCCTTGTAGGAAACCTGCAATACAAGCAAAACCATCGCCGCTGCGACAACGATTTTTCGTTGAAATAAATTTGGAATCTAGTTCTAATTCTATCGCTGGCGATACAATTTTGCCAAGTAGTTTTTATATTTTTAAGTTATCGTTTGTTGTTCTTTTTTAATCGCAATGCGCGATACAGCGAAATCGAGGCGATATATTTTATTTATTTTTCAACGCTAGTCGTTGTCCCTCTGGTTTGGTGTATATACCTTATAACGGTTTCCAGCTAAAGCGAAGATGCAGGGCTATTAAATCGAGTTATTACTCGTCCATAAGTTCTGATACTACAACTCAGATCATATATTTATTTGCATCACTGATTGTAATCGGGTTCAAAGTAATAATTTGTACAAGTTTATACAAATTATAAACATTAAATGAAAAAATAAAATGAAACTACTAAATCCAAACGTTATTGAAATGTATATTGGAATAATTTGCACTACAGGTTATCTGAATATGTATTAAATTTTGCAAATTTCAATTGATAATCTTCACAATTTAATGGTTTAACCTGGGGGTCTATTATGAAATAGTCAACGCGCGTATTTTTTCGACGATGTCGACCAATTCGACAACGTCGAAAATAGCTATTAACGTCGAAAATATAAATCTCCCAAAAAAATTTCATTAATATTATAAATATATGTACATTTAGTTGTAGATTATAAATATATCTAAACTAAAGTAATATTTATTTATTTTAATATTTATTAATTAAATTGCACTTTATTTTAGTATTGAACATTTATGGGTAAGTGTATATATGTTCTCAATGTCCAAATAATTAAAAATTAATTAATGATTTTGATCCTTTTTCGAACAACTTCTTTTTGTCATTAATATTATCAATTCGAAAGAAGAATCTCGACAAACAAAACTTAAAACCCACGTCGATTTATTTTTGTAAATTCACACACACTAAAGTTTAATATTATTCATTTGATAAAACAAAGAGTTAATTTCATTTGTATATTTTATTTATTGTTCGGTTACTTTTATCATGTAACATAATATTATTTAAAATTATATATAAGAAACGAGATTACTTTTTTGCTTTTACAAGACAATTTTCTTTCTAACTGCTGACAAAAACAATTTTTACTTCTATATATATCATAAAAATTGTTTCAAGTAGCCAACTAAATTTTAAAATTATGTACCATAAAAATGCTAACTTGTTGCCAAAATTATAGTATCCATTTAGTGTCACGACAGTTGAAGGGACTCGCCACAGTACTCCCCCTCCAGTGACAACGAAGTGGAAATTAAGATAAATTAATTTGAGTGTAAATCATTCTCAGACGAAGTTGTGTAAATGAATCTTAATAAACAGAATAAAAAGAAGTAAATATTAACGGAAACGTAACGGAATTTGAGTAGTTCGTCCAGAACGAGTGGTAGTTTGATTTTGATTAGTATCAAAATCAGGAACTAAATTAAAAGTTACTTTCTTTTTAGATTTATCTGGTAAAGAAGTTTCTCCGGAAATAGGTAAATTTGATGATTGAATATTTTTGAAATCGGAGTAACACGGTTTGAGACGATCTATCGAAATTTTGGAAGTTTTACCATTAATATTAATATCAAAGAATTTATCAAATCGTTTGATTACTGGATAAGGACCTGTATACGGAGTTTGTAACGATTTTTTAACTGCATCGGTACGCAAAAAAACATGCGAACAAGAAAATAAATCTTTATGTACAAAGATTTTATTGGTACAATGTTTCGATGCCGGTGTAGGACGAATTTCGTCAAAGTGAGTTTTAAGGGCTTTGACGAAATCAGAATGAGAACTAAAATCCCTTTGACTCGTCAAAAATTGACCCGGAAGACGAAGTGTACTACCGTAAACTAACTCGGCAGGAGTGGTTTGAAGATCCTCTTTAAACGTAGAACGTAACCCAAGCAGAACCGAAGGCAAGAATTGAGTCCAATCCGGACGATTGTAACACATTAACGAAGCTTTAAGTGTTCTATGCCAACGTTCGATAATTTCATTACACTTTGGGTTATAGCTGGTGGTCATACGATGTTCGAAACCCAATAGTTTAGATAGTTCGGCGAAAAGATGGGATTCGAATTGCGAACCTTGATCAGTGAGGATAAAAGATGGAACTCCAAACCGTGCAATCCAACCTGAATACACTGCAAAAGCGACTGTCGGTGCAGTCATGTCTGGAATCGGAATGGCCTCGGCCCATCGAGTAAAACGATCAATCAGAGTGACACAATAGCTCTGACCTTCGGAAATAGGAAGTGGACCAATAATATCTAAATGTACGTTATCAAATCTTTGAGTAGGTAATTTAAAAGTGTCAAGGGGAGATTTGATATGTTTAATGACTTTGGCTTTTTGGCAAGATAAACAATCACGTGCCATTATTCTGGCATCTTTTTTGATACCAGGCCAGATCACTTTTTCAGAAAGAATCTTTACTGATGATTTAATGCCAGGGTGTGACAAATTATGAAAGGAGTCGAACACTGACTGTCTGAATTTTTTAGGAATAAATGGTTTCGGACTTTTAGATGATACTTCGCAATAAATTGATTTATTCGAGTTGAAAGTAATTGGAATTTGAATAAATTTAAGAGTATCGTTGTTAATTAATAAATCTTTAAGTTCGTCGTCCGTAGATTGTGCATCGGCTATTAACTCGTAATCAATACTTTCAGGTAGTGAAATCTGATTAATTCGAGATAGAGTGTCTGCAACAACATTGTCGATTCCTGATATATGTTGAATGTCCGTTGTAAATTGTCCGATAAAATCAAGGTGTCGGAATTGTCTAGGAGATGCTTTGTCTAGTTTTTGGTTGAAAGCATAAATAAGAGGTTTGTGGTCAGTGTACAGGGTAAAGTTTCTTCCTTCGAGCAAATAGCGGAAGTGTTTGATGCCGGAATATGCGGCCAACAACTCCCTGTCATATGCACTGTAACGCATCTGAGTTTCATTTAATCTAACTGAAAAGAAACTCAATGGTTGCCACGAGCCAGACACTAACTGTTGAACGACAGCCCCGATTGCAGTATCGGATGCATCTACCATAATTGCTAATTTAGCAGTAGTAGAAGGATGGACAAGTAAAGATGCATTGGTTAATTTGGATTTGCAACTTTCGAAGGCCCCAATGGCCTCTTCGGACCAAATAATAGGAACTTTTGAATTTTTTTTGTAATTTTTAAGAAAGTTATTAAGTATAATTTGGTCGTTGGCTCCACCAGGAATAAAGCGTAAAAGTTAATCATTCCCAAGAAACGTTTGAGTTGACAGACTAATTTAGATCGTTCGAATTTGACGATAGCCTCAACGCGTTCCTTTAATGGAAGTATACCGTCAGCGTTAACGGAGTGACCGAGAAAATCAACTTGAGTTTGAGCAAAAACGCACTTCCTAGGGTTGATAATTAGTCCATATTCGGTAAGTTTGGTAAAAATGATTCTGAGATGATTAATGTGTTCTTCTAGGTTTTTGGATGCTATTAGAATGTCGTCGAAATAACAGAAACAGAATGAGAGTCCGAATAAAACTCTGTGCATCAGCCTTTGAAAAGATTGAGCCGCGTTACGCAGGCCAAAAGGCATCCTGGTGAACTCAAAAAGACCGAAAGGAGTGATAATGGCTGTTTTAGGTATTTCGGTTGGTTTGACTGGAATTTGGTGGTAAGCTCGTACCAAATCAAGTGTGGAGAACACATTGCAACCGGCTAGTTGATGAGTGAAATCTTGGAGATAAGGTATCGGGTATCTATCGGGAATGGTTACATTATTTAGCGCACGATAGTCACCACATGGTCTCCAAGTGCCATTTTTTTTTTAACCATATGGAGAGGGCTTGCCCAAGCGGAATTGCTAGGTCTGCAAATGCCTTGTTCCATCATGGATTGGAACTCATCCTTAGCGATTTTAAGTTTATCCGCTGGTAAACGGCGGGTTTTGAATGAAAAAGGTGGACAATTAGTGTCCAAATGATGTGTCACGTTATGTTTTACTGCCTGTACTTTTAAATTGTCTCTAGTTAGTTCAGATAATTGAGAAAGAAGATGTGAAATTTCTGGCAGTAATTGTGACTGGTCTATCTTGGTCAAGGAGCTATGGGACGAATTAGTAATTTTATCAATGGTGTAAATTGAAGATAGTGGATCTATGATCCGTTTCTTTTGGATATCGACCAAGAGTCCTGTGTTTTTGAGAAAATCAGCTCCTATTATTGGCGAAGAAACGTCAGCAATGACGAAAGTCCATTGGAAGATCCTACGCAGTCCCAAATCCAAACTAAGAAAACTGGTTCCAAAGGCTTTAACCTTGGTACCATTAGCCGCGAAAAGATTAAAATCCCTGTTAGTAGATGATATTTTACATAAATTGGGCGGAATGTTAGTTAGATGTTTTTTCTCTTATAAAAGTAAGTTAGATGTTTTTTCTCTTATGAGAAGTCGACAGGAATTTTGATCATCAACACATGAAGTTGTCATGTGCTGATGATTTAATCGTTTTTTGAATTCAGGGGCTCAATAGATTTGGTAAAATCAGAATAATGTTCGCAAAAAGGCAAACATTTACGAGCTTTGTTACGAAATCTGGAATGATAGTAACATAAATTTTTATTACTCGAATTTGATTTAGATCGAGATCTTCCATTACTACTAAGCGAGCGATAAGAAGATCTCGAGCGACTATTTTTATCGATCATAGAAGAAATCTCTAGCATCAGATCTTTTTTGAAGTTTTGTAGTTGTTCTTTTAAACTATTATTGGAAGGAGCTGACGGATGTACTTGTTCCATCGTATTGACTTGGAGATTAGATAATGTCTCCATAACATTATCAGCTCGTTCCGCTAGAGTGGTCAAAGGAAAATCGTTCTCAAAAGCAGTTATGACAGTCTGCACTTGAGGAGGCAAACGTTTAAGCCAAAGCTGCTTAATCGAA
The DNA here is from genome assembly GCA_963932295.1 of Tipula lateralis. Lineage (NCBI taxonomy): Eukaryota > Metazoa > Arthropoda > Insecta > Diptera > Tipulidae > Tipula > Tipula lateralis. Next base: position 138,896,602 of record OZ010738.1, read on the forward strand.
TCTTCGTTAAAATTTTTACCGGCATTATATCGGAATTTTGTTAGCAGTTGAGATGGTTTATCATCTCCTAATGTTAGACCGTGCAATAAATTATTTAGTTTTGTTTTAGCTGATTCGCCAAGAACTTTAATTACCTCATTTTTAAAAGTTGAATATGGAGTGGTACCCTTATCGCGAGTAATCAATTCTCCGAATGTGTTATGGTGACGATAGTCTAGAGCACCGAGTGCAATAGAATAACGCGTTCTTTCTGAAATCGTATTTGTTGCGATAAACTGTTGTTCCAAAATTTCGAACCAGATTGTTGGATCTTGATTATAAAGTGATTGAGGAGGTTTGAATGGAATTTGTGCGAAAGTTCTAGATAAATTAGATGATGAGGTTGAAAAATTATTCTGTTTTTTCCACAGAACTAGTGTTCGAACTAACATTAGAATTTGCTGTGGATTTAAGAGCCGCCGCAACACTTTCTCCAATAATGTCTCTTAATTGAGCCGATGTGAGAACAATTTGGTTAAACTCAGAGGGGTTATCTACTGGAGAAGAACTACTGGGAACATCCTCGTTATCAGAACTCATCGTAACGACCAAATGGATTGTATTAAGCAAACAACAAATCAACAGTTCTACGATACTTACAGTTAGTTTTTAAAATATTTTAAATAAAAATAAATGTTGATTGAAGTTTTCTTTTTTCTTTAGATACAATTATACTACCACTTCAAGTATAATTGTAAAATGATTATATGATTGTATAATATGTAGCAATTATTTCCGGTCCATATTTGTTAAATTAGTGTGTACTGTTGGAGTAAAACCACTTCAATTACTCCAAATTTGTAGAATTAATATTATAGCAGAACTGTGTTCTTTCGGGGTCACCAATTATGGGTATGTGTATATATGTTCTCAATGTCCAAATAATTAAAAATTAATTAATGATTTTGATCCTTTTTCGAAAATCTTCTTTTTGTCATTAATATTATCAATTCGAAAGAAGAATCTCGACAAACAAAACTTAAAACCCACGTCGATTTATTTTTGTAAATTCACACACACTAAAGTTTAATATTATTCATTTGATAAAACAAAGAGTTAATTTCATTTGTATATTTTATTTATTGTTCGGTTACTTTTATCATGTAACATAATATTATTTAAAATTATATATAAGAAACGAGATTACTTTTTTGCTTTTACAAGACAATTTTCTTTCTAACTGCTGACAAAAACAATTTTTACTTCTATATATATCATAAAAATTGTTTCAAGTAGCCAACTAAATTTTAAAATTATGTACCATAAAAATGCTAACTTGTTGCCAAAATTATAGTATCCATTTAGTGTCACGACAGTTGAAGGGACTCGCCACACATTCACATTCGTCACCTTAATAGATGTCGTATACTATTCGTTTTTATCTAAACAAATACGCGTCGTATCTTTTCGTTTTTTCATAATAGCATGCATTCGACGATGTCGAGAAAAAAACGTGCGTCGAATATTTCATAATAGACTGCATTCGACGATGTCGAGAAAAAAACGCGTATCGAATATTTCATAATAGACCCCCAGCTCTTACGTTAATCTTAATGAAACAAAATTTTGTCACTTTCAATTCAAATGTTCTTTTTAAATACAAAATTCATAATTTTATTCAATAAAAATATATAATATACATAATTCATAATCTTTATAGTCAATATGTTCACAGAGCTGTTTATAATAGAAAAAGTATATATTAGCGAAGAATATGGCCTAATAGCTGAGCAATAAATGTGGCCATATGTAGCTTAAAATAGTTAATTAACTTGGGTAACAATAAACAAAAAAAAAACACAGGATGAGATAGTATGATCCATTGCATTCCCATCAATCATTATACATTTCATCGATTAAAAAATCCATGCGACGATAGTGTCGCGTCTCCCAATAATCTTTAGCACGTCGATACATTATCGTGGCAATTGCGAGTATAATCGGAATGGCAAATATGAGCGCTACCACTGGTATTATATAATCCCGTTTTGATTTAATGTTCGGAATTTGTTCCTTTGAGTATTGAATTTTAGGCAGATCAAGTACGTCGACAGTGTGTAAATGCGAAGTTGTTGATAGAGTACTATTAGATGATGTTGTTTTGGAAGAGTTTATTGGTTTAGCAGTAATATCCTTATTTAATGTCACGTTGGAAGACGATGGGACTGGTTTCGTAACTGGAGAAAGATTGACTGGCGGTTCCGGTATTTCATCAAACGATAATGTGTTTAAAGGTTTATGAGGTTTCTCTGTAGTTGTTGTTGTAGTAGTTGTGGTAGTTGTCGTGGTGGTTGTAGTAGTAGACGTATTGGATACTGTTGTGGAGTTAGCGCTTTTTTCTGTCATTGCAAACCCGTTCGTTTTATTAAATGCACCTATCTCTGATGGTACTTTTGTAGTATTTAATAAGATTGGTTTTGACGTAGTTAAAACCATATCACCTTCACTGAGTGGTTGTGTTTTTCTTGTGTCTTCATTGGATTCCAAGACTCGTTTCTTCGATTGAGCAGTTTTTATGAGTGGTCTCGTTTCTTCTGGTATACTGCTACTATGATTAAGACTGTCACTCATTTTAGCTTCAGCCTTTTTAACAGTTTTTCCCTGTGCATCGTGGTCATTTACGACGGCGATGGGAATTGATGGGTTTATTGTTAAATTATTATTACTACTAACACTACCACTATTATTTATCGAATTATTATCACAATATATCTGATAAAAACTTAATCCATAGATTACGAATATAATTACAATACTATTATTAAATTGATAATTCATTTTGATTTCACTCATAGGGTTTTCCCCGCAAAATTTGCGTCTATTGCTTAGATATTTAAATGTAGTTAAATTCACGAACAGATTTGTCTACTGAATCGCATTTAACGGTTTAATTACATTTTATAAGAAAAAAAACTAAAATAAAATTATAAAAAACGGAAAATGAAAAAAGAAAAATTGTCAACAATGAATTTTTTCAGGAAAATTTCATGATTTCCAGAATAAAAAATGACAACATGCCAAATGTCAAAAAACTATGTGTGTACAAGTTTTGAGAACTTTTCGAAAAAAGAGTTCGATTTCGAATTTTTCATATACACAAATACACTCGATTAGCATGGTGAAAATAATTTCTTGACGAATTTTATTTCAAAATCAATATTATTAGGAGTACAAATTGAAAATGCGGGATTGATAACAGATGGCGTTACTAACGCTATACGCATCAGGCAGTACTGTGACTATGTTCATGTCAAAGCTACGTCTTATAGCTTTAATTTTCAGTATGTGTCAATTTGTCGCAGTGTCAAATTCATAGTTTTTTTGAGCTCTCAATATGTCGAGTTTCGTGCCAACAAAACAGCATTTGCGGGAAGTTTTATTTTACTTCTTTAATTTGAAGAAAAGTGGTGCTGAAGCACATCGATTGGTCTCCGAGACTTATCCGAGTCATGTTCCATCGGTTTCAACGTGCGAGAGATGGTTTGTGCGGTTTAGAAGTGGTGATTTTGACGTTGAGGACAAAGAGCGGCCGGGCCAAGTGAAAAAGTTTGAGAATGCTGAATTGGAGGCAATACTCAATGAAGACTCGTGTCAAACTCAACAAGAGCTCGCAGATTCATTGGGAGTGACACAACAAGCCATTTCCCATCGTATAAAAGCCCTCGGAATGATCCAAAAGCAAGGACATTGGGTGCCGTATGAGCTGAAGCCGAGAGACGTCGAGCGCCGTTTTTTTGCATGCGAACTGCTGCTCGAACGGCAAAAACGGAAGGGTTTTTTGCATCGCATTGTCACTGGTGATGAAAAGTGGATCCATTACGATAACCCGAAGCGCAAAAAATCATATGGTTACCCCGGCCATGCATCATCATCGACGGCCAAACCAAATATTCACGGCGCCAAGCTCATGCTCTGTATTTGGTGGGACCAGCTGGGTGTGGTGTATTATGAGCTATTTAAATCGAACGAAACCATCACAGTAGCACTATACCGAACTCAATTGATGCGTTTGAGCCGCGCACTCAAAGAAAAACGGCCACAATACGAGCAAAGACACGACAAAGTAATTTTGCAACATGACAACGCTCGGCCACATGTTGCAGCGCCGGTCAAAACATACCTACAAACGCTGAAATGGGAAGTCTTACCCCACCCGCCGTATAGCTCAGACATTGCTCCTTCCGATTACCACCTTTTCCGATCGATGACACATGGCCTAGCTGACCAGCGCTTCCATTCTTACGAAGAAGCCCAAAAATGGGTCGATGACTGGATAGCAGCCAAGCCGGCCGAATTTTTTCGCGACGGTATCCGTAAATTGCCAGAAAGATGGGAAAAAGTTGTGACTAGCAATGGACAATACTTTGAATAATTCAGTTGTTACCATTTTTTCAGAATAAACGTTCAAAAATAGAAAAAATCCCGCATTTTCAATTTGTACTCCTAATATTATTAGTTTGAGATTCAGTGATGGAACCGAAACAATAAATTAAAACTGCCAAATCGTAACAATTGAGCAATAATATTTTAATGAGCGAGAATAATGGAACCAATAAAGTGACGGGAACAGTGAGTGAGAAATTTCGGGAACTATTCGATTTAGTAAACTCTAAAGTTGAGTGTCAAATTTGAAATAGAACACAAATTAAAAATTATAACTTACCCAAATTTCTCGATCGAGAGGCTCAATTAAATCAAAACCACGAACGTTTGACGTAACGTAATTTATTATTTTCAAATCCCAGTTTGAAATGGTAGCGTGAAGAAACGGTTGGAGTAAAAAAGATTGCGTCACAGCATTAATAGTGGGGTTATAAAGAGCCCGAATATGAAAGTAAGGACTATGGAAATATCATGTTTAAACCAGAGCGTTAATATTGTTACGATTTCGCCGAGTGGTTATTCTAATAATTAATCCGGTTCGATCACTGGATTGTGAATATTAAACTCGCAAAGATTAAATTTCAATTAAATTTATTTTCCACAAATATTACACAAATATTTCACAAATAATTCACTAATATTTATTTTCACTATTATTTTACACAATATTTATCACTACTATTATTTTAACACTTCACTTTCACTATTATTTTCACTTCCCGATATTAACACTTCAAAATTCAAAATTGAACTGTCTCGTAACTCAAATGTCTACACGTATTTATACGACACAAATACTTGTAGAATATTCTATTATTTTTTTCTCTACACTTCGCGAATGTTCTTCTCGTATTTTGTTCGTTTATGTAAACATTTGGTTACAGGGTAATCCCTACTATTATAATTTTCTTTTCAATTATCACAGGTGACATCTGTGATTCGTGACAATATGGAGTGCCATAGACGGGAATTGCATCGTATGAACTATGTAGTTAAAAGGACGATTTTAGCAAGAATCACAGACCATCCATAAGTTTGCGGCCAAACTGACTAGTGTTTTCCGCACAAACAAAATGGCCATTGAATATACGAAGCGGATTAAGATTGACTCTTTCAAAAATGGAATGTGGGATCTGAATATAGGACGAGCAGTGGCCCTATTCTGGTTTTCCCGGGGAATTGGGAAAAAAGTTTTCCCAATTCCCAACTATAATAATTCCCAATATTTTATTCCCCAATTCCAAAAGTGTATTCTGGCGTGCTGTGGCCCTATTCTGGTTTTCTCTGGGAATTGGGAATTGGGAAAAAAAATTCCCAATTCCCAACTATAATAATTCCCAATATTTTATTCCCCAATTCCCAAAAGCGTATTCTGTTGCCCTATTCTGGTTTTCCCAGGGAATTGGGAATTTTTGACGTTTTTATAACAGTTGGGAATTATTTTTTCCAAAAGTGTATTCTGGCTATTGGGAAAAATATTTCGTTTGGAAAAAATAATTCCCAATTATAACAGTTTTGACGTTTATTTTTCCCTATTAAAATTGTTGGGAATTCATATTGTCACGAATCACAGATGTCACCTGTGATAATAAAGAAGAAAATTATAACAGTAGGGATTACCCTGTAACCAAATGTTTACATTAACGAACAAAATAAAAAGAAATAATGAAATAGGCGGAGCGAACCAAATACGACGCAACGAAAATTCGAGAAGTGTAGAGATGAAAAATAATGGAATGTTCTACAAGTATTTGCGTGGTATAAATAGGTGTAGACATTTGAGTTACGGAACAGTTCAATTTTGAATTTCGAAGAATTAATATCGGGAAGTGATAAAAAGTGAAGTGTTAAAATAATAGTAGTGATTAATATTGTGAAAAATAATAGTTAAAATAAATATTAGTGAATTATTTGTGAAATATTTGTGTAATTTGTGTGGGAAATAAATTAAGTTGAAATTTAAAGTTTGCGAGTTTGATATTCACAGTCCAGTGATCGAACCGGATAAATTATTTGAATAACCACTCGGCGAAATCGTAACCATTGGTGACAGCGGTGGGATTGTGAATATCCAAGATGAAATTATTGGACTTAAAAGTGGCAGATTTAAAGAAGGAGTTGGGTCTACGGAATCTACCAACTGCGTGCAATCGAAATGAGTTGCAGTTGAGACTCCGTACAGCTTTGTTGGATGAAAATGTTGACCCAGATCAACATGAGTTTAATTTTGGGGCACCGGATTCAACCGAGGTGCAAGCGGTTGAAGTGACAACAGAGTCAACGACCAGAGCGGAAGACCAGAATGTCGTCGTTAAAGAAACTACTCCAACAACATCTGGAGGTTTCGATATGGGACAATTAATGGCCGCAATGCAACATATGATTGGAGGTCTTAAAAATGAAATGGTTAGTGTGCAGGAGCAAATGATCGGCGGCCTCGAAGTAAAAATGATTACCGAGCAAAGGACATTGCGTGCTGAACAAGAGCAGATGATCGGTGGGCTAAAAACCGTTATGATAACCGGCCAAGATCAATTGAAGAGTGACCTAAAGGAGCAAATGCGAGGTGATCAGGAAAAATTGATTGAACGAATGGATCACCAGGAAAAGTTTCAGCAAAATTTAATGGCCGATGTCAACAAGAAATTTCGAGAAATGTCGGCATCATTAAATACAAAAGTAGACACGGTAAAGAAGGAAATCGATCAACAACTTGAGGTGGCTGACCAACGATTCATGAGGATTGAAAAGGAGTTGATAGATCTTAAAACAAACGGCAGGACCCAAATTGCTCGACCAACCAGATCAATAAAATTGAAGCCACCAACATTTGATGGAACCACACCATTCAACATCTTCAAACTCCAGTTTGAAATGGCGGCCACAAGGAACGGTTGGTGTGAAGAGGATCGGGTAGCAGCATTAATTGTGGCGTTAAAGGGAAGTGCTGCGGAGCTCCTACAAATCGTGCCGGAATACGAACGAGAGGATTACGGCAAAATCATGTTGGCTTTGGAGCGGAAATATGGTGGTGACCATCGACGGGAGCTACATCGTATGGAGTTGAAGGGACGATGTCAGCGGGTTGGAGAGACGCTCCAGGAGTATGCGGCTGATATAGAGCGAATAGTGCACCTCGCCCACTACAACATGGCAGGTGAATACACAGAGCGTATTAAGATCGACGCCTTCACAGATGGAATACGGGATCCGGATACGAGACGTGCAGTTGTGTTGTCTCCAAAAGCACCGTTTGCGGAAACCATCGCGTGTGCCCTAACCAACGAGACTGCTAACAACATCATCAAACCAGCAGTCAAGGTACGTCGTGTGGAAGTGGAACCAGCATTCAGTCCCAAACAGGGCAATAACACCAAACCAGTAGATAACTGGCGGACAACGAGATTCCGGGATGGAACTAGTAAAATCAGATGTTGGGTTTGTGACAAAATAGGACACATCTCAAGGGAATGCTGGGAGATAAGGTGCAAACGGGCGAGAACACCTTCGCCGATGTACCGAAGGCCAACGGAGGAACGAAGAATACCAGCCGAGGAGGAACGCCAAACAACAACGAAGGCGTTAAACGAGTAAGAGTCAGCTTTGAGGGCACTATAACCTTCATCCCCATTTCCAGATTGGTAAAAGGTGGTGATAGCTTGATCTTGAGAGGTGAAGTAGAGGGACGATCCAGTATAATAACGTTGGATACCGGAGCAACGAGAACGATTGTGTGGCCAGATTTCATCACGAATGGAGTTCGGACAATGAAAGGGTTCAAGTTACAAACGGCGACAGGCGACAGTGCGGCTATCAAAGGAAAGAAGGAGGTGACAATACGAATCGGGAAAAACAGTTTTCGACATGAAGTTCTGGTTGCGGATATTGTGGATAAGGTCATCCTGGGAATGAACTTCATGAAGCGAAATGGATTCGTATTGGATGTCGGACGGGAAACATTGAACTACGGTAATGTCGAACTGCCTTTGCAACTGAACAACGGGAAGGAGCCAGTCGTAAGGAGGATAACATTGGATCATCGGACGAAGCTACCACCACACTCGGAAACGGTTGTTTGGAGGAAATTGGATGGAGGTCCGGGAACACAAGGGTTGTGGGTTGTGGAAGCCAACAGTGACGAGATACAAACCAAAGAAATTATCATTGGGAAAGCTTTGGTTAAGCCGGATTGTGACTTTAGAGTTCCGATAAGGGCTCTTAATTTATCGGATATGACAAAAACAATTATAAAAGGAACTATCATCGGCCGAGGTGAGGAAGTATCCACCATTGTAAAATGCGAGGAGGCGAATCCGTGTGTAAAGGCCAAGGACCAACGACAACGGAAATTAACGGAGGAACTAACACAGAAATGGACGGAACAATTAACGCCAAAAGAGAAACAAGCAGCAAAGGAGTTGCTTCAAAAATATATGTCCATTTTCTGTGGTGCACCGGAAGATAATGGCAGAACAAATATGGTTAAACACCGGATCGACACAGGAACATCAACACCAATTCGACAAGCGCCAAGAAGGTTACCATTGGCTAAGCAAGCAGAGGTGGATAAGATGGTAACTGATATGCAAACATCGGGAGTAATTGAGCAGTCAACAAGTCCATGGAGTTCACCCGTAGTATTGGTGGAAAAGAAGGATGGAAGCATGAGATTCTGCGTTGATTATCGGAAGCTCAACACAGTTACCAAAAAGGATAGTTACCCGTTTCCAAGGATCGACGACACACTGGATACATTGGCAGGAGCACGGATGTTTTAAACATTGGATTTGCAGAGCGGCTATTGGCAAGTGGAGGTTGCAGACGAAGATAAGGAAAAGACTGCGTTCAGTGTGGGCAATGGATTATGGCAATTCAATGTCATGCCATTTGGACTATGTAATGCCCCTGCGACTTTCGAACGGCTAATGGAACGCGTACTTAAAGGACTCCACTGGAAAACATGCCTGGTATATTTGGACGATATCATCGTTATGGGCAAGGACTTCAACGAGCATCTACGAAATCTAGAGGAAGTATTCGAAAGAATCCAATCAGCAGGATTGAAGTTAAGTCCGAAGAAATGTGTATTGTTCCGGGATGAAGTAAAATATTTGGGACACAAAATAACAACAAGCGGCATTCATACAGATGAAAACAAGATCTCCGCCGTAAAGGATTGGCCAAAACCGCAGAATTTACATGAACTAAGGAGTTTCATCGGACTCTGCACATATTATCGACGATTTGTCCCAGTATTTGCCAACATCGCAAGAAATTTACACGAGCTGACAAAGAAGAACAAGCCGTTCCAATGGAGTGATGAACACGAGGAAGCGTTCAACGAACTGAAGCAACGATTATGCACAGCACCATTGCTTTCGTATCCGGTTCCGAATAAACGTTTTATTTTGGATACGGTTGCAAGCAATTATGGCTTGGGAGGAGTGTTGTCACAGGAAGTCGATGGACAGGAACGTGTCATCGCATATTATTCAAAGATCTTATCGAAGCCAGAACGGAACTACTGTGTAACAAGAAGAGAATTGTTGGCCATAGTGAAATGTGTGAAACATTTCCGGAAATACCTCTATGGCCAATCATTTCTATTAAGAACGGATCATGGTGCCTTGACATGGGTACTTCAATTTAAAAATCCCGAAGGACAAGTAGCACGGTGGATTGAGCGATTGGGGAGTTTTGTTTACGAAATCCAACATCAGAAGGGAAGCGCTCATGGAAATGCGGATGCATTGTCAAGACGGCCATGTAGAGTGGATTGTAAACATTGCGGTCGGGTAGAAAACAAGGAAAACATCGTTGACATCAGACTAATGAAAGTGTTGCCGACTAATGAATGGACCAAGGATGTTATCTGCAAAGAGCAACGGGAGGATCCAGATTTGGCGGTGATTATCAAATTCATGGAGGAAGAACATTGTCCCACATGGAGCGACATTGCGGATAAAGGCCCAACTATCAAGGCTTATTGGGCCCAATGGGATAGTTTAACCATAGAAGACGGATGCTTAAAACGAACATGGGAAAGCTCCGATGGCAAAACAAAACAATCGCTAGTGGTGTTACCGAAGATCAGCATGGCGGAAATATTGGAGGAATACCACGGAGGAACAAGCGGAGGTCACATAGGAATCAACAAAACGTTAGCCAAGGTACGTGAAAGATTCTACTGGGCAGGATGTAGACAGACAGTGGCTGAATGGTGTCAAAAGTGTGACCAATGTATGGCAGTGAAAGGACCGGCAAAGAAGAGCCGTGGAGCGATGCAACAATATATTGTGGGAGCACCATTTGAGAGGATTGCCATAGATGTTGCAGGACCATTTCCAACCAGCGATAGTGGCAACAAATATGTTTTGGTAGTAATGGACTACTTCAGTAAGTGGCCAGAGGTATACCCGATTCCAAATCAGGAAACAACCACAATCGCCAATGCAGTGGTATACAATTGGATAAGTCGTAATGGGGTACCAATGGAACTGCATTCCGACCAAGGGCGGAACTTTGAATCGGTTGTCTTCCAGGAGATGTGCCAACTACTGGGAATTAATAAAACGCGGACAACACCTTTCCACCCACAGTCGGATGCATGGTGGAGCGTTTCAATGCCACATTGGAGGAGTTTATATCCAAAACAGTGGATAAAAACCAGCGGAATTGGGACCAAGGTATTCCCGTGTTCTTAATGGCTTATCGATCGGCGGTGCATAACACAACAGGAGTAACACCAGCGAGAATACTTTTTGGCAACAATTTAAGACTACCAAGCGATCTCAAATTCGGAGCGGTTCCATCATCAGCTAAATGTGGACAAGCATATGTGGACAACTTCAAAGAGGAGATCAACAACATACACGGATTTGTCAGAGAGAAAATCAAATTGTCAAGTGATAAAACAAAGGCTCGGTCAATTGGTATGGCTTCACAACCCACAACGTAAGAAAGGGTTATCGCAGAAATTACAACCTGGATGGGAGGGACCGTACAAGGTCATAACAAGAATAAATGATGTGATCTATAGGATCCAAAGAGGAGTACGAGGAAAACCCAAGGTTGTACACCTGGAGCGACTGGCGTTCTACAGAGGTAGAGGTCTGGATCCTGTTCGGGACGAACAGGTTTGGGCGGAGGGTAGTGTCACGAATCACAGATGTCACCTGTGATAACTAAAAAGATTTAAATTATAGCAGTAGGGGTTACCCTGTAACCAAATGTTTACACAGACGAACAGAATAAAAATAAATAATGGAATAGGCGGAGCGAACCGAATACGACGAGAAGAACATTCGCGAAATGTAGAGATGAAAAATAATGGAATGTTCTACAAGTATTTGCGTCGTATAAATAGGTGTAGACATTTAAGTTACGGAACAGTTCAATTTTGAATTTCGAAGTGTTATTATCGGGAAGTGATAAAAAGAAAAGTGTTAAAATAATAGTAGTGATAAATATTGTGTAAACTAATTGTGAAATTAAATATTAGTGAATTATTTGTGTAGTTTTTGTGGGAAATAAATTTAATTGAAATTTAATCTTTACGAATTTAATATTCACAATCCAGTGTTCGAACCGGATAAATTATTAGAATAACCACTCGGCGAAATCGTAACAATATTTTTTTTCATGGTGCGCTATGTTTTTATATTTGAATATGATTTAAATATTGAAGGATGAATAACAAATTTAAAAACAAAATAGGTTTTTTCCCTTTTGAAAAACAACAAAAAATTTTTTAGGGTCGGAATTATTTTCTACATTCTCTATTTATTATGATTATTAATATTGGCAGATAAAACCAAATTTAAAAAAATAGGTGTTTTTGCTTTTGAGCAATAATAATTTTTTTTTAATTTATACTCTTGTATTATGATTATGAGTGTTTGACCATAAGAAATATGAATTCCCAACAATTTTAATAGGGAAAAATAAACGTCAAACTGTTATAATTGGGAATATTTTTTTCCAAACGAAATATTTTTCCCAATAGCCAGAATACACTTTTGGGAAAAATAATTCCCAACTGTTATAAAAACGTCAAATATTCCCAATTCCCAATTCCCTGGGAAAACCAGAATAGGGCCACAGTATTGCTAACGAAACAGACGTATGAGAAAACCGTCGTCGGATGTGCACTAACAAATGAGACTGTAAATAATATAATTAAGAAACATAAAACCGAAAAATAATTGGAAACCAAATAGAAAGATGAGATGTTGGGTCTGCGATAAAACTGGTCATAGCTCAAGAAATGAACCGCCCAGGTGGCGCAGTGGTTAAAGCTGCGGCAGTTGGAGCGGGAGGTACCGGGTTCGAATCCCGATAGGGGCAGGATGGCAAAGGGATTTTTCACCACACGATTACGATCGGTGGTGTGAATGAACACATCTATGACCCCCTGTTGGAGTGCAGAATTCATGGGCCGACCCATCTTCCATGTCAGTACTATAGGCTGGCATGGAGCTATGCAATGTGCAGATGGTTCTACGTAAATCGGACCTATAGCCGTACGTCCTCGATTTGGCTGTAATGGCGTAAGGTAGGACGTAAATAAGCGAACCGCGAAAGTTGGAAGTGCCTCGAGCCCCAAAACAGATAGTAGAGATAAAAACAAACAAACAAACAAACAAACTCAAGAAATGCTGGAAAAATAGAAGTAAACAGTCGAGATCATCATTGCCTATGTTCCGATGACCACCGAAGAACAGAAACGAACAACTGAAAAAACGGTTACCATCAAAACCCAAGCATATCACAACAAAACTCAAAATGAGCAAATTGGGTTTTCCTTTGGATTTTGATAAAATATTCGGAACTTTCAAAACCAGAACACAATAGAAATACAATATTGGTATTGGTGTGTATATATTCATATTATATACATAATTCCTAATACATACGTAATTTTAATTTAAACTAACAATTGTTAGTTCATTTATGTATTTTGTGAAAATAATTAGGGTGCTTTTAAAGTTTCTGTTATTTTGTAAAGATTTTTGTTTTATAGTGATTTGTTTGTACTATTTTATTTTGTGATGATATGGTGTAATTAATGAATAGTCAACGCCATTCAATAGTTTTTGTAATTAAAATTTTGTTTATGAACACTTGACGCCTTTTTTTTACAAAAATACCAACCCAATTTAATCAAAGAATTTGAAAATTTAAGAGAAAATCGGCTAAATGTAAGGTAGTCGATTGTGTAAGTCAAAAATTCAGTTTACCTTTTAATGAAATGGACCTATTTACACAATTCGAACTGCAGATCACTAGTCAGTAAAATAATTGGTAATTATTTCAAATGTTGCTGAATTTTTATATTTTAATTTTATTTAATTTTTCAAATGAATAATAATGAAAAAGGAGGTATATGATTTAAAAAAATTCATAAGAAGCAACTTTAAAAATATATTTACAGACGAGCTCTTTCAGAAGTTCATATTCAATAGAGGTAAAGGTTTGGCGCACAAATTTGATAATGAATGTTTTATCATTTTTGTATTTTATAATTTTAGATTGTAGTTTAAAGAAGTTTCCAAATGCCATTCAAGGAGAATTTAAACAAATCACTACGAAATATTTTAATTATTTAAAAGATAAACGTAAAAATTCAAGAAGCCTGAAATTTTTCTAAATTTAATTATAATTTATTTAATTTTTAACTAGATTTTAACTTTAAATTTTTACTAGATTTAAATACCAATCACAATCTCTAGAAATACTAGAAATATTATGACAATTAAACAATATAAATGTTGAATTCCTTAATAATGAAAGGTTGTGATTTGTGGAACAAGCAATCATTGTACAAAGATTTACTAAGTTTAATATTTTGAATTTATTTTAAATTATAACTAGATTTAAATTTTAAATGGCAATCACAATTTCCTGTGATATTTGAAATATGGCCATTAAACAATTAACATTTTGAATTCCTAAATAATGAAACGTTCTGTGATTGGCGAAACAAACAAACATGATAATATTATATACATATTATGTAGATTTACTCAATTTAATTATATTTACAATTAAATTACGAATTACAATTTTCTACAAGTAACTATTTAAATAAAAATATATATTTATGTATTTTGTCATTAAAATAAAAATATAATTAATTTTTATTAATGAAATATGCTTCTGAATAACCCGCCAAATTTCAAGCTTGACATTTACAGAAATCCACATAAAATTTATTCCCGCCAAAATAATTTATTCACACATACATTTACATATTTCTTATATTGTGAGTTCTGTGAGTTCCCACTATTTGCGACACAGTAGCATATTGTCACGAATCACAGATGTCACTTGTGATAATTAAAAAGAAAATTATAACAGTAGGGATTACCCTGTAACCAAATGTTTACATAAAAGAACAAAATAAAAAGAAATAATGAAATAGGCGGAGCGAACCAAATACGACGCAACGAAAATTCGAGAAGTGTAGAGAAGCAAAATAATGGAATGTTCTACAAGCCTTTGCGTCGTATAAATACGTGTAGACATTTGAGTTACGAAACAGTTCAATTTTGAATTTCGAAGTGTTAATATCGGGAAGTGATAAAAAGTGAAGTGTTAAAATAATATAATAGTAGTGATAATTAGTGTGTAAAATAATAGTGAAAATAAATATTAGTGAATTATTTGTGAAATAATTGTGGAATTTATTGGGAAATAAATTTATTGTAAAAATTAATCTTTGCGAGTTTATACTCACAATTCAGTGATCGAACCGGATAACATTATTTGAATAACCACTCGGCGAAATCGTAACAATTGGTGACAGCGGTGGTATTGTGAATATCCAAAATAAAATTATTGGACTTAAAAGTGGCCGATTTGAAGAAGGAGTTGGGTCAGCGTAATTTACCAACTTCGGGCAACCGCAATGAGTTGCAGCTGAGACTTCGCGCTGCTTTGGTAGAAGAAAATGTTGACCCGGATCAACATGAGTTTAATTTTGGGGCACCGGATTCAACCGAGGTGCAAGCGGTTGAAGTAACTACAGAATCAACGAACAGAGCAGATGAAGAGAATGTCGTCGTTAAAGAAACTACTCCAATAACATCTGGAGGTTTCGACATGGGGCAACTAATGGCTGCTTTGCAACAAATGCAAGTTCAGACGCAACTACAAATGCAGCAGATGATCGGCGGTCTCAAAACCGATATAACAAGCGGTCAAGAAAGATTGTTGGCCGAACAGGAGGTCATGAGAACCGGTCAAGGGAGCATCATCGAACGGTTGGAGCAGCAAGAAAAATGTGTCAACGAGAAGTTTCGAGAGCTTTCCGTTACATTTAACACAAAAGTTGACACCCTCAAAATCGAAATGGATCAGCAATTTGAGGTGGCCGACTAACGATTCATTAAGATTGAAAAGGAGCTAATGCATCTCAAAACCAATGGCAGCGCTCAAATTACCCGACCAACCAGCTCGATAAAATTGAAGCCACCAACGTTCGACGGAACCACACCATTCAACATCTTCAAACTCCAGTTTGAAATGGCGGCCACAAGGAATGGTTGGTGTGAAGAGGATCGGGTAGCAGCATGAATTGTGGCGTTGAAAGGCAGTGCTGCGGAGCTCCTACAAATCGTGCCGGAATACGAACGAGAGGATTACGGCAAAATCATGTTGGCGTTGGAGCGCAAATACGGAGGTGACCATCGACGGGAGCTACATCGTATGGAGTTGAAGGGACGATGTCAGC
Source organism: Tipula lateralis (assembly GCA_963932295.1). Lineage (NCBI taxonomy): Eukaryota > Metazoa > Arthropoda > Insecta > Diptera > Tipulidae > Tipula > Tipula lateralis. The sequence goes on from OZ010738.1 coordinate 138,912,758, forward strand.
GGGTTGGAGAGACGCTCCAGGAGTATGCGGCTGATATAGAGCAGTTAGTGCACCTCGCCCACTACAACATGGCAGGAGAATACACAGAGCGGATCAAGATCGACGCTTTCACCGATGGTATGCGGGATCCCGATACGAGACGTGCAGTTGTGTTGTCTCCAAAAGCAACGTTTGCGGAAACCATCGCGTGTGCCCTAACCAACGAGACTGAAAACAACATCATCAAACCAGCAGCCAAGGTACGTCGTGTGGAAGTGGAACCAGCAATCAGTCACAAACAGGGAAATAACATCAAACCAGCAGATAACTGACGGACAACAAGATTCCGGGGTGGAAATGGTAAAATCAGATGTTGGGTTTGTGACAAAATAGGACACATCTCAAGGGAATGCTGGGAGATAAAGCGTAAGCGGGCGAGAGCACCATCGCCGATGTACCGAAGGCCACAGGAGGAAATGAATGCAGCAGCCGAGGAGGAACGCCAAACAACAACGAAGGCGTTAAATGAACGCGTCAGCTTTGAGGAGCAAAAGCTGACTCCCACAACCAAATGCTCCATAACCTTCATCCCCATTTCCAGATTGGCAAAAGGTGGTGATAGCTTGATGGTGAAAGGCGAAGTAGAGGGACGATCCAGTATCATAACGTTAGACACTGGAGCAACGAGAACGATTGTGCGACCGGATTTTATCACGGATGGAGTTCGGAGAATGGAAGGATTCAAGTTACAAACGGCGACAGGCGACAGTGCGGCTATCAAAGGAAATAAGGAGGTGACAATACGAATCGGGAACAACAGTTTTCGACATGAAGTTCTGGTTGCGGATATTGTGGATGAGGTCATCCTGGGAATGGACATCATGAAATGAAATGGATTCGTATTGGTTTTTGGACCGGGAACATTGAGCTACGGTAATGCTCAATGTTTTGAGCTATTTCATTATTTCTTTTTATTTTGTTCGTATGTGTAAACATTTGGTTACAGGGTAATCCCTACTGCTATAATTTTCTTCTTTATTATCACAGGTGATATCTGTGATTCGTGACACTACCCTCCGCCCAAACCTGTTCGTCTCGAACAGGATCTAGACCTCTTCCTCTGTAGATCGCCAGTCAATCCAGGTGTACAACCTTGGGTTTTCCTCGTACTCCTCTTTGGATCCTATAGATCACATCATTTATTCTTGTTATGACCTTGTACGGTCCCTCCCATCCAGGTTGTAATTTCTGCGATAACCCATTCTTACGTTGTGGGTTGAGAAGCCATACCAATTGACCCTCGTCAAATCCTTTATTGTTTGCTCGTACATCATACCGAGCCTTTGTTTTATCACTTGACAATTTGATTTTCTCTCTGACAAATCTGAGCTCTCTGATAGCTGATGATGGAACTGCTCCGAATTTGAGATCGCCTGGCAGTCTTAAATTGTTGCCGAAAAGAATTGTCGCTGGTGTTACTCCTATTGTGTTATGCACCGTCGATCGATAGGCCATTAAGAACAAGGGAATACCTTGAATACCCCAATTCCGCTGGTTTGTATTCATTGTTTTGGCTATAAACTCTTCCAATGTGGCATTGAAACGCTCCACCATGCCACCAGACTGTGGGTGGAAAGGAGTTGTCCGCGTTTTATTAATTCCCAGTAGTTGGCACATCTCCTGGAAGACAACCGATTCAAAGTTCCGCCCTTGGTCGGAATGCAGTTCCATTGGTACCCCATTACGACTTATCCAATTGTATACCACTGCATTGGCGATTGTGGTTGTTTCCTGATTTGGAATCGGGTATACCTCTGGCCACTTACTGAAGTAGTCCATTACTACCAAAACATATTGGTCCTGCAACATCTATGGCAATCCTCTCAAATGGTGCTCCCACATTATATTGTTGCATCGCTCCACGGCTCTTCTTTGCCGGTCCTTTCACTGCCATACATTGGTCACACTTTTGACACCATTCAGCCACTGCCTGTCTACATCCTGCCCAGTAGAATCTTTCACGTACCTTGGCTAACGTTTTGTTGATTCCTAGGTGACCTCCGTTTGTTCCTCCGTGGTATTCCTCCAATATTTCCGCCATGCTGATCTTCGGTACCACCACTAGCGATTGTTTTGTTTTGCCATCGGAGCTTTCCCATGTTCGTTTTAAGTATCCGTCTGCCATGGTTAAACTATCCCATTGGACCCAGTAAGCCTTGATAGTTGGGCCTTTATCTGCAATATCGCCCCATGTGGGACGATGTTCTTCCTCCATGAATTTGATAATCACTGCCAAATCTGGATCCTCCCATTGCTTTTTGGAGATAACATCGTTGGTCCATTCATCAGCTGGCAACACTTCCATTAGTCTGATATCGACGATGTTTTCCTTGTTTTCCACCCGTCCGCAATGTTTACAATTCATTCTACATGGTCGTCTTGACAACGCAACCGCATTTCCATGAGCGCTTCCTTTCATATGTTGGATTTCGTAGACAAAACTCCCCAATCGCTCAATCCACCGTGCTACTTGTCCTTCGGGATATTTAAATTGAAGTAGCCATGTCAAGGCGCCATGATCCGTTCTTAATAGAAATGATTGGCCATAGAGGTATTTCCGGAAATGTTCCACACATTTCACTATGGCCAACAATTCTCTTCTTGTTACACAGTAGTTCCGTTCTGGCTCCGATAAAATCTTGGAATAATATGCGATGACGCGTTCCTTTCCATCGACTTCCTGTGACAACACTCCTCCCAAGCCATAATTGCTTGCATCCGTATCCAAAATAAAACGTTTTTTCGAAACCGGATACGAAAGCAATGGTGCTGTACATAATCGCTGCTTCAGTTCATTGAACGCTTCCTCGTGTTCATCACTCCATTGGAACGGCTTGTTCTTCTGTGTCAGCTCGTGTAAACTTCTTGCGATGTTGGCAAATCCTGGGACAAATCGTTGATAATATGTGCAGAGTCCAACGAAACTTCTTAGTTCATGTAAATTCTGCGGTCTTGGCCAATCCTTTACGGCGGAGATCTTGTCTTCATCTGTATGAATGCCGCTTGTTGTTATTTTGTGTGCCAAATATTTGACTTCATCCCGGAACAATACACATTTCTTCGGACTTAACTTCAATCCAGCTGATTGGATTCTTTCGGATACTTCCTCTAGATTACGTAGATGCTCGTTGAAGTCCTTGCCCATAACGATGATGTCGTCCAAATAAACCAGGCATGTTTTTCAGTGGAGTCCTTTTAGTACGCGTTCCATTAGCGGTTCGAAAGTAGCAGGGGCGTTACAAAATCCAAATGGCATGACATTGAATTGCCATTATCCATTGCCCACACTGAACGCTGTCTTTTCCTTATCTTCGTCTGCGACCTCCACTTGGCAATAACCGCTCTGCAAATCCAATGTTTAAAACATCCTTGCTCCTGCTAATGTATCCAGTGTGTCGTCGATCCTTGGTAATGGGTAACTATCCTTCTTGGTAACTGTATTGAGCCCGATAATCAACGCAGAATCTCATGCTTCCATCCTTCTTTTCCACCAATACTACTGGTGAACTCCATGGACTCGTTGACTGCTCAATTACTCCCGATGTTTGCATATCAGTTACCATCTTATCCACCTCTGCTTGCTTAGCCAATGGTAACCTTCTTGGCGCTTGTCGAATTGGTGTTGATGTTCCTGTGTCGATCCGGTGTTTAACCATATTTGTTCTGCCATTATCTTCCGGTGCCCCACAGAAAATGGACATATATTTCTGGAGCAACTTCTTTGCTGCTTGTTTTTCTTCAGAAGGAGACAAATCCGTGTGTAAAAACCAAGTATCAAAAGCAACGGAAAATAACGGAGGAACTAACACAGAAATGGACGGAACAGTCCATTTCTGTGTTAGTTCCTCCGTTATTTTCCGTTGCTTTTGATCCTTGGTTTTTACACACGGATTCGTCTCCTCGCATTTTATAATCGTGGATACTTCCTCACCTCGGTTGATGATAGTTCCCTTTTTGATTGTTTTTGTCACATCCGATAAATTAAGAGCCTGTATCGGAACTCTAAAGTCACAATCCGGTTTAACCAAAGCTTTTCCAATGATAATTTCTTTGGTTTGTATCTCGTCACTGTTGGTTTCCACAATCCACAACCTTTGTGTTCCAGGACCTCCATCCAATTTCCCACAAACAACCGTTTCCGAGTGTGGTGGTAGCTTCGTCCGATGATCCAATGTTATCCTCCTTACGACTGGCTCCTTCTCGTTGTTCAGTTGCAAAGGCAGTTCGACATTACCGTAGCCCAATGTTCCCCGTCCGACATCCAATACGAATCCATTTCGCTTCATGAAGTCCATTCCCAGGATGACCTCATCCACAATATCCGCAACCAGAGCTTCATGTCGAAAACTGTTGTTCCCGATTCGTATTGTAACCTCCTTCTTTCCTTTGATAGCCGCACTGTCGCCTGTTGCCGTTTGTAACTTGAACCCTTCCATAGGTCAAACTCCATTCGTGATAAAATCCGGCCGCACAATCGTTCTCGTTGCTCCAGTGTCCAACGTTATCATACTGGATCGTCCCTCTACTTCGCCTCGCACCATCAACCTATCGCCACCTTTTGCCAATCTGGAAATGGGGATGAAGGTTACGGAGCATTTGGTTGTGGGAGTCAGCTTTTGCTCCTCAAAGCTGACTCTTACTCGTTTAACGCCTTCGTTGTTGTTTGGCGTTCCTCCACGGCTGCTGCTTTTCTTTCCTCCGGTGGCCTTCGGTACATCGGTGATGGTGTGCTCGCCCGTCTGCGCCGTATCTCCCAGCATTCCCTTGAATGTGTCCTATTTTGTCACAAACCCAACATCTAATTTTACTAGTTCCATCCCGGAATCTCTTTGTACGCCAGTTATCTGCTGGTTTGATGTTATTGCCCTGTTTATGACTGATTGCTGGTTCCACTTCCACACGACGTACCTTGACTGCTGGTTTGATGATGTTGTTTGCAGTCCCGTTGGTTAGTGCACACGCGATGGTTTCCGCAAACGTTGCTTTTGGAGACAATACAACTGCACGTCTCGTATCGGGATCCCGTATACCATCGGAGAAAGCGTCGATCTTGATACACTCTGTGTATTCTCCTGCCATGTTGTAGAAGGCGAGGTGCACTAACCGCTCTATATCAGCTGCATACTCCTGGAGCGTCTCTCCAACCCGCTGATATCGTTCCTTCAACTCCATACGATATAGCTCCATACGTCGATGGTCTCCTCCATATTTACGCTCCAACGCCAACATGATTTTTCCGTAGTCTTCCCGTTCGTATTCGTATTCCGGCACAATTTGCAGTAGTTCCACAGCACTGCCTTTTAACGCCACAATTCATGCTGCTATTCGATCCTCCTCACACCAACCATTCCTTGTGGCCGCCATTTCAAACTGGAGTTTGAAGATGTTGAATGGTGTGGTTCCGTCGAATGTTGGTGGCTTCAATTTTATTGAGCTGCGGTTGGTCGAGCAATTGGAGCGCCGCCGTTGGTTTTTAAATCCATCAGTTCTTTCTCCAGTTTCTGGAATCGTTGATCGGTCACCACGATTTGTTCTCCCATTTCCTTTTTAACTGTGTCCAATTTTTCATTGACATCCTCCATTAAATCGCGTTGAAACTTTTCCAGTTGCTCCATTCGTTCCAGAATTTGTTGCTGTCCAGTTAACATTTTTCTTGTTCAGCTCTTGTTATCTCCTGTTCAGCCAACAATCTTTCCTGATCGACTCTCATCTGATCCTTTAGGTCACTCTTCATTTGATCTTGGCCGGTAATCATTTTTACTTCGAGGCCGCCGATCATTTGCGTCTGTACGGTAACCAATTCATTTTTAAGACCTCCAATCATATGTTGCATTGTGGCCATCAATTGCCCCATATCGAACGCTCCTGGTGTCGTTGGAGTGGTTTCCCGTAAGATGACATTCTGATCTTCTTCCGTTTTGGTCGTTGCTTCCGTTGTTATTTCAACCTGTTGGATCTCGGTTGAATTCGGTGCCCCCGTATTAAAATTATGTTGATCTGGGTCAACATTATCATCCAACAAAGCTGTACGGAGTCTCAACTGCAACTCATTTCGGTTGCCCGCAGTTGGTAGATTCCGTAGCCCCAACTCCTTCTTCAAATCTGCCACTTTTAAGTCCATTAATTTCATTTTGGATATTCACAATCCCACCGCTGTCACCAATTGTTACGATTTCACCGAGTGGTTATTCAAATAATTTATCCGGTTCGATCACCTTTATTTCCCACAAAAATTACATAAATATTTCACAAATAATTCTCTAATATTTATTTTCACTATTATTTTACACAAGATTTATCACTACTATTATTTTAACACTTTTCTTTTTATCACTTCCCGATAATAACACTTCGAAATTCAAAATTGAACTGTTCCGTAACTTAAATGTCTACACCTATTTATACGACGCAAATACTTGTAGAACATTCCATTATTTTTCATCTCTACATTTCGCGAATGTTCTTCTCGTCGTATTTGGTTCGCTCCGCCTATTTCATTATTTGTTTTTATTTTGTTCGTATGTGTAAACATTTGGTTACAGGGTAATCCCTACTGTTATAATTTTCTTCTTTATTATCACAGGTGACATCTGTGATTCCTGACATTATTATATTTGAATATGATTTAAATATTGACGGATGTAGAACAAATTATTTAAAACAATTGGTGTTTTTGCTTTTGAAAAACAATTAACAATTCTTTAGGGTCGGAATTATTTCTGCATTAACCATTTATTATGATTAAAGTCTGATTTCCATTAACGCTGATTTCGATTATGAAAAAATACTGACAAAATCGTCAAGGCGGGATAAAAAATATAATTTTTCTTAAAGTGCGAGTGAAATAAAAAAATATTTCCAGTACAAAAAATGTATTCAGTACTGAGTAAATTTTTATGGTTACTGAGAAAATAATTATAGCAGGACTGACAAAATATATGAAGAGAAGTATTTTTATTCAGTACTGTGGCCCTATTCTGGTTTTCCCTGGGAATTGGGAATTTTTGACGTTTTTATAACAGTTGGGAATTATTTTTTCCAAAAGTGTAGTCTGGCTATTGGGAAAAATATTTGGTTTGGAAAAAATAATTCCCAATTATAACAGTTTTCACGTTTATTTTTCCCTATTAAAATTGTTGGGAATTCATATTTCTTATGGTAAAATACTCATAATTATAATACTAGAGTATAAATTTAAATTTTTTTTATTATTTCTTATTAGCAGAAACACCTATTTTTTTTAAATTTGGTCTTATCTGCCCTAATATATAAAAAAAATTAGCTCATTCATAAATACTAATAATCATAATAAATAGTGAATGTAGAAAATAATTCCGACCCTAAAAAATTTTTAATTGCTTTTCAAAAACACCTATTTTTTTTAAATTTGTTATTCATGCGTCAATATTTAAATCATATTCAAATATAATAACATAGCGCATCATGAAAAAAACCATTAAAAAGGTACTCTAGTGGCGAACATTTAAAACTATTTGTTTCACAGAGGGGAAATAATTCCCAGCACGCCAGAATACACTTTCGGGAATTGGGGAATAAAATATTGGGAATTATTATAGTTGGGAATTGGGAAAAAAAATTTCCCAATTCCCAATTCCCAGGGAAAACCAGAATAGGGCCACAGAAGGCCACTGGAGAAATATATTATAGGAAAAATAAAGATGGATGATTTTTTATGGTCAATAAATAATTTTAACATTTCGTTTTGTGCCATTCATCTTAATTCATTGTGAAAATAATTGAAATAATGAATAATTATGTTAAGTTTATTTTTGTAAATTTAAAATGGAAATAATTCAGTGTTTTTTGTCTTTTATTTCAAAAAAAAAAAAATTGAAATTTATTGGTTATTTTACACGCATCTGTCAAAATATATGCACTATAAAAAAAGAAAAAAGTAAAAACCGATCTTTGTCACTCTGATGGTATGTTTGATTATTTTCTCGCTTTGATTTTTTCAATAAAAAATACTGACAAAATTTTTTTCATAATGAAAATCAACAGTTTACTTTTTTTTCGTTTATTCTTGTGAATTCAAAGTGTTTTTTGTCTTTTTATCAAAAACAAAAAAAAATTTGAAATATAAAGCATCTGTCAAGCAAGCAATAAGCATATATCAAAACATGTCCACTATAAAAAAAAAAAAGTAAAAAATGATCTCTGTCACTCTAATGGTATTTTTCATTTTTTCTCACTTTGGTTTTTTCAGTAAAAAATACTGACAAAATTTTTTCATGGAAATCAGGCTTAACTTTATCTGTTGGTCGGAAACCTGATAGTGTTATATTTAAATGAAAGAGACGAAAATAAAATGCTTTCAAATGTAATGTCAAACATTTTATGTTGGTATGTCGAGGGAAGAACAACAATAAATAAATAAAAAATGTGAATTTAAAATTTTTAAATAACAAACAAATTTATTACAACAAACAAATTTATTAAATACAAATACAAACAAATAATTAAAATTTATTTAAACATTATTTTATCATTCTTAACCAATTATGATAAATAATTATAAATTATATTCGATCCAATTTCCACAAATATAAATTTATAATATTCAACACAGATAGTACAAATAATCACAATTTATAGTTTTAAAAACTTAATAATGTGCACAAAACAAAAAATGGAAATAAGACTGTACTGAATACATTTTTATGGTTACTGAAAAAAGTATTGTAGTAGTCCTGACAAAATATATCAAGAGAAGTATTTTATTCTCTACTAGAAAAATATATTATAGGAAAAATATATATGGATGAGAAGTCGTTTCTATGCAGCGAAGCCATGTTTAAAAAGTGAAGTCATTTCTTAAATATCAGACTTAATTCCAATGAATTTTTCGGTAATACATTGTAACAGCGAGAGGCATATATAAAATGAGTGGCACCACTATTATAAAAGTTTCTACCATTATTATTGGTTATTTTCAATGTTAATTTTATAAGATACCGTGATACATACAGGGATTCCTTCTTATAGCTACACATATTTAAAAATTTAAAATTACACAATGATTAAATAATTTAAAGGGAGTTCGTACTAGGAATGTTCATTTTCAGATTTGTATAGATTAGTATAGGGTTTCGTCAATTCATTATTTTATATTTCAATCTCTGAGAAAACATTGAACCTCCGTAATATTTATACAATAAATAAATAAGATATTCAACGCGGATTTCATTTATGTACAAAATAAACTTGTATCTATCACGTTTGAATGATGCAGTCGTCGCGAATCTGATCAAAACAAAAACAAACTTAACCTAGTCCACCAAAATACAATTTTGTTTAGTGAAAAATCGATGTGTCTTTGTGTTTATCCTTAATAGAAAATATGAATCAAGTTCATGGAACTAAAATTACAAGTGTTAAAGTAAAAAATGACGAGCTGCAAAAAATAAGATGGATTTCATCGCTATACAGTGTATTATTTATATTGAGTTCGGGATTAATTGTTTTCGCTGCGTTTCGAAACACATTAACATGGTTTGTATTTTAAAATCGTATTTCCAAGTGATGTATGTAAATATTTTTCTATTCGCCTACGAATATTATATAGTTGTGTTATATACTATGCATTTAGGCAAATAATCGATTTCTATTGTGTTTTACGTATTTTGTGTTTATGTATAAACATATTATTCAAACCGATTTTCTAATAATATACAGATGCCTCTTCATACGCCTATAACTTGATAGGGGCGGCCCGGTAAACCACAAGTCCAAATATTTTTGAAAAGTTATTCTTATGACTGACAATGTCGTCGGAATTGATAATTTGACTGGTGTGCACGGTTTATTGTCTACATAAAATAAACTTATTGGTAGAACATTTATTTCGGGCGTAAGTGCTTATTGTAGAACAGAAATTAAAACCTCGTTATAAAATTCTGACTTTTAAGTGTGGTTTACATCAGACTTAAATCAGACTTAACTTAAAAGTCAATCACTTAATGGAAAATCAATCCAATTACCTAGATTTGGCTATGAAGTATGTTACATTATTGATTTTTAAAGTCAATTAGAGAATACTGACTATAATGTCTAATATTTGACTAACATAAACATCAGTTACAGTTGGATGGCTTTGATATCTATCTTTATAAATAAATGCTGAAGCTGTTTTCTGATATTCAACTTAAACGTCTATTATCTGACGGTTATGAATATCTATTACTGAAATTTAGGGGCTTTACAGTGCGAAGTGGTAAAAGTAAAGTCGTCTTCGCTTTGATCAAAGAATCCAACCGTACCATTCGTGTCAGTCACTAACGGGGCACCCTGTATATATTTAGAAAAGAATAATTTTGTGAGATATGTGTGTAGGACGTGTAGCCATTAAGGCGGAATATTAATGCGCTTTATTTGTATTCAATTGGAATTACAATTGTTTGTTAGTTTACTCTCGCTCGGATCGATCGACGTAAAAGGATATAGACAAATGTTGTTTATTTGTTTTTAATTTTTTCAATTTATTTTGGGGCTTCAGGCACTCTCAACGCTTTCGAGGTTCATGTGCACTGCACATTGCATAGCTGCGTGAACCAGAGAGGGGATCATATGATGAAAAATCCCTTTCTTATCCTGCGCTTATCGGGATTCGAACTCTGTATTTCCCGATTTAACCACATTTGTTTGGTAAGATAAATATTTTGCGGTATGTCTTTAATTCAATCAAATCAAGAAGGCCCGTACTGATTCCATTTCTTTATAAAGATTCATTAGAATAACAGATTACAATTTTGTAATTAACGGATTTTAAAATTTTGATACATTCGAAATGGGTAGGAATATGTACATCAAACCTACATAGATAGAAATCAATATGGTTTTCTAAAGGCTATCTGCTTGTACTGTAAGTACTGTAAGAAATATGATAGTAATGAATACAGTAAACATCGTGGAGTCAATAACCGATTACATATGTGGTTGTACTGGTCGAGAGAGAAGCTGGTTCGACAACTTCGAATTCAATCCCGAAGTTTTGAAGAGCGAGAGATATTTTTTCTTCGATGTGGTATTGGAAGAGATAACACTAAACAGTAAGGAGCTAGCGAATACACATTATGTTAATGCTGCAAGTAAGTTAGAAACTGGTTTTGTATACAACTAATACAATTAAGTAAGAAAGTATCTCGAATCAGTAAAGTGTTAATGTGTTTAAAGTGCAGTGAAGTTTAAAGTCATAGCTCAATAATCCGGATACAAATCGAAAAAGAGTCACAATACTATCATTTAACTGAAACTTCAAATTGTATCATTTAACTATAGTATCGTTTAATTTGTTTTTGTTTTTTTTTACGGCTTTTACAGGTCATACCGTGTCAACGAGCTGACTCCAACGGTTTCGATCACGAGCCAGCTATTCATACTGTTGCAAGCTACTGTGCGGATAAGCTGTACAGTTTCAGCTTATCCGCATTTGCAAGATATTTTGATTTCAGAAGTGGACGTAGAGGATATAAAGCCCGATTGCCAGTAGCAAGGTGGACCTTGATATCCTCTCCCACACTATTATCGTGAGTAATGAGAGATCCAAGATACTTGAATCTCATTTCTCCTTCAAACGTACTGAAATCAGTTGCGTCTTGGTCTCTAAAACCAGAGATCAGATATTTGTTTTTGAATCTCATTGGTTTTGAGACCAACGGAAGCTGACCACTGTTCCAGTGGATCAAGTATCTCTTTCACTCCGTTGCCATTTAATTCTATCTCACAGATATCATCTGCATATGCTAAAAGTTGATTGGATTGTCGAAATAAGATATTGTCTTGAAGTGTTTCACTTCTACGAATGATGTATTCCAACATGAGATACAAAATTATCGGGGACAGCGCATCTTCTTGTCGAAAACCAGTTATTGCAAAAGTTCTCGATAGCCTATTCTCAACTTTAACACAGCATTGTGATTGCGTTACTGTCATTTTACACAGATGTATGTATTTGTTTGGTATTCCTAAATATTCAAGCTCATACCATAGTCTCTCTCGATTAATCGAGTCATAGGCTTGCTTGAAATATAGGAATACCTGATGTACACCGCGAGATGATTGTACTAAGAATCACGTTTGAACATTGAAAAGAATCATCCGTAGCGAAAACACCGTAGCGAATATTGGGCATAATGCGGCCACTTTCCATTCCTCAGGCATAACTTCATTTCGCCATGGCAATCGAACAAGGTCGAAAAGACAGTTCCACAAAGTTAGCCCTCCGAATATCAAGAGCTCTGCATTAATGAAATCGACTGATACTGGTGAACGATTTTTCTTTAGTCTCTGCATGACCATGTTGAATTCCTCATAGGATGGATTCTCAATGGAAATCTCTTCGGTCTGTGTTTGAGGGTATTCACAGGAGAATCGCGTTGTATATTCCCCTGCCCTCCCAGCCTTGTATCAAAATTGCTATCGTAGCTTTGTAGTAACCAAATAATGGTCACTACCAACGAATTTTGTTGACGACCGATAAGATCTCACATCTTGGACAACCCGCGTCCGCGCTTTAGAAATCAACACATGGTCAATTTGGCAGCGGGATGTTTCACGTGAATATGTGCATGTTTCCAAATGGATGTTTTTATGAGGAAAGAATGTACCTATATATTATTATATATAGTCAGATTTTCTACCAGCTCTAGCATTAAAGTTACCAATCAACAATCTGACATCATGCTCAGGTAAGAGCACATCAGATTATCAAAATTATTGTAAAATGAGTCTTTTTCTTGGGGTTGACTTACATCAGTATAGGCGCATGCACACATACAATTGACAGGTTGGGTAATCTTATGTGCAAGCGAAACCTGCACATTCGATTATTGGCTGTCTGAAAATCCAGTATAGATTTTTTTACCTGTGGCCCAATGAAAAGTCAACAAGTATGTTTTTTACGGGTGCGGGTCGTCAGCTCAGCGATCCAAGCAGATTTAGTTGCCTCCAACGACAAGCTCTTAATACTGTGGTGGTATTCTATGGGTCTCATGTTTCGTTTGTAGAATTTACGAAACACGAATGCCTCCACCCACAGAGCTTACTGATACATCGTTTAACTGATACAAGAAACTAACTATATTTAACACAAATGAGATCTATCTGCAATGGAAAAAATATTTAGTTACTTTTGGAGTTAAAGTATTGTTATGATACCATTTCTTAAATAAGCGAGTAATTATAATTCTGTTAATATTTGTCGCCGGTTGTAGCTTAATGGTTAAGAGAGTTTCTCATCACGCCGCGGTCTCGAGTTCTATACTCGCCGTTGACGAAAAATTAACACGCACCAGATGACATAACAAGAGTGTGTGCTGATCACCTAATATGTGCACCAATCGTAAAATGGGTCGTAAAGTCTCAGTTGAGACGCAGTAAGGGCCGTTTACGGCCTCTAAGCCATAGATTATTAATAATATGAAAAAAATAAGTAAGTGATCATTATTTGTATATTCTTTAACGTAATTATGGGTCAATCTGTCTTCAGTGTGTGATACACGGCCGTGATAAGTTTATATAAACTTAAAGAGATCAAAGTGGAATGATATGATTAGCCGCTTATATAAAATTGAATGCGCTGTCATAATCACGTTTAATCACTTAAATTTAATTTTACGTTACTTAATAAATCGTTTGGCTCACTACCTAAAGAAAAATTAGTTTAATCAGGTTTAATTCGTCAATGAATTGTTTGAAGCACATTAATTATCAAGGGTTTTAAAAATTTCGATAACTATTTCTGTAAAACGATTTATCTATGGTCTCAAGATATTCGTTTGTTTCGATTGTAACTTCAACACGCAAATTTCTTTTCCTGTAGCACGTTTTAGGTCTGCCAACAGGTAATAGCTAGTAGCTGAGAGTCAAATCCGGTGTTTGGAGACCAATTCGAACATCAGTTTATTGAATTATGTTTTTGTACTCAATTCTTATGAGACTGTACATTGGCTTGGTGAACGAGGATTTTATCTTCTTTCAAACGCAACAATTATGTCATGTAACAGCGAAAGCTGTTGGAATTAATATTCGACGAATTAACCTTGCGCATTCTAAAATTCAGACCCACCTTACTTTACGACATTTGCAATTATGTTCGTATCGAACGATTTTTATCGACTACCGGACTGGACATAATTCCAGAGTATAGTTGCAGATCCATATATAAAATCAGTTTATTAAGGTTAAACAGCGCCCATCAGTGATCTGCATTATGTTTGAATACAGCTTGCTCATTGACCAATGTTTATGCGAATCTGACATCTTTAAGGTATCGGCTATCAAACAAAACTTCACTTTACAGTCTTCCAAAACTATAAGTTATACCAACGCTTATCTTAATTCACCTGTATCATTTCTTTCTATATTGTAACTAGCGAATTCACCTTAAAATCAGTAAACCAACAGACGAACCGTTGCTTTTGATAGAATCAGAGCCCCCATTACATCTAACACCTACATGATGTTGTCAGCTAAAGCTGAATTTTTGATATAGAAAATCAAGAAAAAGAAGTTCTAAGAAACGGAGTTTGCAATAAATTCGTGGGATTTGTGAAATTTTTATTGTTTTGATTTGACCATTTCTGTTTTCTTTTCTTCTTGTCTACTTATCTGTGTCTTAAACTTAATAGTCGGATTGTATGGAGTTATCGATACATACTTTCTAGCAACCTTATGCATTCTGGATTAGATGCGTCTTTTATATGTCAATCTTGGGACTTTTCAAGGGCCATCAGTTATGTCGGTTAAAATTTGATCAACTAATTATTTCCAGCAGAGGGTTTGCAGGTCTTATATAATGTTGAAGTGTTTGTGGACACGAGTAATATCAAGGAAGAATGTACATTAAAGTTCTGTTCATTAATTAAGAATTAGGGAGGACCGAACATTGGCGTAGTACGATCTCCTTAACAATATCGTTTTGAATAGATAATTTGCTTCATTATATGTAAGAAGTTTTCTATTTAACAGGTACATCCATTCATAAAAGCTATAGCTAAACTACTACCAACAACTAAGAAGAGCAAATATCTTGTTACGAACTTTAATTTAACGGTTACTAAAGTAATAGTTTTGTAAAAAACTGCCCCTAATTTTAAAAAAGGATTGAGTGACATATTACAATGAAAAAAAAACGGTATCTAATGATTTCCCTTTGATTCACGATCCATTTGTCCATTAAACCAAACAGCTTCTTGTACTTAGTAATTCCTAGTAAGAGATAAACCCTGGTTTCTGCAAAGACTCACTTTGCCTTAAGATACCACTTTGACTCACTTTGCCTTAAGATAGTTATGAAATTCGCGAAGAGTGCATCCGACAGCCGCCGGTTTTGTCATTGGGAAGTGGTATCTACGGAACATGTGTTTTCTCATTGGGCAGCTAAATGATATATTATATATTTGAAATATTGGGGGTTTAAAGCCTGTATAGATCGGCTGGCTTGCTGATAACAAAACAACAACAATGATATAAAAAGTAGCACCTCAACCCCTTTTCTTTCAGGTTTCATACAAATTTTTGAAAACTTTCACTTTGCTTTTGGGAACCAGTCTGTGGTACTAAGTTTTGCAGTTACGTTTTCCAGGGAAATAGCAGCTACAGTTTTTGATCGGATTAAGTAAATTGACATCATTACTATATTGTTGCTGATTTTTGTTGCTTAGTTTTTAAGGACAGGTTTGATTCTGTTGGGCTCTGTATCATGAACTGCCGTTTGGTTTTTGAATCGTACTTATAGAACTAAGATCGTCACCAGTAACAACTTATTACTTAAGTTGCTAGACTGCCTATTTTCGAATTTATTTAGGTAGAATTTGGCAAAATGCACTCGAGTCTCTTTTTGGCTCTTTTTAAATTTCGTGGAATCTAACGAGCAGATTCCTTCATATGTCCTAATTAATATTTAATATTCACGATACAGCCATGCCATTTTAGGCCATCAACAACAATTTCTTGTATCCAATTCATCAACAACGATTTTTTGATCTTCGTCAACTTTGGATTTAGATCCACAGTAACGTCATCAGTGGAAGTTTCTCGTGGTTCGTCCTCAACAGAAAAATGTCCCGACTGAAATCATCCGAACCACTTGGAAGTAGTCTGTAGTGGCTTTGTTTACGCCGATACCCGAGAGAATCATATGGTGAATTTCTGTTTGCGATTGTGGTGGTATTTCAACTGATGCACCCTCAGTTATTTTGCGTTCTCTTGTATACGTTTCGATGTCTGCATTCCATTATATCGCTAAATACTTATAATCCAATTCGTTCCTCAATTTTATTGAAGTAGTTTTAAATCATAAAAATACAGTGTTTTTCATAAACACCAATCTGCTTAGATATGTTAAGTTTGGAAAATTGTAACTGCTCTACTTATGAGAGATGCATTTCATCTCAGATTTAGTTTTCTTTATGGTTTTTCTTATGAAGGACGTCGCTTAATGAATGATGTTTCACATCTAACATCCTTTTTATTCATAGCGAATAAATGCTGTTGGTGACCCATGTTGCTATTAGCAGATATGGCTTTATCGTTATATCAGATATTGCTCAACATTCACGTGAAATATGGAGTTTTAATAGTTTGTTTGTATAACGTGTTACCTTACGCAGTCATGGCTTTAGGCCGTAGGTCTTGAATTCATCCGCAGCTTTAACTACAACGTCAGTTGGTCATTCAGTATAGAGTAAAATGGTTATTATTTCAGTAAACATGAGTTATTTTTATAGTTTAAAAATAAAAATAATCGTTTTAGTCAAGAAATCAACAATTGTTACATGTAGTAACGATTACTGTAACATTTTTAAGCAATATCTATCAATAACCTGTAATTTGGATTAGTTCAGTATAGCAAGATTGTGGATTCGTAAAAGAACCTGGTGCAAAAGGTACGCTTTACGCAGCTTATTTGTTTGGTATTCCTAAAAATTCAAGCACATACCATAGCCTCTCTTTGGAGTTATACCATTTTGATGTTGTGTTGTAGATTTGCCTATTCAAGAAGATTGGTTTAAAATTGTTCTTATATTCACTTGTACGTCTGATGATGTTTATTTCTTTTTAATTTGCGAGGATGATTTTCCATATGGTTCGAAACTGCTAGTAGTATACGTTGAACTAGATATACAAGCCATATTTTTCTGCGTTAAGTTTTGCATTGGAACTTTATTCCAGAAATTCAAGTTTTTGTTGAATATTTATAGTATCTAATGTTATTTAGGCGAGACAAATATTATATATTAGCCAAACAAACACATTACTTTTTAATGTATCAATTTACTTCAAAGCTATAATTAATCGACATACATATCTACATAGACTGTATCAGTTTCACAAATACATAATTTAACATTTAATAACTATATGCAACTTCAGTCTGTGAAATTTGAAACGAATATTTTTTTAAAGGTTAAAACTGCGACAGTTGGAGCGGGAGGTATTCCGCCTCTAGCAGGGTGCAAAGGGGCTTATTTACCATATGATTACGATCGGCGGTGGGAATGAACGCGACTATGACCTTATGAAAAATGGTCATTCTTTATTTGAACCGGCAAATCGATCACTAAATTTCATATTTCAATAAACAGAGCTTTATCCATACATAACCAGCAAACTTTCGTTCATTTGCATTATAAGTTTCAACGTGTTGTTAAACCGATTGACATGGTCCAGTGAATCAAGTGTACTATCTATACCATTTATACATATGCATACAATTTTTTAAATGTAGATTTAAATGTATCGAATACATCGCTCTATATTTCTCGATCACCAAAGTTAATGTAGAAATTCTCGATATCCTGTTCTGCACTTTAAATAAGAATTGTGGCTGACCACTTTAAAAAAGATTGTAGTTGGTAAGATTTTTACCGAGAAAAAGCAAATCAGTGGCTAAATGAATAGGACGGAATCCTCATTATGGTGGTCACTGATAGTTTACGCCGCAGACGAGTAATTATTTTCATAAATAATTCTTTACTTGGTCACTTTACATTCTTTCAGCATTATTTTATTTTGCCATAAAAATCGAGTGAGGTCAAAAATATAGTTCGAGCTCTGAACTACATCACTTCTCTCTATATTTGAAGATATTCAATAGCAGCCCATGACACATGTACATTAAGAAGATCGTATGGATGTTGACCCAAACCTTTCCACCCAGGTTCCGAATGAGGAAATGGTTATACATCGGGATGAATCCACCTCATATTTCCCGATATATAACGATTGCCGATGTATCAAAGGATAATCAATCAAGTAAAAATATAATTATTTCTCCACTTTCACTTGCAGTTTTGTGTCGGTATCACCCATTCGAAAACCATATTTAATTAAGAATTATAAAATAATATTTTTCATTTTTACATTTTAATCCTATTTGGATGGTTGAAATTTTACTTTTTCTTTAGTTTATCCTGTTTCTGTTTACCAATAGTCAACTCAGTCTCCCAAAATATTTTAAATTGGAATTGGATCAAAGTCTCTGCGGTTTTTGTCACCAGATGGTGTTGATGTCTGCATATATCGGGCAATACTCACCCGATCTCAAATTTTCATATGCTTAAAATGTAACATTTCAGCTCCATTGTTTGTAAAGATTGTTGAATAATACCATGCTTGTTTAAAAATATATATCGAAAATGAGTGAAATATCTGATGTTTAGAATCATTAAAAAATGAACAGACTACAAAAAGCTCGATGTTTGGGTGCCACATGAATAAATACAAAGAAGTTTGATGAATTAAATTTACATAAGTGAAATACTGCTGAAACGCTATAAAATCGAACCAACTCATGCGATGAAACGTAAGCGCTTATGGTCCAAGGTTGGCGACCGTCCACAAATGATTTAAAAGACTGGATCGACGGGAAACAAGGTTATATTGAGTGTTGGTTGGGATAGGAAGGAAATTGTCCATTATGAGCTGCTGAAACGTGGCAAAACTATCAATTCGGTCCTGTACTGTGCACAACTCGATCATATGAACGAAGTACTCCAGGAAGAATGACCAGAATTGTCCAACAGAAACGGAATTGTTTACCATCATGACCATATGCGCGACCACACAGACACACCTTTGATGACTCGGAACAAAATGACGGAACTAGGTTAGGGAGTTTTGATCGTTTAGCTCGGATCTTACACTGCCTGATTTCCATTTGTTTCGGTCTATGGAAAACTCTCTTGAAGGTAAAAATTGGCAGACCGAAGCGTTGTATTATAGAAAATCAGTTGGCTAAGTTTTTAGACGATAAACCACAGAAGTCCCACACCGGTGAAATTATGAAGCTATCTGAAAAATGGCAAAAGGTCAAATAGTCAATATGTGCTTGATTGAAATTTATTTTCAATAAAGAAAATTGATCTTTAATAATGTTCCAAAAAAACCGCGGAAACTTTTTAGATGACCTATTATTTTAGAAAAAAGCGACTTCTTTTTCAGAACTCACCTGGAAGACAAATCTATTATATCAAATTAATTAAACTATTAGTAATGTTTTTGGTCAGATTTTCTGTAGTTTTCCCACATACCACTGTATGATAAGTTTTTTTGAAATAGCTTCCTGATAATTTGCTGATGGTACTTTGACTCACACATATATAAATAAAATTTATATCATAATCGAACCAGTTGTTTTATTACGCCTAGAAGACGA
Organism: Tipula lateralis; assembly: GCA_963932295.1. NCBI lineage: Eukaryota > Metazoa > Arthropoda > Insecta > Diptera > Tipulidae > Tipula > Tipula lateralis. Next base: position 138,932,475 of record OZ010738.1, read on the forward strand.
AGCACACCTTTCTTTATATAAATGTTGTTTATTTAGAATAGTATCATTAAGGGGAATTAACATAAAAAAAATATATATATAAGCGTCTTTTAGGCGAAATAAAAAATAATTTAAATTAGTTTCTCAGTTAATTGATACTATATTTTTAAGTAAAGCGAGGTTCAAAAAAATCTGTGAAGAATAAGGTCGTCGAGTCTTATCAGAGGTAACTTTTTACCATCCTAATGCTAATCTCTATCGTAAGCCTGTCATACATAGAGAAATATAGCTTGATAAAGTTGGTCGATTCTAATTCAAACTGGAAATCATACTGATCATTGATGGGACAAAATATCTCAAAAAACTTGTAAATTAAACCGCCAATACTGGTATAAATTTTAATAAAATCAGGAACTACGTAGATGTCTGTTGGGCAATAGGGTGGTTTACGTAATGAGTGATATTTACACTCTGACAAATGTATTGTAGTATGTTTCACAATGTAGTATAGCTTCTTAAAATAAAGCTTGGGCTCTAGTTTATTTAAAATGTGGAAAGTTAATGACGTCTAGAATTAATTCATCACCTCCGAACCACGGACTATGATAGCTTGAAAGGTGACTCTTTAATTTCATTTTATTGAAATGTATGTTATTTAGGTTAAAACTGCTGTTTGTACCTTCTCGAGACAAAAGAACTTGATAAAAGATTAAACGAACTTTATATAGTAACTTTACATGTAGTGTTCAAAGATGGCACTAAAATCAATTTTCAACAAAACCGGTATTATTTGACACATTTGGCTCAACTATTTCAATAACTCTCAATACTTATGCTGTCAGTATTTTACATTGATTGGTGGTGGTATAAATTTTTTTTTGGCTGAATATTGCGTCATTTGATTAAGTGTAGAAATACATTTGAGTTTGGTGCTTTATTGAGCCTCTCCTTTTTTTAAATTTATTTGGTTTAAAGAGTTTACCCTTTCATATTCTTATTCATCCATGAAGTATTCTTAATATACATTTTTTATATGTTTTAACTTCAATGTATATGTTTTAACTTCAGATGGGCTGGTTTACGGTGTTACGCGACCCGTGCCAACAAACTACCAGGCTGGGGGCCCATTTAACAAAGCCCAGTCGCAAACGGAGCCCTCTGGATACCTGACGACCTCCAGTTGTAAGTAGCCTTACCTGCGTAAGCGGATCTCTGCGCAGGTGGACCATATATTTCTCCGACACTCGTGGGAACAACATGGAATCCAATAAAAACAAAACCGAGACCGGCACTCTCCAAAGGCCGGAAAAAACCGAGACCGGCACTCTCCAAAGGCCGGAAACAAAAAGTGAGAGCTCAAACCGTAAAGGTGGGGCTCCCTCAAAGACACCAGGGGGAAGCAAGTTCAAGGCTTTTAAGCCAGGGACGAGCGGAACTCAGGGTAAGTTAAGGGCTGCTGAGGGAGGTTCGACTAACGTCAACCAATCGAAGCAGCGCTATAGAGATAGACGCGCGGCGTTTAGAGTTTTGGACAGGTGGGCTGCAACCCCTGAGGGGCAGCTTACGGCTGAACAAAAGCAATCCGTGAGATGGGCCAAGAAAACGGTCGAAAACTCAGAGAGGGACCATGTGTCAAAAAGACAGAGGTCCCAGGATGAGTTGGAGTTCGTGGACACAAAACGGCCCAAAATGCAGGCGGAGAAGGAAACTCCTCACAAGGTTTTGCCTCCTAACAAGGCTAGACCAAAATCCTTCAGGGATATTGTGAAGGACCGTTTGTTGGTGCTAGCCGTCATTGACAGGAGTCATGAAGATGGGAGCATCACCATGGGAAAATGGAGTTTGGTGTACAATGCACTAAACTCCGTTTTCCTAAGGATCCTGAGAGAAAATCCAGGACCCCCTCCATCCTGCAGAGATGCGGGCTGGCATCAAGGGCGCGTTAAACTTATAGCGTGCTCTGATGCCAGATCAGTGGAGCTTTATAAAAAGGCGGTAGCGGAGGTGGCAGAGGTGTGGCAAGGCGCGAAGCTGGCGGCTGTAGGCAGGGAAGAGATTCCTAGCAGGCCAAGAGCACGCGTCTGGCTGCCAACCGAACCAGCTAGCCCAGAAGAGATTCTTGAGATAATCAGAATCAGCAACCCCGATCTTCCGACAGGAAACTGGAAGATCGTGAGGCAAGAGGATGCAAGGGGGGGCTCCAGATTATCAACGATGATAATCAACACGGAGTCCCTGGCGCCGCTTGCCGCGACTAAGGGAGTAATCGACTTCGGTTTCGGGTCGATTACTCTCAAAGTATACAAAAAAGACGAGGCTGAAACACGAGAGGAAGGCAGCCCGTCCACAACTGATGCAGTTGCACTTGGAGGAGAGACAGCCCAACCGATGGAGCTCTCCGAGGTGACCGCACTTGGAGAGGAGATGGGCAGCCGACTGTCCCTGGCGTCAGACGAAGAAAACCTGTCGGACCCAAGGGACGGAAGGACTGCAAACGTCGGGGAAACAAGTTCCATGGGGGGCGAGACGGGAGAAACCGGCGACTCCAATGGAAACAAAGGAAACTAGCCTGCGGTAGCGGGGAGTAAACAGGTAAGTAGGCTGAACTTGGTAAATTTATGCTAAATTTAATACAAATTAACCTACACCATTCAAAGGCGGCGTCGGCCGCCTTACTCCTCAGACTGACTAGATCAGAAGAGGACGTGGTCCTTATTCAAGAACCTTGGATAAACACCAACAGGATCTGTGGCCTTAAAATGAAGGGGTATAACTTATTATACTCAAGAAATTCGGGGAATATCAGATCCTGCATTCTTGGAAAAAATAATTTAAATATGTTCCTTCTTCCTCAATACAGCAATGGTGACGTAACTGCGGTCAGCCTAGAGGTTGATGGCAGTATATTTTGGCTGGTCTCAGCCTATTTGGACCGGGACAAACAGGTTCCGCCGGATAACCTGGGGGACCTGGTCCTCGAATCGTACAGGAAGAAGATTGGGGTGCTCCTTGGAGGTGATGTAAATGCGCACCACGCAATCTGGGGAAGCACTGATATCAACGAGAGAGGTGAGTTACTTTTTGATTACATTTTAAACAACAACCTCATGGTGTGTAATATTGGGCAAGAACCCACTTTTATTACTAAAAATCGGCAGGAGGTTCTGGACGTAACCTTCGCCTCAAAAAACCTGTACCCTTTGGTCAGGGAATGGAGAGTGGCGAAGGAACACTCCTTCTCTGACCATCGTTACATAACATTTAGTCTTAACGTTTCCCCTGCCACCCGGAAACCTTTCAGGAATCCCAGAAAGACAAACTGGAGCAAGTACGGGGAAACCCTTATAGGACTACTATTACCAGAGACCCCTGAACCACCAGCGACAGTGAAGGAACTGAACAGCATAGTGGAAACTTTCACAATTGCTTGCAATCGGTCCTTCAACGCTGCTTGCCCAATAGTTAAACCCAGGGGCAAGCAAAAACCGGCATGGTGGTCTAAGGAACTGGGGACCTACCGGAAGGCGTGTAGGAAAGCATTTAATAGAGCCAAAAGTACGAGAGAGGCTCAGGACTGGGACTCCTACAAGGAGGACCTCAAGATATACAAAAAAGAATTAAGGAAGGCACAGAGGAAATCATGAAGACTCTTCTGTGACAAAATAGAAGAAGTCTCCGAGACCTCTCGTCTTAGGAAGATTTTGTCTACCAATCCTACCAGTCCCAGTTATTTAATTAAACCAGTTGGATCCTGGACTGCTTCTAGTAAGGAATCCTTGGAACTTCTCATCGAAACCCACTTTCCGGGAAGCTTCGATGACTCGACAGGGACTGGTACTCATCAAGAAGCAAACGTAATGCGCATAGAAGATATCGTAACCAAAGAACGGATCCTATGGGCAATTGAAGGGTTCAAACCCTATAAATCGGCGGGCCCTGACCGTATTATTCCCGCGGAGCTTCAGAAAAACTCGAGGGTTATGCTCCCCTGGTTGGAGGTAATCTTCAAAGGGTGTTTAAAACTTGTCTGTACTCCGCGGGAGTGGATGGAGGTCAGAGTGATTTTTATTCCGAAAGCGGGTAAATGCTCGCAGGGCTACCCTAAAGACTTAAGACCAATAACTCTATCATCCTTTCTATTGAAAACCTTGGAAAGGCTGATAGATATCTACATACGCTCAAAAATTAGACCTAGTGACTGGGCTCAGACTCAGCACGCTTACTGTAAAGGGAAGTCTGTGGACACAGCTCTGCATGCCCTGGTAAGTACAATTGAGAAATCATTATTCTCGCAAGAGTTTTGTATGGTGGCGTTTCTTGACATTGAAGGCGCCTTTAACAATGTAAGGAAGGAGGCAATTCTGGAGGGATTGTCGCTACTAGGTGTGGATTACCCTATAAGTAGGTTAATCAATCATATGCTTGGGTGCAGGATGATTAACTCAGAGCTGGGGGAATCCACCATCAGGAGACGGGTGACTAGGGGAACCCCACAGGGAGGTGTTCTGTCTCCTCTGCTCTGGAACATAGCAATCAATGAGCTGCTATTAAAGCTGGAGAGAGAAGGGATCGGAGTGATTGCTTATGCAGATGATGTAGCGATAGCTGTCTCTGGGAAATACATAAGCACAGTGGCGGAGGTAATCCAAAATGCCCTCCTAATTATAACGAGGTGGGCCACCAAATGTGGACTGGCAATTAGCGCGTCTAAAACTGAATTGGTACTATTTACGAGGAAATATAAAATCCCTGTAGTAGATCCACCTCTCCTAAATGGTAACAGACTAGCTTTTACGGACAAGGCAAGATTTCTAGGCGTAATCTTGGACAGTAAGCTAAGCTGGAAGCCCAACATTCTGGAAAGAGTAAACAAGGCCAATATAGCTTTGTACTCGTGTAGGAACGCCATCGGAAAGAGATGGGGCCTGACGCCGGAGCTGGTACACTGGCTATACACTTCCGTAGTAAGACCTGTACTTATGTATGGGGTGAGCGTGTGGTGGCCAGCTCTTGATAAAATAACATACAGGAAAAGGATTGAGAAGGTGCAAAGAACGGCCTGCATGCTTATAAGCGGGGCACTGAGGACAACACCTACAAGTGCCTTAGAGGTCTTGTTTCACCTTCTCCCCGTGGACATTTATGGTAAGCAGATGGCGTCGATTACGGCCACTCGACTATCAGCCATATCTCAGTGGAAATGTCTTCAAATAGGACACTCGACGATAGTCAGATCGCTGAGGAAAGAACTGGCGAATATTGACTATGTTACACCGACTCTGTGCTTCGAGAAAAGGTTCAAAACCACCTGCCCTTCAAGGGAATCCTGGAGGAGCGGGTTGGCAGCTGAAACGGGAGCATTGCAGTTCTTTACGGATGGCTCCAAGCTAGACGGTAAAGTAGGAGCTGGAGTCTTCTGTGATAAACTAGAGGTAGATATAGCAGTTCGCCTCCCTGATCACTGCAGTGTGTACCAGGCAGAAGTGATAGCGATTGAAGAGGTCCTGAACTGGTTGAAACATAATGTGGTATCCTCGACTGATATCGCAATTTATGTGGACAGTCAGGCGGCAATCAAGTCGCTGGGTTCTGTTTCTCTAACTTCTAGAGTGGCGTTGGGTTGCCGCTCGTCTCTTAATGAGATGAGTGAGCATTTCAACATCCAGGTAGTCTGGGTCCCCGGCCACTCAGACGTTATGGGAAACTGCAGGGCGGACGAACTAGCGAGGCACGGTACAACTCTCCAACTGCTACCGGAAAGGGCGAAGTTGGGGAGACCCATTAACACACTAAGGACTGTGCTTAAAAAAGAGGCGGAAGCCTCTGCGAACAATAGGTGGACGAACACCCTCTCATGTAGAGTGGCAAGACAAGTCTGGCCAAAGCTGAACTTGAAACGCTCAAAGGCACTTATCTCCCTGCGAAGACGTGAACTTAAAACGGTCGTGGGGATACTCACAGGACACTGCCTTCTTGGAGAACATGCGAGAAGGCTGGGTCTGGAAGTAAATGACTTTTGCAGAAGCTGTAGGGACGAGGAGGAGGAAGAGACGTTAGTCCACCTCCTATGCTCATGCCCGGCTTTGGCACACAAAAGACATGAATATCTGGGTATGTTTTTAATGGACTGTCTTTCCGATCTCGAGAACTGTAATGTGCGAGACTTATTACGCTACGTAAGCAGCTCTAACTGGTTCTCATAGGGGTAAAAGGGGAGTAAGATCCTGTGGTATCACAACGGACCGTTTCCGGTCTAAGTGTGCTGTAGCAGCCACTCAACCTAACCTAACCTAACTTCAATGTATCAATATTTCAGCTGTACCGTAGTATCTTGGACACCTTGAATCGACTTTTGGGTTCATAATGGAGATGTTGTTATTTTGATCGCTCGCTCCTTTTTACATTTTAGTACTGGGTACGATCATCTGATGACTGATGAGTCGGTTAGAACATTCCCTATATTGGTCATTTGAGGATACATCCAATAGAACCGTAACAATTCCACGTGAGACAAATGAAATGGGATTGGTTATTATTTGCCCACAAGAATGCTTAATTAAATTAAAATTATAGTTGTTTTGATTAATTTAATCAGCTAATCGAATTTCTACGACTTAGGCTATAAATAAAAAATTACTTGATTCGCATTTACGTAAGCTTCGAAATAAACAATTCTTATCAGTGTTATTTTTAAACTTGAAATAATAAAAACGTACTTGACCGTTGAAAGATCTGTGTAAGCGAAATGTCTGGGTCAAATTTTAGCAAAATCGAAGACAAATTACTTTATGTTAAAATATTACCTATCTTAATTATTTGTTTAACATATTATGTGGTGGAATTGATATCGTATTTTTTTGTGGTCGCATATAGTTTATGTCGTCATGTTAAAATGAAAACAGTTTTGATCCAAAATCCGTCCACAACCTTTGAAGGGTTAAATTGTCTTTTATCAATCTATATTACATATTTAACTCTTGACACATATAGTGATATCTCCAGCTTGAATGTATTATATACGCTTCGTTATTATTTCTTAGTCAATTACCTTTAAAGTACTGTACATTAAATTGATTACAATATGTTTAGATAAAACAACAAAGAATTTAATCAATCTTTGTTTTATAGTTTATTTGTTTGAACCTTAAGTTTGTTTGCGGTGAATGAACACCCAAAAATCAATTGGTTAACAGACCCACGAATGGATAAGTTTATATCGTCGTATCAACATCTAGGTTCCTTTTACGTCATGCAGAGTATTATGATTTTATTTTTATTCTTGTATTATTGTCAGTTTAAGCATTGTATGTAATAAAGAAGATGCATACATGCTAATATGATTAACAAAACAAAGAACAACTGCATGATATATAAGTAAGATAAATGAATCACAAACACTTTATAAATGCAATAGCTGCTTGCGGTACCTACTCACACTGAGTCTTTATACTGCTCAAAATTCTCATACTCGTTATTCTAGAACTTCCTGTAGTACTAGATCTTGGGTTCTATATTTTTACCGTCTAATCCAGTAATGCATATAAACCTTGGTTGTTTAACAATCTGCTCCCTCATTCATCGTAACTCGTTGTCATCCTAAAACTGTTAGATAAAGCCCCCGTTGGGCTTGTCTCAGAACATCGTCACTTAAGTGTTCTTTATACATTTGCTCCAAATAGTTTTTGGTAAAGGATGTTAGTAAATATTCTTTTGATATTATCGATTTTGAGGTGCTGATAATTTTCTAGTAACCCATGTTTTATAAGATTGAGAAAAGAAAGGCCACGTGAATCAATAACCTGAATTGAAATCACTCAGCACTGCTTGGATGTATAATATGGTCGGCTAAAACATCGAGCAAATGTAAATATCTTGTTGATAGTTTTAACGGTGTGTAAAGCAGTGCTTTATTCCATTCCTCGACTGTACAATCTCACTGTACGAACAGTCGCGTTCCACACGACCAACCGCTAGTACCCGCTAGTGAGCCGCTTGTTGATCGGTTCTTATCTTTGCTTAATAAACCATAGTAAATTTAGCAAAGATAAGAATCGAACTAATAGCGTTTTACTATATATAAACGGGTACTAGTGGTTGGTCGATTGGAAAACAACTTTTATAAGAAGATACGGACAAGTCCAACCTTCGAATGTGTGGTAAATATAGAAATTAAAAGAAAATAATTCAACAAAAATTGGTAAAATGTTTTTGCTTTTCAAACTCGAAAAAGCACCAGAGTTAACCACTCTATAGTTAGCCAGCTATAGCAACTAAATTTTTATTTTATGAGTTAATGGGTCCAGATATTGGTTAATATGTATATATACGGCATCAGCCAGACCCAATGTTTGAGGAAGCTGTGAAGAACAAACATTCGCTTTTATATTGAAACAGAATATATAGAAGATGGATAGATAATTATAGATATAGATGATCGTGAACTCAAGAAAAAATCGGCTCAAAATAATTGAAAGTGGTACATGGTTAAAAAGCTACCACGAAGTTTATATATATATATATAAGACTTAATCAACTTTTACAAAGGCTTAGAGGCCGTAAACGGCCCTTACCGCGTCTCAACTGAGAACTAGGTGGTCAGACCAACGAATGTTTTTACACACAATTGCTTGTTATATCATTTTTGATCAACGGCGAGAATATGAACTCGAGATCGCGGCGTAAGTAGGAACTCTCTTAACCATTAAGCAACAACCGGCGACGTCAACTAGATATAGTTATTCTATATAGTTTCTAGTCTATACAAATAATAGTGTCCCAACCGTCAAGAAATATGTGGCGTATAACATTTGATTCATTACTAACTAAACATGTATGGAAACCATTAGTATATGTATAGTCTGCTACAATTTTTAGGATATCTTGTATTGATGCCCAATTGAAGTAGGACTATTTAGAGTATGTCAATCACAGAAATTATTGGATAATCTTTAATGATCTCATATCACATAAATCGCCAGTCACCACAATTGTCGGTTTCTAGAGTTAGTTCTTTAATTTTTCTCTTGAGTTTAAGAAATATTATGAAGATTATTTACCATCGCTTGGAATGATTCAGAAATGGTTTACTGAAATAAATTATTATAATGATGCAGAACTTTTAAAGCGTCCATTTGAGGTCACCACAATCGAAATGGAAAAAATATGAAAAAAACAGATACATAGTGTGAATAGTTGCCTCTCTTATTTTTGAGAAATTTTAAAAACCTTAGAGTAATCATATCGAACTACAAGGTGACGGTGACTGGTCTTTTGAAAAAAAAATCAATATTTCCCTGTCACTCAGACAAATGGCATATAGAGCAACGAGATTCTGTGAGAGCAACGAGTCACACTTGATACTCTGAAATACATTGATATAAATAAAACTTCTGAATCATGTCGGTTTTTAATCTCGAGTCAGTTTTTAGTTACACTGAGGTTCTAGTTTCTTTCTATATTTATTTAATGCTTATAATTTGGATTAAGAATGAAAAACCTCTTAAATTGTTTACTGAAAAAATCAACACTATGCATACATTCCATTTTGAGTACATGCGTTTACCATGGGATGAGTAGCGAGAGCAGACAACATTAAAAATATCTTTACAATTAATTTTAACCTACTTATATTGCCATTTTACCACGCTATTTAAGAAATGTTGATTTAAACGTCTCGGCAGATCTTAGACTTCTTATACTGAATGGAACAGAATTCCTTAGAGAAATACCTCTAACAAAAAATGACGAATTTGAAGACCTAGAAGAATTTCGGCCAAGGAGCAATCGATGGTTGCCCATTAAGTTGCGAGTGACCCATTAAGTTGCGAATACAAGGAAACGAAAACGTATCTAACGATTTTTTGTAAATAATAAGAGATTGCGATTCACTAGCATTTAGGACGAGCCCTTTGGAAATTGGCCAATTATGTATTCTATCTATATATTCGTAACCAGAGGAATATTAGGAAAAAACAGTCTGTGCACGATTCTGATAAATAATTTATAACAGGATTGGTAATTTTTGCAGTTGGAGTTTTTTTACTGAGTTTTCATTGCTTGAGAAAGGCAGACGAGATTAAGATAAAATTAAAAATGTGTTTTTTATTTATTTTTTATTTATTATGTTATTGAAACTAGTCTTTCCAGACTAACCATCAATTTACATCTGAATTCTTACAAACTAAAATATAATGTGGTCACTGTTGATCCAGCGATGCACAGTGCCTGTTCGTTGGTAGATAGCTGCTCACATACTAACAAGGTCGAAGGGTTTGGTTCTTTTAAGTCTCCTAACCAAATGTTCATTATCCAGTAGTCGAGAGGCTTCCGCATTGACATGATCCATTATTATTGATTCATGCTTCGATGCAAATCGTTTTATTTCGAGTTTTATATCTGGAATCTCCAAATCACAATGCAAATCACTATTGCGAATGTACCAGGGTGCATTGACAATACTCCGAAGTACCTTATTCTGGAAGTTTTGTATCAGTTTAATGTTAGTATTCTTAGTACAGCCCAAAGCTGAATGCCATATAGCCAGATCGGCTTAAGAACCTGATTGTAAATCAGTATTTTGTTGCATATGCTTAATTTTGACCTTCGCCCAATTAGCCAGTACAATTGTCTATATTTAAGATCAAGCTCTTTTCTTTTCTTCTTCACATGCTCTTTTCATTTAAGTTTAACATCCAGAGTCATACCCAAGTATTAAGCAGAGTTCACGTTCGGCACCATAACATCGTTTAAGCTGATTGTCGGCGGATTAACCAATGATTTATTCGTAAAGTTGACATGGGCAGATTTTAATTCATTAAGTTTGATTTTCCATCGCTTGGTCCACTGGCAAATTTCATCACTTGCACATTGAAGTTTATTCGCCGCTTCTTCCACAGTTTGCTCTGTTGCTAGTATCGCGGTGTCGCCAGCAAACGTTGCTATGCTTACGTGGTCGGACTGTGGTATATCACTTGTATATAGTAGGTAAAGGACTGGACCTAGAACGCTGCCTTGTGGAACACCTGCCCTTATCTCTCTCAGTTCAGAATACTCATCTTCTTGTCTTACTCTAAAAAGCCTTTCAGCTAAATATGATCTCAAAAGATCAATATATCGTCCCGGAAGCATAGCATTAAGTTTATGTATTAAACACTCGTGCCATACCTTATCGAAAGCTGCTGCCACATTCAGAAATAAGGTCGAACAAATTTGTTTTTCTTCTAACGCCTTTTCTATAATGTCTGTTATTTTGTGAACCTGATCAATTGAAGGATGTTTGCATCTAAACCCAAATTGGTGACCCGGTATTAGGTCTCTACTTTCTATTATTGGCTTCATTCTCTTCAAGAGTAGTCTCTCCATTAGCTTTGAAATGATAGGGAGCAGTGATATCGGACGATACGATTTAGCTCCATTAGGCGGTTTACCTGGTTTCGGTAACATAATAACTTCCGCAACTTTCCAGGCCGAAGGAACATGTCTTAATCTAATAACAGCATTAAACAAGTGAGTTAGTTTAGCGATAGCTTTCTTTGGTAGTTGCTTTAAAATTTCTCCCGTTATAAGGTCATATCCAGGTGCCTTTGCTGACTTCAGATTGAATTGTATTTCACTGGTAACTTCTTTTTGGGTTGTTAGAGGAATTCCACCCTCATAATTGCTGCTTTCATTTTCGATTATAATATCCGATTCAATCTCATTCGGTTTGAAAATATCAGCCAAATGGTTAACAAATTCTTCAGCTTTTGCTTTGTTATCCATAGCCCACCAGCCATCATTTCGCTTAATAGGAGGGATTCGCGTAATTGGGGTTTTTATACTTTTAGTTGCCTTCCATAGTGAGTAGTTCGTATCTTCATCAGCGGTCAATTTTCTCAGATACAAAGAAAACGATTTTTCATTTAGCTTCTGAATTTCTCGCTTAAGCTGTTTTGATTTATTATTTAGAATCGTCTTATCAGATGGACTCCTTGTTTGTTGTCATTTTCTCCTAGCTTTTCTTTTTTCTAAGACAAGATTCCGAATTTCTCTTGGATAACTTTTACCAATGGTTTTGGATACTGTTCTAAGTTGGTTACCTTTGGTTGTTGTAAGGCTAGAGCCAAAGTCAACATGCTTTGCATTAAAATCACCCCCTAGTATAAATCTACCATCGAAATGTTGTAGGATATTCAAATAGTTCGGTTTCTTCAGGGTATATCTAGGTGGACAATACACGGATCCTATCTTAAGGCGTTGCTTGGTAGATGTAATTTTTACTATGGTAAGCTGGGTTTCAGGTAATTGATAATGCTGGCATTCACGGTGTTTAATATAGTTTTTTATTATAACAGCAGTTCCACCTCTTGCTTGGTTATCCGGATGAACTGTTTCATAAAGTTGGTAACCGTGAATTTTAAGGTAAGATTTCCTGGTGGAGTGGGTCTCAGATATCAGACACACATCGATATTTTGCATTTTTAAAAACGCTTCTAGTTCATGCTTTTTATTTTTAATACCGTTAGCATCCCAAGTAGCAATTCTCAGGTTTTCTTGGTATATCATTTTGAGAGAGTTGATTAGTATAATAAAGCAGAATTTCTCTGCTCCAATCTTTATAGCCTTTCAGAAAGGTTGTTTATGGCATTCATAACATTTTGCATCATTTCCATCATAGTATTCGTATGAGTAGGGATCAAAGTTGGTCCGGAACTGACCTTTCCTGTCTCAGCTACTTGCGCATATGATAAACCACCTCTTACATGATGACTAAACGATTCTGATGGTTGACTTTTTCGTAAATTCGTTGGTTTACTTAGATTATTTCTTCTTTTTTGAAGTTCTCTCGCTACCAGGCATCCTCGGTAATTTGCAGGATGAGCTTGTGCACAGTTTGAACACTTTGCTGCAGTATTTTTGGGTTTCTCACAAGAAATAGTTAAATGTTTCTCAGCACATTTAACACATCTAGGTTCGTGTTGGCAGAACTTTTGAGTATAGCCATATCACTGACAACGTTTAGTCTTTTTAATTTTGTTGACGACATCAAGGATTTTAAAACCTCTTTCACTCAATTTTCTCTTAATATCTTCTGGGTCGCATGATTGGTGTAAATTTTTAACCATATAACCCTTATCGGTCGTGTATGTTTATTTTCATAAGAATGCCACTGTTGCTGCGAACCGTTTAGGTATATTGTTAGATTTCAATAATCTGTCTCGGTGACTACATTTATTTTCAGTTGCTTGTTGTTCATCAATTTGGCTTGGAAATTGATGCTGTTATCCTGTAATGACTTGTTAATGTCGGAGTAATTTGTCACATTGCTAAGTACTACAGGAGGCGGAATTTGCTTACCTTTTTTAGATTCTTTAATTTTTTGGAAAGTTACATACTTTGCTGATGAGATGTTTTTTTCGGGCTGAGTTTTGGTTTTTTGAGTTGGATCCCTTTCAGTTTTGTCTGATGAAGTACCTGCTTAATTACATTTTTCTGATATTCGCTTCCTTTTTTGAATTTTGGTAGTAGCCATGCTGTTTCGTGTGCTACTATTTTCTCTTCTTCGCTCGAATCAGGTACAGTAAAATCATTTGTTTGTGGGGGACTTTGATCTATCATCAGTTTTAATTGATAAATTTCATTTCGTGCTTCCATTAATTCAGCTTGTAATGATATTATTATTTTATCATTTAAATCATTTCCTGATATTTGTTGGGAACTGCTGTTACTCTGCTGAGGCTCTTTTGTTTTGGCTAAGTTTTCTACAGAGAAACTTCGTGGCCTTATAGGAGATCTCATGATTAGTTTACCTATTTTAAATGGATTGTCGCTTGTGTGTTGTAATGATGGACCCTACACCGAATCCATGGGGTCAAACATCGATGAGGATGAATTTTCCTGCATGACCAGACTTTAAGTACTGCCGACCGATTTGGTGGAGACGCAGACCAAGTATAATGACCCAAGTTCTAGGTCATCATCATTAAATGTTCACACTTCACTATAAAACTTATATGCACTGCACAATAGTTTTTTTACGAACACTGCTCAATAGTTTTTTTACGAACACTGCACTTTTAGTTAAAGTTAAACAAAACAAAAAAAAACTTTGTCGAGTTATTTGAGATGGTTAATGACTACACTTTTTATAATTATAATAATTAAAAATAAAAAAATTATAGCTATCAAAAATACGTCTATTCACTTTGACGATATATCGATATATCGTCAAAGTGAAAAATGTGTAATAAATATTTTAAGACCACCGGAAAAATTCGTTTCACCAATTTGAAGCTAACTCTATCAAATCAGAAATGTAACTCCTCAGAATATATAGCTCCTCATATGAAATATTTAGAAAATGGATTAGAAAACTCTTCAGATATAAGATCAACAATAGGACTAACCAAAGTTGGATTCAAGCTAGTGAAATAAGAATTTATACCATCCATCTTTGAAATCCAAAATATCATTATTTCTACGCCTGCTTAGAACTAGATTTCGAACATTACGCTACCTTGTGTAAAAATGAAGGATCTATTATCCTGGAAAAAACAACTTTTGGCTGCCCTAATCAATCTTAGTACCCTATTGCAAGCTTGTTTGTAAGCTAAAAATTCTCAATATCTCCGAACCGAAATTTACCTTCACTAAATCTGATTGCATCTCTATAATATCCTCTTACATGTATGGAGAAGATTTATGTTTAATTATCACTGTTCTAAGAGAAACACAACCATCGGAAACCAAATGAATAAATTCATTAAAAAGCTGAAATTGTCTTGTAGAGGAACCAAGACAATAAATGCTATCCCAAGGAACAGAACTATCTATATATAAGAAAAATCTCTAAAACTAAAATTTTTAGGCTTCAGACGAGAGAAACAATAGAAAACACTTAAAGGTCATGATGGGATCCTATATTCCTATATACCGAGAGACAATTGATTGAAAAAATAAATAGACTAAAGTCTATATAAAAATATGAACTTTTTGAGGCGGAAGTTTTCTTTTGTTCGCGCGCGCAATATTCTCTAATTGAATTAAAGGTTATTTATTATATTTATTAATTTCTCATCCTTTTATGTATGACAATTTTTGGGTTAAGGTTATACTACTTTTGTCAAAAACTAATGCGGCCAAAGTATATACATACTGAAGATCGAATCGTTAAATCAATATTCAAAATGGTGAAGACGCGATAAACAAACAAAAATCACATTAACTAAAATATTTATTATTTATTTACTTTTCACGTGACTTAAAATGCACAGGGTGAAACATATGATATTTTATACCAACCTAATATATTGTGTTTGTTAATCAAACAACAAATGAATGTGCAAAGTCGCGAACAAAGAAAAAACGTACTCGCGATTAATTTGTTTTTCTTGTTTACTATAATTCGCAGTTTATTCTAAACAAAAAACAGAAATCAGTTGCTTTCGTACAGTCAATTGTGAGAGACATCTTAAAGACGAAGTTAACGGTGTTTGGATTAATATTAATTTTTATTTTGCACTATACTTAAGACCATATACGAGTACATATGTATATTATATTCAGTTATCTGGTTTGTGTTTTTATTTATTAAAAAAGAGAAAAGACTTTCAATTTCAACGATATAAAAGAAATCTTATTTCTACTTATCGAAACCATCGATCATATTATAATTCGTGTTTTGAAAAAGTGAAAAATGTTCGATTAATTGAAGTTCAACCACTTCGAAGATACATTATTAGTTCATTGTGTTATATTCAAATATGTCTATACCAGTACCATTTGATTTACCCGCCAGGCATTTACAACGGTTCTGGGGTGCATCTGGTGATTTTTGGCAATCGCAATGGGATAAAATACTTGATATAACAGGTGAGTGAAAACACTTCTATACATAATAAATGTACATTTATATTATTTTCTGTGCGTAAGAGATACAAAGGTCGAAAATTAATAACTCAAACACAGAGATCAATTATTTACAAATTATATCGGGTAATTGGCCGTATATGTACGAGTGTATTGATTGAGTAATGCTCTCACACTTGTCTATAATAAAATCGAAACGTTATTTGACCGCATACAATTTTAAATGAGTTGCTCTTCTCCCTCAAAATACACGTGTTCGAGTATATGTACTCTATCTCGACTCGATACATTCGATTTAAACTTTGTAATAACTATATATGTACAACACAATAATATACAATAATCACAATCTACAATTATTTAATTGTTTAATTGAAATTCGTGTCTGTTTATAAAATTGTAGCTACGACAAAAGAAAATTTCAATTTGTTATTATAATGTTTGTATAGCGACAAAACTGCCATTGTATTTGGAACAATCTAATTGAATAAAATTTTTATAAATGGCACACCTAAATAATTATTTAATGATTGCAAGTCTATTAAATATGTAGTCTAAATATTAGTTATACATATTCGATTTAGTGTGAGAATTGAGCTGATAAATTGGAACGGGTTAAAAGTGGTTGTTGTTGGGCGCCCAAAATGGGATATTTACAATATTATTACTCACTAGCAGCTTGTTCAAACTGAAACGATGTCCTATTTTGGCAATCAACAATATGTTATAATGTTTTTTAAATTAATTTTTAGGTGAAAATCCTGAAACACTTTGGATCTACTGTACAACATTGATTGCAACACTAGAATATTGGTTAATCGCCGGCATATATACTCTGCTCGATGTAACAAACCGTCCAAAATTTTTACGTCGCTATAAAATCCAGCCAGGCACAAACGAACCAGTGGAACGGAAAAAATTAATAAAAGTAAGATTATTTGAGATTTTGAAAATCGTTGTTATTTTTATAAAGAGTTATTATTATTATATTTGATAGGTCGTGATAAATGTACTAATAAATCAATTAGTAGCAATTCCCGTTGCGATACTAAGTTTTAAACTAATGAAAATACGAGGATTTGCATCACTACGCGAACTTCCAACATTCCATTGGGTACTTTTGGAATTAGCTGTATTTATATTGGTCGAAGAAATTGGATTTTACTATTCACATCGTATGCTTCATTCAAAATTATTTTACAAATATATTCACAAACAGCATCACGAGTGGACATCGCCAATTGCATTGACAGCAATTTATTGTCACCCCGTCGAGCATATACTGAGCAATTTACTACCACCATTTTGCGGCATACTAATTATGGGTAGCCATATTGCAACCGCATGGCTATGGTTCTTTTTGGTTATACTATCGACATTAAATGCACATTCTGGTTATCATTTACCATTTTTACCGAGTCCGGAGGCGCACGATTTTCATCATCTTAAATTTATAAATTGTTTTGGTGTAATGGGGGTACTCGATCGATTTCACGGTACTGATACGCTGTTCCGTAAATCAAAAGCATATAATCGTCATATAATGATGTTAAGTTTTGTGCCACCACGTGAAGCATTCCCTGATTCGGAGAAAAAAGTCACAGAAATCAAAGAAAAGGAATTTTAACGAGCATGCGCACTAATCTAGCCTATCTAGCTTAAATAATACGTCATATCAATGATAACAAAAATATATATATTTATTATAAATTATATAATTTTATATTATATCATACTATTGTAGTTTTTAAATCAATATGTGGCCTTTTTTAAATTCTCACTGAGTAATTGTTTAATAACTGGTAAATTTTTATTATTAGAATACTGAAGTTATTAACATAAAACGAGAGCTTTTCTATAAGCTGTGATAAAAATGGATATTAAATCACATATTTTTTATTATATATATGTTTATCACATATAAATTAATGTAATTAAATAAAATTAATATAATTTTCACAATTAATTTGTTTTGTTTAACCCTTAAACTTTTCGAGCTGAGTTATGTTTTCTATTTGTAATATGATGTAGTTGGAAATCCTCATGAAATCCTCGCTAATACTTTTTATGCCGTGGGTTTTCATGCTGCCTCAAGATTGTCGACATTAATTTTTTTGTGTATTAAATATAAAATGCATTTTTTCAAATTCAAATAAAATGACTTGAAAGTAGTAACATTTCATCAAATAATTGTACGTATTACAAAGATTTTTAATATAAATCAATGAAACAACTATTTCAATTCAAGGCACAAAATATATAAAATGGTGCTGTTCGTTCCAGTCATTAATCTATCCATTTAAAGAATAAAAGAAATTTTAACAATAAGAAGGTTTTTAATAATAAGGAATAGTATCTGTCAAATTTAAGTGTAATTGTATGCGAAGTGCATGTTTCATAATATCCAAAACGGGCGAAATCTCAACTTTTGAAAGAATTTTAAAATTGAAATGCACACCTAAATAACCCAACTATAACAAAAAAAGAATCACAAGAGGATGTGTAGAGAATTTTCTATTAATATTCAACGTTCGAGACAACCTTGGAAGAGTTAGTCGTTAGAAGTCCTCGAGCAGTACTAAAAAGGTTGTGATTTTAGTACAACATCTTAAGATTTAATAACGGTTGCAATCTCAATCTTTGATTAGAAAAATTATCGATTCGAATAACATATAGTCACCTTTATCCGAAGTAATATCTAAATAAATTCCTGCAAGAGCAGTCTTTTAGGGGATGAAATCCTAAAGTTGATTAATTTAGCCAGCTTTTAGAGATAATAGTATATTTTTTTGATTAGTTTGATTGGTTGTCAATTTATATTGGATGATCTATTTAACAATGGGAAATATCAGCAATTGAGACCTTAAAAAAAAAAAGTTAAGTTGTTGTGGCTGCTATCGCACACTTAGACCAATTTTGATCCGTTGTGATACCACTCTATACGGCTATAGGTCCGAGTTTTTTCGTAGAACCATCTGCGCATTGCATAGCTCCATGTCAGGCCTATAGTACTGACATGGAAGATGGGTCGGCCCAAGGATTCTAAACACGACAGAGGATCCAGATATGTTCATTTTTCACCACCGATCGCACCGCCCAAACGATCGAAGGTGAAACCCCATTTTGCATCCTGCCTCGAATCGGATTCGAACCCGGTACCTCCCGCTCCAACTGTTGCAGCTTTAACCACTGCGCCACCTGGGCGGTCTGATATTGAGACCTTACGAATAATTAAAACGTACTGGTGCACACTGTAGAAGGTCAGTCCAACGAATTCTTTTATATACAGTCACTTTTTATGTCATCCGGAGCATGTTAATATTTGGCAAACAGCGAGAGTTGAACTCGAGTGATGAGAAACCGGCGACTTTGCGTATTAAATTTTTTTAACGCCCAAATTTGAATGGTTTGATCATTCAGATATTTTGCTACGATGTTATTTACACAAAAAACAGAACACTAAAATTTTTCACGAACAATGGCCGTTATTGTTTTTTCTGAATTAGTTTGTTATATTGGGACTGGAAAAATCATAAATAGTTCAAGTGCTTAATCATAAAGTTGTTCATTTTTCATTTCAGTCATTATTGTAAATAATTAAAGATCAATTATTAAACTGTCTGAAAATAAGAGATGTTTAAAAGAGATTTTTGGAAAAAAAATACAGGTAAAATTTAATTAAGGCTATTGTGTTTACATATTAAGAATCTGTTTCATGTGCAGTGGTGTAGTTATACATTAAGGGCCTACCCAACAAATAATGTATGTACTCTGCTTATTAAAAAACAGATTTGAATCTACGTCGGGACGTCATTTATATTCACTAGTTTAAAACGCTGACCAAATGGTGCAGTGGTTAAAGCTGTGGCAGTTAGTGTGGAAGGAACTAGGGTCTCTATTCCCGATATAGGATTAGGATCCCTTTTGGGATTTTTCACCAGTTGTATACGGTCGGTGGTGTGAATGGACACATCTATCAACCCATCCAACAGGAACAGAATTCATGGGTCGCACCATCATCAGCCCATAAAGCCTGTCGTGCCCCTCACCCATCTAATGTGAAATATACTGCTCCTACCCCAAGTTTTACAAACAGAAACAATTCTTTTATTGAAATTGAAGCCTAGTTTTTTATAATTTAGTTATTTGTATTAAGCTGATACAATTTTATCAGGATATTAAGAAAATCCACAAAGATATTGTTTTAACTTTGGTACAGTTAGTATCCTGATTATTGACGCGTCAGACATAGATCAAAAATGTTAGTCAATCCTAGAACTTATTATAGTTAAACCTATAGAAAGTCGTTTGCCATTGGTGGAGCCTATGTCACTTATCTTGTACAGATAATTTATTATATCTGCCAGTTTATTAATTATATATATAGCATTATATATATAGCATTATTTATTTACTTTAATTATTTCACTATTTATTCAATACTAACTTCTTACCATTTGGAGGCTATGACACTAGTTGTCACTTTACTTTAACCACTTAAACACTTCACTGGTTAAAAAACAGTATGTGTCTGATTTGGTGATTTAGGACTGCTTATTTATAAGTCGAACTGATTCGCAATCATTCCATTCTGCTGCAACAGTCAATCTAGTAGTGAATAAATTTCGGTGTAGAATATTTCTAGAATTTTCCAGCGTCATTGTAGTAGTGTCTATAAGTCTATTCATATGTTAACATTCAAATGAAAGCGATTATCGCTTCAGGCGTTGGCGAGATAACGTCTCTCACTATTAAAAATTGAAAACCAATATAAACCCGACAGACCGCTCAAACTATTGTACTTAAAATATCCCTCCCTAATAAAATACTTTTTTTAATTAGTTTATATAGATCCCCCAATCAAACGGATTCAGAAACCATGAATTTCTTCGAGGTTTTGTCAGACAAATGTGATGACATTCGCAATCAACATCTCTACTGCGAATTGATTATGGTTGGTGACTTTAATGGCCACCATAAAGAATGGTTGAATCACCAAAATACGAACTATGCTAGGCGTCAGGCGGAGTGGCTTGCTGTTTCGCATGACCTTACGCAGATTGTTAGTGATTCCACATTTGAATGTTAAAATTCTACAAGCAGTCATATTTGGGATCTTTGTCTTACAACAATTCCGTATTCCATGTAAGCGCGTGTCGAGGCTGGAATTGAAAATTCTGACCACAACCTGATAACAGTAAAACTAACTGCCGCAACACCACCAGAATTTAGACAGCAGCCAAGGCGTCTATGGCATTTTAGCGAGACTGACAATGATTAATAACGTTAACTTTTTTCAACATTTCCCGTGGGAGAGCCATTGTTTTTATAACAATCAAATAGACGACGCCGTTTCCAATTTCACCGAAACCGTTCAAGATGGAATGAATAAATATATCCCATCATCCTTTTCCAATCCTAATCCTAATTTTAAAATCTTTTCAAAAGAAGCCGACAAAGCAGCCAGACAAAATAAATCTGCTCACAAGAAATATAAGCGCAACGAAATTTCGTTTGAAGAATATAAGGCCACGCGTAACATCTGTAAAAAATCTGTGCTAAAGAAGCGAAAAGAGCTGACAACAAGAAAGCCGCTAAGACTTCCGAGTTGAAAATCTCTGATCGCAACTTTTACCAGATGGTCGAATCGGCCAATATTTCTAAAACATCTATTTCAGCATTGAAATGTGCAGATGGTGCTTTGGTGGTGGATCCATATTTGCAGGCCGACTTACTGGCAAATGTCTTCACTTCGAACTCGACCTTAGTTGTCCCAGATGGAGTTACGCCTCCGTCAATTCCGTATTGTGGTTCCAAAATGGATCCTGTCAACATCTCGGAGGAAATTGTCTTCAGGAACATGAAGGCTATGGACATAAATAAGGCCACCGGACCTGACGGAATTCCTGTTCGAATATTGAAAGAGTTTGCCAGTGACTTGGCTCCAATATTACCTAAAATATCTCTCCCTTCTTATAAGCAAGGTAAATACCCGAACGTCTGAAAGAGAGCGATGGTGCAACCGGTTCTTAAACGTGGTTGTGATAAAACTGACCCTTCAAACTACCGGCCAATATCAATTGTGTCAGCCGTGGCTAAAGTTTTTGAGAAATGCATTAATCAACAACAGGTGCATTATCTTGAGATTAATAAAATAATTTCAGATAAACAATATGGCTTCCGCGAAAGCCGCTCCATAATCGATCTTTTGACGTATGTTACAAACAAATGGAATCTCGCCCTTGAGCTAGACGGAGAAGCCTTTGCAATCGCCTTGGATATATCCAAGGCTTTTGACAAGGTTTGGCATGAGAATCTCATTTGTAAACTTGTGGCATACGGCTTGGATTCGATGACCATCAAGTGGATAAAAAGCTTTCTCAAAGAAAGAAAGATCAACGTTGTGCTAAATGGGAGATCATCAACGACACACTCCCCAAATGCCAGAGTCCCTCAAGGATCAGTTTTGTCACCAACTTTGTTTTTGTTATACATTAATGACCTGTTGGATAGCACTGTAAACCCTATCCACAGTTTTGCCGATGACACAACATTGCACTCTTCTATTTCATTCGAGGTCAAGCCTACTCTTTCACAGTTAAACCACAAATAACTACTACAGATAGCCAAACTATATGGAGAAATCATGTATATAGACTGAAATAAGGGGAAATAAATTGTACCCTGGATGAAAAGGCTATATTTGAATTTTATTGTCTCTTTTATTCTTTTAGCATTGATATTACGATAAATAAATATTTGTATATTACATTTTGTATAAAATATGATGAACTCATTTACTGTCCTGAATGAAACTAATCGCAGTGGCTTGAAACATTTATTTGATTTCATGTATGTATTTGAACTTAGTTTTATAGATTTGATTGAATTTTATTTATCGTAATATCAATGGTAAAGGAATGAAAGAGAAAATAAAACTCAAATATAACCTTTTCTTTCAGGGTACAATTGTTTCCCCTTATTTCAGTCTATATACATGATTTCTCCATATAGTTTGGCTATCTGTAGTAGTTATTTGTGGTTAAACTATAAACGGCTGGAAGTTGTCACTTTGATTAATTCCGATTTGAGTACAATATTACAATAATCAGCTTCACGTAAACTCGGGTTCCTCAATAGATGCAGACGGTTTTTTAAATCGCATCAGGTTCACCAAATATATAAAACGTTTATTAGACCGTGTACAGAATATTGTTGTCAGGTTTGGGGTGGAGCATATGGCACTGCTCTCCAGTTGCTGGATAGAGTTCAGCGGCGTACCATCCGAATAATATGAAACTCCAGACTTACAAAAGATCTACACAGCTTACAACATCGCAAAGATGTTGCAGAACTCTGCGTGTTCTATAGATTAATAAATGGTAAATGTTCTGCAGAATTAAAGGAGCAAATGGCCCCATTTGTTACGCCAGGACGGGTAACACGAGGAACGGTTAATGCGCATAGGTTTACGGTGAAGCTGCCGAAACCTCGAACTGAAGATGCAAAGCGCGAATTTATTTATCGAACATCTATAAAGTGGAATTCATTGGCTGGTTTTCAGTTTCCGTTGAAGTAGAAAATGCACAAGTTTAAGGCAGCTATCAACCTTTACTTGAAGGACCGCGCGTTGGGTGCAGGAGCCCTGACAGTTATAAGGAGCTAGGACAGTCTAAAAGTCCGCCCTGCACCCAATTAAAACTAAACGTAAAAAAAAACAATCGCTTGGTCTCCGGTTGGATTTATGCTGTTACAGTACTACCTATATCATTCGATTATAGATTCCTTTGTTCTAAATAAAGAAAGCAAACTTGTTAATACAACACCCTCATGGTAAACAGAAAGATATCGTGTATCGCCTAATATAATTTTGCGGCAAAGTAACAGGTCAACTATCAACTGTACTAAAGCACCCAATCGATGAAAGCAGAACACACAATGGTCTTGTAGATTTAATTTTGTAAATACGTTAAAATCAAGAGACAGAGCCCCAGTTCGACGTTTTGGATCTTTTTGGGAAGATTACGTAAAGTTATTAAGGGTACTTGAGTAAGATTTAATCTAATGAATAAAATTCAAAAAATAAATGAGACTTAAATACAAATCTGTACCAAAGTTCTTAAATAAAATAAATCCATTAACTATAGCCTAAACAATTACATGCCACTATTCAAATAAAAGTATAAAACGATTCAATACTGTTCAAAATAAAAAAAATAATTAGTGACATACAAATTAAAGTGTGTATTTGATAGGTAATTAACGTTAGAATTGGTTTGATATTTTAGATATTTAAATTCGTTCCAATTTAAGTATATAAAATATTAAACCAAATATAATCTGTAAACACAAACATTAACCAAAATATTTGCTGGCAAACAAATAAAATAGTCATGTAGCATGCACGTTGTACAGTTTGGTTAGCAACAATCAGCATGCAGCATTTTGTCATACTACGATCAATATATAACAAGCAACGTGATTTCTCAACATTTAATTTAATAATTTTGATTTTATTTTAATTAATATTTATCCGTTAGGTTGGGTTTTAAGTTTATAATTCTGTTTTTATTTAGTACAATCGTTACATCATGTCGTCTAACTAAATACAGTAAGATAATTAATAACTTTTACATGGTGAGTAAGAAAATGGATTTCAGGTGAGTGTTTCAGGTGGTAGGTAGAATTTATAATTACTGATCTTTTCATTTTCAATTATTTGTTTTGTTCCACCAATTACGATTATTTTCAGCACATTAGTATTCGATTTCCAGTAATCGTTATTTTCTGGAACGTCTGCACCGATATTTCTGTTAACAACAGTGCAATAAAACCACAGTGTTTCATTCGGGATGGCTTTGTCCAGTCTAGACATATCTTTCAGTTAATTCAATTAGTTCGATTATTTTCCTTGGAATTTCATTTCACATAGGAAAACCCACAAAAAGTGTGAGTAATGATAGTACAGTAGTTCCATTCGTTGAATTTTTCGTCAAATTTAATGTGATTTGCTTAACTCCTTCCAGGTCCAAATTCAATTGGTTTTATATATGGTTAAATTTGTCTTTCCTAGGATTCGTCCAATAACTTTAATATTTATTATACTTATATTAATTATTTATTTAATGCTTATAATTTGGATTAAGAAGGAAAAGCACATATGGAAGCAACATGTAAAAAATCATTACTTCCATTAGGTTTATCCCTACTTCTTAAATTGTTTACTGAAAAAATCAACACCATGCACACATATCCCATTTTGAGTACAAGCTCATTTACAATGGAAAGAGCAGCAGAGAGCAGAAAATATTTAAAAAAATTCTACAAGTAACTTTAATTTTTATATTGTCATTCTACTACGCCATTCAAGAAATTTATATATTTTAACGTTTCGGCAGATCTTCTAATAGTGAATGGAACAGGATTCCATAGAGAATTATCTTTAACAAAAAATCACTGCCAATTTTGATCGCAACGTTGATCATAATTCCAAGGATCGGAGTTTAGTCAAAAACTATATTTATTTCACTGGATAAATTGAATTAATTAGAAAAGAGACGTCCGTTTGTCGACTATGTCACTACATTCTTCACTTCAGTTTAAAACAGCTTGCGTGCCACCAATATCAAAATTTCATCGATTTTATCAGTGACTGGGCGATCAGAGCGAAGTGCACCTTTGACAGCCAAATTTCCAAAACGCAATCGATCAAATCACTCGTGGCTTCTTTCTCACAGTATTTTCATCGAACACTTCGCAAATTTAACGGCACGTTTTTACCTTTTTTTTATAGTAAAAAAGCATCGCATAGCAAAAATGCCATGCACATTTGAGACGATCGTATTCGTGTGAGTTTTGCCCGAAATATGTAGGCATCAACACCTTCTTGTGGCAAAAACCGCTGAGACTTTTTATATGATAATAACAAACAAATAAAAAACGTTTTCAATAAGTTTAATTTAATTTATTAATTTAAATTAAAAGCAACACATTATATAATATATAGTTATATTTATTGAGGTTATGTTTTAACCCAAAATCAATATAGTTTTCTTTAAAAATTTTTTATTTTATAATAATTTATTTCTTTTTTGTTTAATTTAAATAAATATAATTTATATAATATATCTTTTTATGTATTAATAGGTTTTTGTTTTGTTTTTAATTACAACAATAATATTATTTATTTATTTATATATGTATAATAATTATAATTTAGTTTTGTTTTATTATCGATAAGGCAAGATTAATTTTTTGTTCTTTTGTTTTATTTGTTAAAATTAAAAATAATAAAATTTATACACAGTTTTATATTTAAATTAAATACGTATGAATTATTTAAAATGGCGAATATTTAATAAAATGGCGGTCATAAAACATATCTAGGGTATAAAAATAAAAAACAACATGGCGGATGAGTATTTGAAAAGTCAATGTATTTTATATTAATGTAATCAGTCTAAAGAGTTTTTATCAGAGTTCTCGGCGCAAATTAGGTTTCGTCACATTTCTATCTATGTCCGGCGATTGTCCAGCTGCATTAAAAAAGTCGATAACTAACCACAAAATTAAAGATTGTCACTGTATCATTCATTCATTTTACACTGCCCTGTGGCGTCACGTTTTCACGATTATATTTTGAACTTTTCAGGTGTAACGGTATTTTAATTTAGTTTTGTTTATTGAAGTGGTCGCGCATGCAAAATGAAGTAAGGAACACTTAAGAATTTATAAAAAAGAATGTGGAAAAACAATACAAAGGACCACAAAACATTTTAGTAACCGTTCATTAAATCGTCGTCCCCGGGTAGATCAGGTTTACGATCTTTAAATAAGTACACTTCCATATCATCTTTTCCTTTGACGTAGACTTTGCCGCGCGGTTCAAAATTATATTTCATATCGAGAAATTTTAAACAATCCTTGCCTATTTGAATTCGACCCGGCATACCAGTCGAATCCATTCGACTCGCCACATTAACGGAATCACCCCAAATATCATAATATAATTTACTAGTTCCGATTACACCGGCCGCAACATCTCCAATATTTATACCGATGCGTAGAATAAGATTAAACTCAATTAAATCTTTATTGAACGCTTCGACGACCGATTGCATCGAAATGGCAAATTCTAAAAGAGCGTGTAGATGTTCGAAATTATCACCACGATATACTTTATCAAGCCCCGATGCCGCCATAAAAGTTGACCCGATTGTTTTAATTTTTTCGACACACAAGAATTCGTCCCGAGACAGTAATTCATCAAAATCACCGATTAGTTCATTGAGTACACGAAGATATTCTTTCCCGCCTGAATATGATTCATCGTACAATTCAGTAAAATTGACGATCGACGCAAATATAATACCAACATTCTGATGATTCTCGGAGTATTTCGCTGTCGATTTTAACTGATCTGCAACATATTTCGGAATGATATTATGCAGCAACATGTCTGCTTGATTTTTCATATTTTCAACCCGAATCTTGTCTTGATTGGCAACAGCGCTCCCATAAAATGTCAAACGATACCCGATTTCAAATTCACGGTTTAAAAACCATATCAACAATAAAATTAAGAGTAAATCCAAACATATCTCAATCCGATAATTATCATACCACAATAAATTACTATCACTATTTAAATTATCACTTAATATTGTACTATTATCACTATTCGTAGTTTGTACGACCTCCGTATGCGTCACTATCGTTATGACAAGAAACAGCGTTGCCGATATTAACGACAATATATTACGCATCCAACAATTGAGCTGAGTAAAATTACAAAAATGTAGAATGCAAATGAATACTAGAAACCCGTAATAGTACTCGTAATGCTTACATTTTTCATAATTCTGTAGCATATAGTTGACGAGAACTGATATCGTTGGCAACATTAAAAATATGGCACCGAAGAAATTCCAAATATACCAACCCGATATCGAATCGATTAGCGTATTATAATTATCATTATTCTTATTATTAACACTACTTACATTATAATTATGAATACTAATACTATTACTACGCGGCTTTGGAGTTTTACACACCTGTCGCGAGCATATTGTCAACACAAAACAATTAAAAAATGTAAAAATAACGAATAGGCCGACCCATATACGATATGAAAATTCATACGTCGACTGGATGAGTAAAAATAGCGAGATTGTAATCGAAAAATAGAACAAAATACCAACAAATATATCCAAAAATGTATTATATTTAGGTGTTGCTAGTGTTGGTAGTCCCGTTGCATCCAAAATATTCCCATTATGGCGTCCACCCAAGCGATGTGCTTTACTGCGAAACTCCTTTTCCATGACAGGTGATTTAAAGAATAACGTAATTTTGGAGATTGGTGGCTTCACCAAATAATTACGTTGGGATTTGGCATTGTCACGGACACATTTGATTAACTGCAAATCGGACTGCTTTCGAAATTGTTGTAGACATGCGGCCAATGGATCAGGATATGGTTGCTGATTTTTGATCAGCTCCAAATTTATGTGATGCGGTATATTAGTGAGACTTGATTGTGAACTTGTAAAGTAACCTGAAACACGATTATGGGTAGTTTGATTCATATGATAAATTTGCTGTTGTATACTAGACCTACGGCTATTGCTGCGTATACCTAAAATAAAGCGAAACAAAAAATAGGTTTAATAGTATATTAGTAAATTAACAGTATATTATAAAACTAACCCGAATCCTTCCGACTGCCTCCCACCGATGGACACGCACTTAAACCGTCTGCACCACTGCATCGTTCAATCAGACTTCGTTGATTACCATTTTCGTTATTATTGTCGATTTGCAGCAACTGCGACGTAATTGTTGAACTTCTAGGGCGTGTTGTTAAATCATCGTAAATAGGCGATCGTCCACAATGTGATCGATAGCTACCCGTTCGCGCAAATGGTGAGATGTCGCTACGTGACTGTGATATATAGGAGCGCACGTCAATAATATCATCAAACATTGAGAATTGCCCGCCCGAAGGCGAAAGTAGGTTATCGTCGTGATGATAATGATGATTTTCCTTCGGCAAACTTGTTGTGATTATTATCGAATTTGGTACGGTTAACATATTGCCACTATTATGGTTCGAATTTGATTTATTGTTTGTTTCGATCATTACCGGGAGTTGACAGTATCCATTTTGTTCAGCCGATTCGCCAGGACTTTTATCGTGGCCGTGGGTATTAATTTCGTGTGCCATTGATGGTTTACGAAGAAATTTGTTGAAATTTTTAAAGAACGATGTGTTTTTATGACTTATATGGTCGTTTTGTTTGCACGGCGGAATCGGAATTGTAATAATCGTACCTTCATCGTTGTTATCTTCATTCAGACTACCTGGCAACGATTTAGCTGTTATGATAATTTTTGGCTGTTGAATTATATTTTTACTTTCGGATTTTTTGGAGGACAACAATTTCGAAACTTTCCCTAGTGATGCAAGGCGTGGCCTTAGCGACATGATTGGTGATGGACCAGCTGAATGCGCTGTTTGCATATGACCAACGGGTGATGTTGGAGGAACTGATAGTTCAGGTAGAGCTAAGGTACTTTGTGATAATTTTTCTGAGTTCGTCTCATGAATGCAGAGCGAAGAATTTTTAGGGCTTTCCTTCTTTTTACCTGCCACAAAATATGTGCGGTGACCAAATACCTCTTCACCTTCTTCTAGAATATAAGTGTCACTCAAAAAATTACTAGTTTCTTGCGATATATGAACTTGCTCCGGTCGACCAGTTGATTCCATTCTAAATGAAACAAAAGTATAACGGTAAACAAAAATTGTATTCTAAGGTCGTTTCCGTTCTACTTACTTATTTGCCAATGAAACATCATTACTCCATACATCAAACTTAACTCGTCGTGTGCCCACAATTCCACACAAAACCGTCCCTGTATGTACTCCGACCCGAATTTTTACTCCCTCGTGCCGCTGTGAATCAAAATCTTGCATGGTTTTAATCATTCCTAAGCCCATTTCAACACAGCAAATTGCATGATCTGGCCTTGGTTCAGGACATCCGGACACACAATAATAACAATCTCCAAGCGTTGATATTTTTTCACATCCATTCAGTTCACACAAATCATCGAACCGTTCGAAAAGATCATTTAATATTTCAACTAACTGTTCAGCTGTTTTGGTCGATGACATTTTCGTGAAACCAACGATATCAGCAAATAATATACTCACATTGTTCATGCTGTGCATATGAAATGGTCGAAACAAGGATTTTACATCGGTCGAGTTTGCGTCGTTTGATTTCTTTGGTTTGTCGTATTTCGATGTATGGTTTAAGGTTGGATTTCCTTCCTTCAACAACATGTCTGCTACCTTAGGTGGCATTACCGAATGTATCATTTTCTCTTTTAACTGCTTTTCCATCTCCAACTGGCGGCGTACAAGCAAATTTTGCCCAACCTTCATAAAGGTACCACGCATTCGTACCACATTCATAATAAGTACATGTGCCCCAATAATGTGGATGCACATCTGTAGTAGGATCCGTATCACGATTAGCTTAATGTTAAAATTATCATTGGGTGCTTGTTGTAAAAAATATGTGAGTATTTCGAACATAATCGAATGCAATATAGTGATTGTGCTGCATTGCCATAAAGGTAGCGGGATTACCGTATAAATTATAAAAACTATTTCGATGCAGAGCGCAAAATGGCCGAGCAGGCTAAACGAGTTGAAGGCAAATCCTAGAAAACATAGTGATGTGATTGAAATTGCAATCGCTATTGTTGACGATATCACATACGAATAGAGGCGATAATATTTTGTGTACGTAAGCCATAGACCAATGGAACTTGAAACGAATATAAGCGTTAGAGATATACATATTGTAGCGCGGACCACTTCTGTTAATTTACTATCACCCATAAAATATATGAACCAGGTCAGAGAGCAGAAAAGTATGTAGGCCAGTGCAAATCTGAAATGAGAGAAAACATTATATAATAAATTTAGTTTATCGGCTAATATTTAGAGGTATAAGTAAGTGTATATAGTGTGATTAATTCAGACACAAATACACACACACAAACACAAACACATACACACACAAAAATGTGGAGAAAAAGGTCATGTAGTAATGCAAAAAAAACATCAAAGTGTGGCCTTTGCGAACCAGACTGCGACGGTGGCAACAAGCACCCCACGGGGAATATGAAGTGCCCAGCGTACAAAAAAACGCTGGAGGTTGTTACTATTCGCAATGATTAAGTGTATACAAATAAACTTAAATCACTGTGAAGCGGCTCAAGATCTTTTGACGCAAACAGCGAGAGAACAAAAGGCGGATGTGTTACTTATAAGTGAGCAGTACAAGACTCCTACTGGGAATGGAAACTGGGTGGAAGACAAGGCGAGCAAAGCCGCAAAGCTGAACTTGTGGAACATTGCCGTTTGAACTCAAATCTAACAGACAGCATGAAGGGTTTATTCATGCCAAAATTAGGGGAATTCATTTTTACATTCATTCTACATTCCACCAAGTGCACAACTGCAAGAGCTTGAGAAAGTGCTCGATCGTCTAACGAGAGATGCGATTGGAAAAACGCCCATTATCATAGGCGGTGATTTCAACGCGTGGGCAGTAGAGTGGGCCAGTAAAAGAACTACTCCAAAAGGAATGGCAGTACTAGAGGCACTCGCAAGGTTGGATTAAGTGCTTCTTAATCATGAAATGTGGACACATTCTCCAAATGAGGATGTGGCTCAAAAGTTGACATCACCTTTGCGAGCAGGGCTCTTTCCAGAGTAATGCAATAGAAAGTGACTGATGTCCATACTCACAGCGACCATCGAGCCTTAATCTATGAAACCCGAATGCCGACTAGATTTCACCTAAATCAAACGGCACGGAAAGCACAGGAAAAAGGCTGGAAAGTGAAAGAACTGGACATGGAAATGCTGGACTTGAAGGTTAATAATATCGAAGCTCCAAAAACAGATGCAGTGGATGGGGCAAAGCAGCTTGGGAAATATCTTACAAAGGTCTTTGATGCAACAATGCCACGCAAAGGGAAAAAGAATCGACGACCTCCGATATTCTGGTGGAATGAAGCTATTGCTAACCTGCGGAAAGACTGTTTAAAACTCCGCCGGAAATGTACTCGTCGAAGGAATTACACGAATTATGAACAGATTCACAGTGAATTCAAGGGAAAGCGTAAAGAACTTTTAAAGCCAATCGTTTAACCTATACTCAGAGATGAAGTACAGAACAACCCATGGGGCAGTGCATATAGGATTGTGTTAACCAGAGTCAAGGGATTGCATGTAGTAGCACCAGTATGCTCGGAAATTATGGCCAGGCTAGTGTCTGGTCTCTTTCCTCAACATGAACTCTCTTTGTCTACTCGCGTGATGCAAGTTGACGACCAAAGTATTCCTGCGGTCACTGTTGATGAGGTCATACAAGCAGCATCGAGAATAACTACAAATAGCTCGCCTGGGCTAGATGGTATTCCAAACATTGTGATAAAGACTGCAATAAACAAAAACCCGGCAATATTCAGGGATATTTATGATGCATGTCTGAAGCAAGGTATATTTCCTGAGCAATGGAAACGTCAACGACTGGTACTAATCCCAAAAGGTGACAAACCACCGGAGGAGCCAAACGTCAACGACTGGTACTAATCCCAAAAGGTGACAAACCACCGGAGGAGCCATCATCCTATCGGCCAATATGCATGCTGGACACAGCAGGAAATATATTTCAAAGGATAATTTGCAACCGACTTGAGCAATACTCTGAAGGTGATAGTGGTTTCTCTCAACGGCAGTTCGGCTTTAGAAAACAGCGGTCAACCATAGATGCAATTAGCTAAGTATGTGACATAGCGCAGAAGGCGTTAAGGTGGCTAGGCGGTAAGAAACAGTATTGTGCTGTTATCACTCTAGACGTCAAAAACGCATTCAACTCTGCTAACTGGGGTAAAATTATGCGTGCCTTAAACGAGATGCATGTTCCTGAGTACCTTATCCGGATAATAGCCAGCTACTTTGAAGGAAGAATTCTGATATATGATACCGATGTACGACCCAAGACGTACAATATCACAGGAGGTACCTCAGGGTTCAGTGCTAGGGTCTCTTGTGGAACGTCATGTATAATGATATTCTCAAAGAGCGAACACACCAAGACACCACGACTGTCGGATATGCAGATGACATTGCCATAGTTGTAGTAGCTAAAAATAAATTAGACGTTGTTCGTAATTGTAACCAAGTGATTGCTAGTGTTAGTTTATGGCTCAATAATGTAGGGTTGCAATTAGCTGAACAAAAAACGGAGGTTGTATTGATGAGTAGCCGGAAAGTGGTAGAAACCATTGAGATTCAGGTTGGAAATCGAACGATATGATCGAGTCCATACCTGAAATACCTTGAGGTCATCTTGGCTGAACTTTAGAGAGCACATGAAGTATGCTGGTGACAAAGCCAAGCGAGTTGGAGCTGCCCTTGCAAGATTGATGCCAAACATTGGTGGACCGAAGCAGCCGATAAGGAAACTGTTGGTCAGTGTAAACACATCTATTTTGATGTACGCTGCGTCGATCTGGGCACGAGCTACCAGAACGCCATCTTACGTCAGAGAAATTACCAAAGTCTTCAGGTTAACATCATTACGAATCTGTTGTGCATTAGTACCAGTCGTACGGTGTCTGATGAGGCTGTTTGTGTTATAGCGAGAAAGGATGCCAATTGATATAGCTGTAAGAAAGGCTCAAACACTCAGATCAATAAGACTTGGGGAAAACCAGTCACACGCGAGGACGTTCAAGCTTCTAGCATCAGAGAATGGCAAGATAGATGGAGGACGTCTATTAAGTGACGTTGGACTTTTGCGATGATCCCTGATATATTGGACTGGACGACCAGAAAATGCGGTTATGTTGGTTTTACCCGGTAAAAATCCGGTGTCGTTTGGACACGGGTTTCCAAATGTTTTTATTAAAATTTCCATCTTCCTATACGTAAAACCAAAAGAAAAACATACACACACACAAACACACACACATATATATATATATATATATATATATATATATATATATATATATATATATATATATATATATATATATATATATATATATATATATATATATATATATATATGTATATATATAAAAATAAAATAATCTATGGCTTAGAGGCCGTAAACGGCCCTTACCGCGTCTCAACTGAGACCTTACGAACCAATTTTAACAATTGGTGCTCATTGTCATAGAGACCTTACGAATCAATTTTGACAATTGGTGCTCATTGTAGGTGGTCAACCCAACGAATGTTGGGTTGACCACCTACAATGAGCCCCGCAACGAAACCCGCGGCGTGATGAGAAACTCTTTTAACCATTAAGCTACGACCGGCGACAGTATATATATATACATGTATATATATATATATATATATATATATATATATATATATATATATATATATATATATATATATATATATATATATATATATCAAAAAGGGAAACTTAAATGATGTATCATGTTATAAAGACATTACGACGCATCGAGACCTAAATTATTTGACCGTTTAAATGACGCAGTGGTTAAGGCTGTAGTAGGTGAAGCAGAAGGTACTCTTAACCTGATCCCAAAAGGGGATAGATGATTAGATGCTTAGATGGTGCTGACGTGCTAAATCGATTACGATCGGTGGCATGGATGAACAAATCTAGGAACCTCTATTAAACAAATAATGTAATGAACATTAACCCGTACCTCCTCAATTGACTTCGGCGTATGATGGGATGTCAAAAGAAAACTGCGAAAGAACTATGAGTGCTGCGCTCCAAAACAGATAGTAGAGACAAAACCAAACTAATTTACTTGAACTGATAATTTGTTATTCATGTAATGAACTGGTTTCCCCGTATAACCCGCTGTACCTCTATGTTATTTAAAATATTCGGCCAGTGTTTTTGACACTACATTACGCCAGAGTAAATCATTACAAAATTTACGGAAATTTGGCTTCCCTAACCGTTTTATCACATGATTTATACCGTTAAGGTATTTCGTATACCGAAAATGAGATTAAAAAGTTTAGATCGATTCAAGTTATTTCAGTGTGTCAACAATTGAAAACTCAAGCGATTCTAATAAACTTCCGCAAGAGATCTGAAATTAAAGACTCTATATATAGTTTAGTAGAGAATGAAGAAAGTAATGAGTACACATGGGTTGGAAGAATTAGAATCTTTTACTCGGGAATTCGAAACAGCGTTTAAATACATTTATATATTAATAATATGGGAGTTATGATTATAAAGGTTACATTTTTCTAATGGTCATTATAATACAATCACCGTATTATAATGACCATTAGAAAAATGTAACCTTTATAATCATAACTGACAATTGTTATAAAACGTACAATAACAACAACATTGAAAACAAACGTCAGTCTAAAATGATCTCCAAGATAGTGATTAAGGGGAAACATGTTGACTTTCCTGCAAGGGGAATAAGATATAACTAAGCTTTTGCCGTTGGAAATAACTGAGTTCTAAACACATACCTCTCAATTTGTAGTATGGAGAACATAACGTTCTATACATGTGACTTTCGACTGTGATTTTCAAAGATTAAATAAAGGCTAACAGAAATTCGTGGAAATTATTGTGTGATAAAATATTGGAAATACTTATATCGTCTTAAATTATTATCCGGGTGGATCATAACGATGAACTACAAGAAAGGAATCAATGACACTTCTCATCGAAACTCAAAAAAATTAAAGGTGTTTTGTAGCGTATGCTATAAACTACATCTTATGGTGCGGCGATGGAAATGCTGCTCTACAGAATGAAGACTGATTTCACATGATTATAATAATATTTGTTTCATTAGAACCGTACTTCATATCATATGTCCACCTATCGATACTTTGAATTGGTAACAGAATACTATTATTCTTATTCTTATAGAGCGGTTCAAAACTAGACCAAACTAAATGTATCTCACTACAGGGTTAAATTAGGTTCAATTAGTTTAAAATTTCTTTAATTTCTACCACCTCATCATAGTAAAAGCTTCAGTAATCAGAGAGACGAACCGACATATTCACATTGAAACTTTTATTACAGAAGACTTTATTAATGCCTTCATCCTTCTACGCAGTTTAAAGTCATCTGGCATTACGGTAACTATTACTTGAGATCGCTACATTAACACGGTTGAAAAACTTTTTTTACGGTTTTTACAGACCAATATTAGCCCGTACTGTGTCAGCAATCTGACTATCGGTTTCGATCACTAGCCAGCTACTCATACTGTTGTATACAATTAGAAGATGCCGAATCTTTCTCTACCGAAAGGCAACTCTCCCTTTAAAGATCGGTATATTATTCGATTCAGATCAGCACGCAGAACGTGACCGAGCCGGCGTACTCGCTGTCCTTTGATTTCATGCACGATATCAGGTATTTGCATTAAATTTCTGATCTCGTAATTGAACAGAACTCGGTATGTGCCACCAACGTCGTGTTTGGGCCATATATCACACGCATGATTCTTCTCTCGAATGTTAGAAGCCATCTTTTGTACTCATTCGTCAATGTCCAACTCCACACATCCATACATGACAACGGGTCTGATCAACACTCTGTACTATTTCAGTTTATCCGTATTTAGAAGATATTTTGATTTCAGAAGTGAACGTAGAGGATATAAAGCCCGATTACCAACGGAAGGACGAACCTTGATATACTGTCCCACACCATTATCATGAGTAATGTGAGATCGATGATAATTGAATCTCATTATTCCTTCAAAGGTGTGATTACCACTTCTGAAATCTAAATTTCGTTTTGGTCTCTATAACTAGAGATCAGATATTTGGTTTTGGATTCGTTGATTTTGAGACCAACGAATCCACAACCAAATACATATCTGATCTCTGGTTATAGAGACTAAAACGCAAAGTTGATTGGATTGTCGGAATAAGATATTGTATTGAGGTGTTTCACTTTTACGAAGAATGTGTTCCAATACGAGATTAAAACGTATCGGGGACAGCGCATCTCCTTGTCGAACATCGGAATTATAATTGTGAAGATTTTCGGTAGTATGTTCTCAACTTTGACACAGCATTGTGACTGCGTTACTTTACCCCAGATGTATACGTATTTGGATTCATGTTTCGTAAAGGCGACTTAATCTAGTTGGATCGTTGGGTTGACGACCCGCATTCATAAAAAAATCAAATGTCCACAAACAAAAAAAATCGAACACACTTTTGGAACTAGGATTAATTTCTTTGAGATTGGTTAACACATGATTCCAATATGACATTACAAAAAGCTAGAAAAACGAACTTTCTGCTCGATCTAACGATTTTTTGAACCACATAAACATGCGGTATAATGTCTAGTTTCCAGGATGGCCATTATTTAACCTTATGTAACCTAGGACTCTACGAGGTCAGCTCCAGCAATCCAATCATATATCTAATATCGCATAGTCACAAATAAAAACTTTTATACATTTTCATAAAAATTACATTTTTTTTTATTATTCTACTCGAACCTCATTTGGTCCTCCTTCTACTATTTTTACACAACTAAAATAATTAAATTTTAAAAATTCACAAAAACTGAAAAATCATAAACTTTAATCTGTTCAACAACAAATTTATTCACATGAACGCTTCAATAAATTAATGTTACCAAAATCGTTACTGTAATTGTTGCTGTATATATAGTTATGCTGCTATAAAACTAACTTATAGATTAAAGTTCTACTGTACTATTGTTGTTATATGAACTTTTAAATATTTGTTCTACTTATAATAAATGCTGTCGCTTTTGTTGTTGCTATATTATAAGAATCACCATTACAAAGAACAAAATAAAACTCACCGAAATCTTAATCTGATTTGTGGATAAACGCTGGTGCGAAATTGTTCCTCGAGTACGGGCGAATCAAACTTTGGGTCGAACCATGACTTGGGTTCGGCACGTTCGAATGCCACCGGTAACGATACACTACAGCACGAATGTCGTTTACTCGATTCGGTTAGATAGGCTTGGATATCCGGTGCCAATGCTATTTGTATATCCTCTTTTGATGCATTGTAACTATCT
Source organism: Tipula lateralis (assembly GCA_963932295.1). Classification (NCBI taxonomy): domain Eukaryota; kingdom Metazoa; phylum Arthropoda; class Insecta; order Diptera; family Tipulidae; genus Tipula; species Tipula lateralis. Next base: position 138,970,451 of record OZ010738.1, read on the forward strand.
TCGAGACATATATCGGCCATTTGATTCGATGATATTGAACTTCTCATCTGTAATAAGAAAATATAAATAATCGGATAAGTGATGAGTATTATGGTTGTGGTACTGTATGAAAATATTTTGTTTCTTTCTTGACGTGTGATAGTAAATTAATTCATTATGACAACGATTTAAATGAGCCGGAATATTAATACGATGCGGTGTAACGAGGAAATTCTAACGTATTTTTATGAATCTATTTTGTATAGCACGTGCGTGTATTTCTGGGTGTACTCGTGTGTGTATAAAAGGAAATGGAAATTTAACTACCTGAAGTAGTGACATAATTTTTGGTGTAGATAAGTAATTTATACAAAATTATTATTTGCGATATAAAAAGCACTAAACCAAACCGTTGAATTCCGATTGAACTAACCTTATTATGACAACGCTTTTTCCTACTCGCCATTAACGTTTATATCAACCATATACGATAAATACGTTACTTAATCTATTTAATCGGTTTACATTTTATATATATGAGTACGGTAGCTAAAGTTAATTATAAAAAACCGATTGAATGATTGAAGCATATTCTTTCCATAATATACCACAAAGTTATATTTGCAAACCGATTTGTCAATAAAAACAGTTTTCTCACCGGTATATGATGTTTTCATTAGAAGAAGTTATTCTTTTCTGAATGATTCTTCTTCAAGATGTGCAAAGTTAAATTCATCTCTTTGAAATTCTCAAATGGCATTTATTAATGGACAGAGATATTGTGAGCACGAAGATCATGAAACCGCTCGAATTAATAGCGTAAAAATAAAATGTAAACTTGACCAATATAGTTATTATTTATAATTCGTAAGAAAATTGACATGCGCAACTTATATAGATAATGAAGGAACCCAAACATGGTTAAATGCATAATTTATATAAAAATTCACAAAAAGTATTATATAATTATATTGCTGGGTGTTTTGGGTATTGCAAATTTATCCGTGTCTTTACACTGATACTATTTATAAATTGTTTAATCTCAGATAAATTGAAACAATACACTAATTTTATAGATCATTGCTGGCTTGTGAGTCATTTGTCTTGTATTATATCAAAAAATATCTTTAGTGATTTAATACATGCATATATTGGTCCACATATACATGCATATTCCCAGAGTGTTAAAAACCAGTGTTAAAATTTTAGTTGTGAATGTAAGAAAATTTCGTAATGGCCGGGAGATTCAAGAAACTGTTTCGTTTTTTTTTTAAATAAAACTTTAATTAGGTGCAGGGCGGTCTTTAAGACAGTCCTAGGTCCTTGTAACTGTCAGAGCTCCTGCATCCAACGCATGGTCCTCCAAGTAAAGGTTGATAGCTGCCTTAAACTTGTGCATTTTATACTCCAACGCAAACTGAAAATCGGATAACGAATTCCACTTCCTGGATGTTCGATAAATGAATTCGCGCTTTGAACCTTCGAGGTTTCGGCAGCTTCACCGTAAACCTATGCGCATTGACCGTTCCTCGTGCTACCCATCTTGGCGTAATTAATGGTGGTATTTTCTCCTTTAATTCTGCAGAACATTTACCATTTATTAATCTATAGAACACGCAGAGTTCTGCAACATCTCTGCGGTGATGTAAGCTGTCTAGATCTTTCGTAAGTCTGGAGTTTGGAATTATTCGGATGGCACGCCGCTGAACTCTATCCAGCAACTGGAGAGCAGTGCCATATGCTCCACCCCAAACATGACAGCAATATTCTATACAAGGTCTAATACAGGTTTTATATATATCTGGAGAACCTGATGTGATTCAAAAACCGTCTGCATCTATTGAAGAACCCGAGTTTACGTGAAGCTGATTTGCCTGATGCGATAATGAGTTCATTCCATTTTAAATTGTTACTAATTTGAACACCAAGCAGACGAATTGAGTCACAACCCACGAGAACGTGGCCTTTTACCACAAAAGGTATTCGTTGTGACTTCTTTTACGCGAGAATGTGCATATTTGTGTTTTTTTCTCGTTAAATGTGACCTGATTTTTAACTCCCCACTCAAATATTGTACTCAAAGCGAAGTGACAACTTCCAGCCGTTTACCGTTTAATTGTGAAAGAGAAGGCTCGACCTCGAATGAAATAGAAGAGTGCAATGTTACATCATCGGCAAAACTGTGGATAGGGTTCACAGTGCTATCCAACAAGTCATTAATATATAACAAAAACAAAGTTGGTGACAAAACTGATCCTTGAGGGACTCCGGCATTTGTCGTTGTGTCGTTGATGACCTCAGGTTAAAGGACATACATATATTAATATTCCAGTGGCCAGTATTAACGGTGCCCATATCTCTCGATGTATTACAAAATTACCGTTCTGTTTCACTATTAAGTCCAAATTAGATTCAAAAATATATTATAGAGACAGTATTTACATTTTTTTATTATTTAAAGATGCCATAAAATCGAGTCGTGTTCTTTTCTGAAATTATAGAAAAGGATTATATGTGGCAAAATATTTTCTCTGTCAAAATAGTGACTCTGTAAGATTATTCAAACAGTTATCCATCTGTATATCAAGAGCTCTAAATTGATGCAATCTAATCAGGTGATCGATACTTATTTAGCCGTTGCAAGATCATTCTATTTAAGAAGGAAATGAAAATGGAAGAATTCAAAATTTATAGGTATATCCGTGAAATAAAAATGTTTACGAGTCATTAAAGCTTCCTGTTTACGAGTCATTAAGTTTTAATTGAAGAAAGGTGGCGAACATTATGTCAGAAATATAACTTTTCTAATCAATGCAAAAGGTTTAAATAACTTATCGACCTCGTCCAATATTATACTAAAACATAAGTTCTAAGAACATATGACACCCTGTTGGAGGGGATCATAGATGTGGTTTACGTAAATCGGACCTGTAGCCGTACGTCCTCGATTTAGATGTAATCGCGTAAGGTAGGACGTAAATAAGCGACCTGCGAAAGAGTTGGAAATGTCGTGTGTTAATTAAACATTATTTTTTGCGTGGAAAAACCATTACGCAAACCAAAGCTTGATAAATACCATGGGGACTCTACTAAAATATTTCACAAGTGATTTACTGATTTTTGTTGTGACCGTACAAGCACAACTAATGCCGAACGTTTAGGATGCCCAAATGAAATCACCACACCAAAAATCGTTAACAAAATCCATGATACGGTATTTCAAGACCACAAAGTCAAATTTCGCGAGATAGCTGAGATTGTGTAGGGATTTCAGATGAACATGTGCACAAAATATTATACGAACATTTGAATTGTGAAATAAAAACGACCGTATTTGGCGAAGAAAAAAGATTATTTCCATCAATACAATGCACGTGTGTAGTTTCCATGGCCAAAATCCATGCATCATGCTTCCAATTGCTTCCACGTCCGCCATATTCTCCAAAATAAGTTCCTTGCGAGTATTTCCTGTTTTCGAGCTTGAAAAAAATGGCTCAGCGAAAAGAGATTCGGCTCTTACGAGGAGATTATCGATGCAACACACGTCTATTTGGAAAGGTAGGAGAAATCGAATTATTGGGAAGGGATTGAAAAATTTCAAAAACGTTGGACTAAGTGTATCGAGATAAACGGCGACAACGTTGAAAACAAAATTTAATTTTTACCAGACTTCTCACTCCGCCTACGTATCATAAATATAAATATGAGAACAAAATACTGAAACGGTCAAAGCCTTCAATTAGCTCATAAAATTTATATTATTTACTAGAACATACTTTTATTGTTGGATGTAATGTTGATTCTATCATAATCAAAGGTTTATCCCTGGCGTCGTCTATATATGATTAACAAACAATATGTATATCGATTGTTGTATGAAGTTACAATCGATTATTTTGTTCTATGCACTAGCTTCAAAAAATTCTATATTTAGAAGTTTTAAGGAATATCGAGAGGTCTTATTTTATGCTCATATTACCAAATGATTAGTCTCTGGGATCGGCGAAGTAATTAACATATAAGGAGAGGAGCTTAGATGCGCGGATACTAATGTAGTTAGTTTTTATTCAAACTGTTTAACCGCCGAATAATTCTTTTACGAACGGACATCGCTGTACACTGTCTATATTAGAATTGTTAGCTTCCAGTCGGGATGGAACATCATTGAAAGTAATACGTTATGAAATGTCTTGATCTATTTGTGCATATCGCCAATCATTTTTGGGCCTAGTTTTCACTGTACTTAGAATGTGCTAGGTGACATCGACAACCGAGATTTTCAATCCTGCTCAAAAAATTGTTCACTATTCATCACATTATGGTAATTAGATCACAAAGTTCTATTGCAGACAAGATCTTGATATTTTCGTTGCGTTTTCATTTATCAGACCTTCACAGCAGAATCGTCGTTTTATATTCTTCTGTCCTAGTGTTCTCCCTGACTTGTACGAAAATTTCTATCCTAGCTTTGCAGTGATCAGATAATGGTCACTACCTACAAATATAATTGAAGACCGATAAAATTTCACGTCTTGGACAACCCGAGCCCGCTCTTTGGAAATCAACACATGGTCAATTTGGCTTTGGAATGTTTTACGTGGATGTGTTGCCATGTTTCCAAATGGATGTTTTTATGAGGAAAGAATGTATGTGCCACTTTGAGATCATGAGCGATCGCAAAATACAGCATTCTTTTCCCATTTGCGGTCGCAGTTTCGTGTCAGGAGAGCCTATATATTATTACATCAATCGGTTTGATTTTTGGTAGCTCTAGCATTAAAATCACCAATCTCACATCGTGCTCCGGAGCACGATCAGATTATAGAGTCCATCAGATTATCCAAATTTTTGTAAAATGAGTGTTTATCTTGGGGTTGGCTTACATCAGTAGGCGCATGTACATAGACAATGGACAGGTATGTGCAAGCGAAGCCTACACATTCGATTACCGACTGTCTGAAATATTTACGAAGCATGGATGCCCCAGCCACAGGGCCCATACTATTTAACATTCTAATAAGCGATATGGACTAAAGTTTTTATTTTATTGAACCTAAAATAATGCTCTTTTATCTCTCCTAAATGCACGGTATTTGATAATATTCGTAACAATTTCCCCTAAATGTGTACTATTTTTCAAAATCATTTTATGATCAACATTATGGCGATAAAATTACCACTATGAAGAAAATTGATTTTACAGGCCAAATTCCTTCTTTAAATCTTAAATAAATTTAACTAAAACTTATATTAGAGCGACATGTAAACTATTATATAATTATTATTATTGTCTTTTAAAATAATTTCTACAAGACATCTCGTTAGACCTAATAATGAGAATATCACTCAAGGGAAAACTTCTGCACGTAACGAAAAATATCCTAATCACAAACATTATCAAACCACAATTGAAATGTTTCTTTCAACCCAAAAACTAATCTTTTAGCATATATATATACCATATTTACTTCTAACATTTATCTGTATATAGTACGCGTACTACCATGAGATACCAAGCCATGAGAGGGATGGAACCTGTCTGTTCTGTTTACCTAAAAAAAATAAAAACGTTTATCAGAAACTCGGTGTATTGTTATACATATTTGCCAAACTCTTTCCACCACAGCATACCCACAAAAAATTACCTTCTTCAGTGTAAAATAATTTTCCAACTTTTCCTTCCAAAATAATATCAAACAACGTAAAAATGGAAAAACCAAAAAGGTAAACATAAAAACACTTGTTGTTGGTGCTCGTCGTTTTATTTTAATTAGTTTTCATAAATATTCGTATAAACGAGCAGACGATGGACGGTGGTACGAGAGATACAAGAATAAAAATGCCAAAGCTTTTCCTGTTAATTTATTTTGATAAAGCTTTCAACATGTACTTTACATAAGAGTGTAGTTATGCAACAAAGGGTTAGAGTATAAATTAGTTTTGTTAGTAAACTGAAAAAAACTAACATTGACCCATTATAGTTCGGAACAAACAATTTATTATTATACATATTATATGAGTGTATGCGGGATAACCTACCTCACTTTTTGAATGTGTAGCGGTATCGTAGTATTGTATATATGAATGCATGGATGTATGTATAGGTTGTATATAAAATATAAATTGTATAAATTTTACATTTTTCATTCCAAAGAAAATGAAATGGGACGGGGCAAAAAAAAATTAATTACGCAGAATAATAAGATTTTTCTTCGTCGAATAAGAGGATTTTCTTTATGCGACGTAGATCTATGATACTCCTCTCTATATATACATATATACTATGCATCTATCTTAGTTGATTAGATAAGACGTTCGTATTTGATTTAATAATAGAAGAACAAAAGAAAAATTGCATAGAAAATATTTTCCAATTTGATATTATCCATGTTTTGTTGTTCTGGTTCAGCGAGCATCTTATAAATCTCCTTATGAATGTATAACATGAATCCTTGAGATTTATTTTTGTTTTGTTAAATACGCAACAACAGACGCTTAACAGGAAACAGCCAGCGCGCGGGATTTGAAGGGTGGCGCGTTTTCTTTTCTTGCTTTCACTCGATTTAATTTTTGTTTTATATTTATTTGATTTTTAATGACATTTAGACGAGATGTAGTTACACATAAACGAAAATCTAAGATGAAATCATAAAGTTTTTATGAAAATAAAAATAAAAATCCATAATTTTCGTTCCGTTTCACGGAAGAAGTTTTTCCTAAGAATTATTTGCTATATATGTGTGTACGTATGTATATAGGAAGAAATTAAGTTGGTAGCTAAATATTGTTAAATATTGGTAGTTAAATAATAAGAGGATTTGCGTTAGTTAAAACTGGGTGCTTTGCTCAGTAGTAACTTTCATCGAGAGTCATTCTAATTGAAAAAAGCGTTTCGTGTTAATACTCGTAAAATAGTGACAGAGTTATCAATCAAATCAAACAACGGGTGTCTCCTTTTATTTGCGCTACTCGTATACGTATATAAGGTTCATTATATGATATAATATGTTATGTTGTAACATACCATATGCTGAAGCTATTATTATAACATAATAGATCGATACAGGTCAAACTGTCCTTAATATTCACCCACTGAATATTAAGGACACTATGGCCTGTATTTCACTTCTGAAATCAAAATATCTTGCAAATACTGATAAGCTAAAACTGTACAGAGTGTTGATCAGACCCGTTGTCATGTATGGAGGTGAGAGTTGGACCTTGGCGGATGAGTACGAAAGATGGCTTCTAACATTCGAGAGAAGAATCATGCGTGATATATGGCACAAAACGCGACGTTGATGGTACATACCGAAACAGCGAGTACGCTGGCTTGGTCACGTTTTGCGTGCTGATCCATACCGAATGATACAGCGATCTTTGAAGCAACAGTAATAAGAGCTAGCTCGTGATCGAAACCGATAGAGTCAGATTGTTGACACGGTACGGACCAAGAATGGCCTGTAAAACCCGTAAAAAAAATGGTCTGTATCTTTATAGGTATGATTCAACTGGCCCAACTATACATTAAGCAGCTCCTTGTCAACCTATAGTGACAGATTCGTGATTAAATAATGGAAAATCTCTATTGAAACTCTTTGTCTGCTCCAACTCCTGTCGTAGCGTTGACCACTATACCATTTGGACGTTCCATATGTTAAATTAACGATTGGCGAGATTGTCTTTAATTTGTACTAGTTTTCTGGTAGACATCCTTTTCTTAGGCTTACCATTTATTGAACTTTGTAATTAACGTTGTTTGGGTGTGTTCACTTGTGATATTTTTATATATTGCTTTATATACCATGTTTATATATTGCTTACTAGGTCTCTTTGAATGGTAGTTTTCTCGAAGTGAACATTTTTTCAAGGCCAGAGTGATGTTTCAATTGAACTATGTTATACTCAATTTGTAACACATCTACGTTACATATGATTTCATATAACATTTCTATCAACTATATTTGAACACGTTGTAAGTATCGAAGAATAATTATTTTTAGTTATGGATGAGTGATCACAGACTCAAAACAAATTGCTTAGCCTTCCAGCTATGTTACCCAAAATGTGTCAAAGAATTTCAACATACCACTAATTGCAACTGCTGAACAGTTAAACAACTCTAATATAATAAGAATTCTTCCATACTCTTATAAGTTTAGATTAATCGTTTACCGGAAAAGTAATTATATAAGGTGTCTGAATAACCGGTTCAGATTTGCCATATCAGTTCAGGTTATTTTGGCGCTGGCAATGTCATTCTTTATTTGACATAGATAGAAACTCAGAATATATTATTTCTAGTTGACGAAATGAGTCGCTAAATGCTTCAACAAAAGTGAGAAATTATAGAAATTTACTTCCACAACTTAGACAATTGGTTCGAAATCGCAAGAAAATGTCGTACAAAATTTGGTCAAAACACGCGACTGACACCGAACGATATCAAGAATTTTGTGCATAAAGTGCCTGATACGGACTTGCCTGATACGTCGACGATTAAACATGTACTCGGCGTGTTCAGCTGAAGATATCTCCGCGGTGGCTGAAAATGTGCGGTAACAGACGAGAATATCAAATCGTCATCGTGCGCCGGAAATTAACATCATTCGATCTTTCATGGACCAAATTCTGCGTAAAGATCTTGGTTTGTGGCCCTATATAGTTCAATAGGTTCAAACCCAATGACTATACACTGCGAAATCAATTCGCTGTGTGGGCCTGTGACAAATTCGAGGATTTTGCTCAAAAAATAATCTTTTCGAACGAGGAAAACCCACAAAGATATCACGAGAAACCAATACATCCGTTGCGTGTTGCTGTTTGTTGCAGTTCATCGCGTGGCTGCATATTTGGGCCGTATTTGATCGAAGATGAGGCCGGCGTGACCGTTACGGTCAACGGTATCAACTACCGCCACATATTTTTTGTGGCCATATCTTGAAGGTATTGGTTTGGACGACCATCGATTACAGAAATATGGTGCCCTATGCCACACAGTGGATTGTACAATAGTGAAACTGCGTCAAAAATTTATGGCCACATTATCAGTATTTTGACTGATGGTCGAATTGGCCTGCAAGTAGCTGTAATTTACACCCCGATTCCCTTAGTCGTGTCACTTGTTACTTGTAGCGACAGACAAATATTGGTATTCTCTTAGTCGATTTGTTCGTCAATTATTAATTGAAGTGACAAACTTTTTATTCTAGTAGTCGTTTAAAAAATTTCTTGTCACTTGGAACGACATTTATAGGCGCGTGAAAATTTCAGTTGACATATTCAGTTGAAATTATTAGTATTCCTTAATTAATTTAGCGATTGACGTTCGTTGCATCAGGTCATTTCAATCGACTAGCAGAATACAAATTTACAGATGAAGTGACACGACAAGTGTCGCGGCGAGTTAAGTGACACGACTAAGGGAATCGGGGTGTTAACGCCTTTGGAATTTTATTTGTCGGGTGCCGTGAAGGACAAGTGTTATATGTGTAAAATTGCCAATGAACTTGGTTGAAACTATAATGTGTTCTGGCTTGATTCACCGGTGCCAGTTGAATTAATTCCAATACCTCAGTCCAATATAGTGTTTGATGAGGTGCCGATTCTTATATATAGCACGGCAATATAATTAATACGTGTCCAAATCAGGTTCCAAACTGTATGCTTGGGCGGTTCTCGTGTCCAAATGATAAGCGTGGGTCTTAATTGTTGAATATGAAATTATCGTGTCCAATATGAAGCGGTGGTCCAAAATACGTGTGGGTAATTCTCGTTGTCCAGTATAAAGCGGCGGTCTAAAATATGTGTAGGTAATTCTCGTTGTCCAGGGGAAAGCAGGTTGTTCAATCAATATATATATAGTTGTAATGTTCTCGTAGCCAAGTAAATTCCGGTATTTTAAATAAAATATTCACTGTGTGTTTGTTTATTATCACTGGTTTATTCGCTGTTTTCTTCACAGAGTTTAGAATTGGAATGTTATTACATATCTTTTTTAAAGAAAATTTTTTACATAAAAAATAAAATTCGCGCTTAATTAATTTTAAATGACATCTCTTTTTTGAAATTTCTACTTATTAAAAGTGCCATAATTATATATTGGTAATTACGGTGATATTCTAATTACTGAATGTACTAGATTATAAATCTATTGTTACTTCATTATTGTTTATATTATAATTAAATTGACATTTGATTGTAGACCAAATCGAAAGTAAGTATTTAATGATTGATTTTAAATGAGAAAAAAAAAATAATTTAATTAATGAATTGGATTTTTAGCTTAATTTAACAATTACTACAAAACTGGTTAATTAAACAGAGATAAGTATTTTGGATTATATATAAAGTGTATAAGTTGATAAATATTGTTTTGCTTTGTTTTAGGAGCAGATGATCGTCTTCAACAATATGGACAATCCACAAATAATTGAGCATTTGAAAGCCATTATCGAATGGAGTACACCAAGGCCAGCCACGGCTCCTATTTGAATAAAATCATTTTAAATAAATAACCAGGAGGATTGTGCTGGAAAAACTTGGAAATATATTAAGCCATTTCAGATTTATTAAATCTGAACTTTTTACTGGGGCATCCTGTATATGTGTATATATGCTTTGCTATCGCTTTCCGCGTAATATAGTCTTAGTAAAAACAGAGCATCGTTTTTCGACGTTGAATTTTTTAGTTGGTTTTGTTTTTAAAGAAGGCAAAAAATATTCCAGAACTCAATGCCACAAACGGCCAACGGTTGAACTCACATTTACAAACATATAAGTATCCACTTTGATTCATAATAACCCAATCGTGGTGTTGGTTTACCACCGGGATTCGAATTCGAGACTCCCGAATGACAGAGCTACTTTCTCTGCCAACGAGAATGACCATTAAAGATCCATGTTGTTCTGACAATTCAGTATGATTTATACAGTTAAGCACAACATTGATTCAACTATATCGTGAAATAGTTAAAGTCATATATTAATGATAATGACACTAAAATTAGATCCCCGACTCTGTAAGGTATTTGAAAGAAATTAGAACTTTTTTGAAAAATAACCCTTTTTTGCCAAATACAGCAAGATATTTATTTTATACAGTACTGCAAAAAAATCCGGACAGTTCGAATTTCTATTAAAACGTTAAATATTGCCTATAGTGTTTTTTTAGATTCCGATTGTTAGATTGCATTTTGTAATTCATTAGAACTCTGAAAGTATGAGTCTCTGAAAGTATGAGAGCTTTTAAAATAAAAAAACGAATAAAATACTTAAAATGTCTAAACTAAACGACCAAGATAAAAGTGTTGTTATCGCGTTATGGAACGAAGAACTGTCTGTATGTGAAATTGGTGATACGATTGGACGTGGGAAATCATCAATTGCCGATCTTATAAAAAAATATAAGAATACGACGAAAACGGAGCGCTCTAAAGGGTCTGACAGACCGCGAAAAACCACAACAGTGCATGATACATTTTTAGTTCTTCGTTCCAAGCTGATTTCAAAACTTCCCCGAAATTGCAAGCCGATCTTGCTACAGCAACAGGCATTGAAATTTCCAGTTCAACTGTTCGGAAAAGGTTATTGAACGCAAATCTCAGGGCACGCCACTCGCTGCAGAAAGCTTTTCTAAAGCTATCTTCAAAAATTTGTCGGCTTAAGTGGGCCAGAGCACTCTAACTGGACCAGGGAGTTGTTTCAGGTAAATTTCAGGTAAAAAATAATAAACAACTTTGTTACATAACATTTTATTTCTATTTGAAGGTTAAAAAGTATTTGGTTGATAATTCCATATACACAATGGAATGGCCCCCTTATAGCCCAGATATGAACCCAATTAAAAATATATGGGCTATTATGAAGCATAAAGTCCGTCAAAGTAATCCAGAAACCACCCAGCAACTGAAGCGCCAAATTCATATTGTGTGGAATAATATTAATAATAACGTGATTCAAAATTCGATTCACTTCATGAGCAACAGGTGTGCAGCGGTAATTAAAAGGAAAATGGCGGTCATACCAAATATTAAATTTATAGTTTAGTGGATAATTTATACATTTTAAATTTTGAAATATGTCTTATTACGAAATTAATATATTTTTTTTTGAATTTATTAAAATTAATTCGTTTCAAAAAATATTTTCGCAAATTCGAACAAATTATTTTACTAAGATCATGAAATTTAAAACCATAATTTTAAAACCAATTAACATTTTGAATAAATAATGAGTTAAATAATAAGAAAAAAAAATACTTGTTGGTCTTACAACAATTGAGTTAGTGAAAAAAATGTTAGCTGTCCGGATTTTTTGCACAGTACTGTATAAAGCAAATTTTATAAGGAAACCGACCGATTATAACATTTTAATTCAATTTTTTCCATTTATTCATCGACCATATTAAAATAAAATCATTAATTTCAGTTTTGACACCAGCACGGCGTTTATTAACTAGAATTTATGTTAAATTAACCGTCACAGGTTGTTTTAGTGTTTCCTCTTGATAAAAAGTAATGCTAATACTCAACGAATGCTGATGGTATAGGGAGTTTATCACTCCATCGATTTTAATATCTGAATACTCAGTTGCGACGCTTTAAAATGTGTCATTTTGACACGAACAACAAGTATATCTTCCGGGACAACCAAAAAAATTTAATATGAGCAATTGAAAGCCTAACTTGATCAAGATTAGAGACGTACGAAACTTGAAAAACCACTAAATTTGGATCAAACCATGATTTTCAGTAATTTTGAATATCATTATAGGATGATTGAAAAAATCAAAGAGGTTTAATGCCGAACGAGTTAAATGTTGAATGACGAAAAAACACCTAATAATTGCCTTTTTTATTATATCGTATCGTGTTATAAAAGTAAGATACGCTAAGTAATCTTAAGTGCAAGATATTATATACTTATATGATACGGCTGGCCTTATCATCAACATCGATAGCAAACCCAAATATATAGGATATCATACTTAATATGAGTGGAATATTTTGAGATGCTTTAATGGAACGACACCGCCATTGAAGGTAAACCGACCAAAATAATCGAAAAAGTACGACAAAAGATGCGATAACACTCAAACAAGCCATATAGAAACGCATATATTTGCCACAAATATTGTTCCTTCCGATTACCACCTATTTTGAACGATGAATAATGTGGTCTTTCTGAGAAGCGATTCCATTCTTATGATATCAAATGTTGTGTTGTTTTTCCGGTGTGAAATCCAACTATTATCAGAAAGTTGAGATTAATTTACCAAAACCAAATTTATACACATATATTTGTACAATTCAACCACATACACTTTGCGCCCCCGGAAATAATATTGTCATTGGGGCGAGAGAGATACCTAAACTAAATGATTTAAATCGTTAATTATATATTATATGTATGTATGTTTGTATGTGTATACACTTCCTCTGGCGATAAACGTACATACAGTTGTCCCTTGTTTAACACGACATTCGCATTACACGAGTTCGATATAACACGGTTGATAAATTGTAACAGATTCTCTAAAAACGGATTTATTATAAAACGGTTTTGTTTTTTCAGAAGTAGAAATATACTTGATGAAAAAAACGAATGTTTAAGAGATTTCTGCTTTTAGACAATGCTTCTGAACATCTTCAAAATTTAGAACCATGTAGTTTTTCTTTCACCCAACACAACGTCGCTCATCCAGCTAATGGACCAGGAGTTATCGCCATTTTTAAAGATTATTATATCAGAAGGTTCTTTCAACGAATTTTGGATATAATGGACAACGATAATAGCTTTACAGTTCCTCAATTCTGGAAGCATTTAACGTAACTTTGGCCAGTAAAGAATTGAAATCAAAAAAGTTAAATGTTTGTTGGAAATCAATAAATCCCGAAATTGTGGCAGATGATGTTAAAGTGTATGATGAATTTGATGAATCCAATGAATGATGAATTTGAATGAATCCTAACTTATTCTCGTGCGGTAGGAGGACGATTCGATGATTTACAAATTTCTGACATTCAAGAAATAACGAGGCAAGACGATGAACTAATGGAAGAAGATTTATTGCGGATATAATTGATCAATCACAGTTTTAAAATGAGTCAAAAGATTCTGAAAGTTACAAAAATACTGATTTTCAAAATTTTCATTAAAAACAACCTTTGAAATTGCCGAAGACTTAAAATACCATGTGCTACATCATGAGAAATAGATCGATTAGCACCTTACAAGGAAATTGGGAGAGTATTGAAATTGGTAAGCGTAAACAGAAAGATAACGAGGTTCAACGAATCAAATGATGAAAACTTAATGCTGAAAACAGATGGTCAGAATTCTGACAGCAGCGAAATTAGAATACACACGTTTATATGAAGTGAATTACATGTATTCTGCTCGACATGTAGAATTCTGCTTCATGTCTCTATTTCTAATTTCGCTGATCAGAATAAGGGCGACAACACACAAAACTAAAAAAAACGTAAATCGTGACTAGGTTCAAGTTGTTTTTTTCATTTAATTTTCTGTTGATAGAAAATATTTTTGTATGCTGTCAAAACAAAATGGAGGAACAATATAATTGTAAAAATTGAAAAATAATAAACAGGATTAGTTATGACAAATTTGTGTTTTTATTTAAGTATTTTATACATTGGTTAACATATATCTCGTAAAATATCTTGTGAAATTATATCCAGTTGCTTATATAAAATACCGTGCAATTGTCTCTCAGTTTCGATTTAAATTGACCGCGTACATAGCGTTGTATTTAAATTTTTCCCTACATAACTAAACTTTATGAAGATATGAACTATAACATAAATTAAACATGATCATTTTATTTAAACATAATCATATTTTATTAAAACACTCACGTTAATTTGGTTTTATTTTCGATTTTTTATAACACACAAAAAATAAAAAAACACTTTGACAGCTCGAATTCTGCTTTACGCGGCAGAAAAAAACGTTCATGTAATTTGCAGGCAGCACTGTCAGCAGTGCTGCCGGCAGAATTTCTGACCATCTGTTTTCAGCATAAATTGTAAAAGGAAACAGATTCAGACTAAAATGCAACAATAGCTTCGTATCGCAAATATCGATAATAGTAGTATAGTGCGAACAATTGGGATGAAACCTGTTTATCAATAATCAGAACCGCCAATGAATTTTATAATTTTTATTTGCATTATAATTTTAACATAATTTTTATGAGTTCAATTATTCTGTGAGTACATATTTATATTTATAATAAAATAAAAATTACAATTTACAAAATGTTCTTCCATCTTCCATGTCAGTACTATAGGATTGAGCTATGCAATATGCAGATGGTTTTACGTAAATCGGACCTATAACCGTACGTCCTCAATTTGGCTGTAATGGCGTAAGCTAGGACGTAAATAAGCGAACCGCTAAAGAGTTGAGAGTGCCTTGAGCCCCAACACAGATTGGAAAGATAAAAAACAAACAAACTAAATTTGGGAACCGTACTTGATAAATTATATGAACTCTGAGAATCATTTAACACGATTTCAAAGCAAGTCGTTTTCATTCTACGGTGTAAAGCGAGGAATACCTGTACGTATATTGTTTGCAACGCGATTCTATATAATATACAACCGCCTGTCCGATTACAACTTGTTTGTATTATTTCGAATGTATTAAGATAAATAGAATGTCCGAATTTAAACGTCCCAATCCAATTAAAATATTTAAAACCATTAACATTTTAATATTTGGTCGGGATATAATATAATTATTACTATAGTTGCCGAAATTCTAGTACAACCCAATAATTAACAATCGCGGCTATATATTACATACAATCAATTAAGTCATTTGAATCTAAATATTTGTGTTATCAAGCATTTGTTTTTGTATTCGGTTGCTTTGCTTTACCAAAAGTGAAAATGAGTCTGCGTTTAAAAACCGAAAAAAATTTTAAATTTCCCGATTTTCCAGATGGCCTTAAGAAAAATTAAATTTTTTTGTAGTATATTATAATGTATTTGTTCGCATAATAATGTTTATTGCTGTGTCATTTGATTTATTGAATAATTTTGTTGTTGTGGGAATCGGATGATGGTGGTGGCGTGGCGGTGGTGGTGATTTACGTTTGTTAGTTTTTAGAATAATAAATATAATGTCTGTGTATAAAACATACACCAGACAAACGAGATGATTACATGTGGCGCTTTGACTTAATATGTATATAAGATTGTGAGTGCTTTTACTTTTGGCTCGGAGGGAGGATGAGATTTTGTGTGTATACATAAATTCAACGGTGTCTATAGATACATATATACACATTTATACTATGTATAATACTTGACAGACAGGCTATCGTCTTATGCAATAATTAAATCTGCACATCTGCCAACATAAACAATTTCGTACACACATATTGTGATGCAAAACAGATCTTATATTGTGCGGAAAAACATATAATTTATTCCTGGCTCTACGAGTGAACGAGATAAAATTTGAAAAAAAAGGAGATAGATTATACCAGAGCTATACAAGTATCAAGTTGTTATAATAAATAAAAATCAAAAGAAAATTTGTTCAAAGAGAAAATTTAAATCAATAATTTCCATTTATTTTTTTTTTTGTATATTGTACCTACGTTATCAGATTAGATAATTTTTTGTGTGTCTGTGTGTTATACAATTGGAAAATTGATGGAAAATAGGAAAATTTGTATTCTTTTATCTTTATGTTTAAAGGATCTTATATACAGATTAAATAAGTGGTATATCTTTTGCATTTATCTTCACCATTTACCATCTATGCGTGTATATACATTTTCATTTTTTGTACATATACAGTATATACTGCATAGAAAGTGGGAGATTGCGTGTTATGTAGGCAATTATCAGAAATTATTTTGTAAAGTGCTTAATGCTTAATGTGTCAATTAAAGATTAACATTAAAGGTGCTTTGGGAAATCATTGTTATTTTTTGAGATTTTTAAAGAGATTCTAGTATATGTTATTAGCGCAATAGAAGATTATTGTAAAACATCTAACACTAACTTGCCTTTGCTAAACTATATCGAAGAATAAAAGCTATGGAAGAAATCTCATCGTACTGCAAGAATGTTACGTTTAAAGAATTGATGATTTGATTTTATCAATTTTCGAAGATTCAAAAAGTATCTAAATATACGATATTAAAATTATATTCAAAAGTTATATTCGGTGATTTAATCCACTCTTATAATTTTCTCTAAATAGTTTTATTCATTTTAGATGCTTCATTCATTTTTATGGGGATAGATGTAACTGAATTCAATAACCAGCTATGTACGTCATGGGATTTTAAAAACAGTATAAAGACACACTAAAATAAAACATTAACCGCCCAGGTGGCGCGGTGGTTAAAGCTGCGGCAGTTGGAGCGGGAGGTACCGGGTTCGAATACCGATAGGGGCCGGTTGCAAAAGGGATTTTTCACCACTTGATTACGATCGGTGGTGTGAATGAACACAACTATGACCTCCTGTTGGAGTGCAGAATTCATGGGCCGACCCATCTTCCATGTCAGTACTATAGGCTGGCATGGAGCTATGCAATGTGCAGATGGCTAGTTAAAATCGGACCTATAGCCGTACGTTCTCGATTTGGCTGCAAAGCGTAAGGTAAGGACGTAAATAAACGAACCGCGAATGAGTTGGGAGTGCCTTGAGCCCCAAAACAGATGGCATAAGACATACATTTATAATTAATATCAATGCTTTATAAAAACTAATTAGTAAATAAACTAATAGTAACTGGGTTTTGAATTTCTTAGTACTTTTTAAGTTTTTACGAGATGATTAAGAAATACTTTGAAAGTTATTCAAATGGCATGATGAACAAGTACTGTAAGTAGTCTGTATAAAAAGTGATTATGAACACTGAAACGAAACAGAAAGTGCCCTACATGGAAACACAATCTTTACCTTACTCAAGCTTGGGTTAGTTTTCTTTATTTGCATTCAATTACATTCTTATACATTTTACTTATATGTATATGTATGTATAGCATCAAAACGAAATTAAACGGTTTTATAAAGGGTTTGCCAATAAGAGGTTTCATTTTGAATAGTCTGCTATTTAGGAAGCTGTCATCTTTTGACATTTGACAAATAAAAACTACGCCATTCCCAAAAATGGTACGATACACGCTTCAATACGCATTGAAATAGAAAATGTTGAAAATTTTGCTGTCACAATTCGCAAACTTATGCACTTTTGAAGGTTGTGGAGCATCTTCTCCGCTGGTATAATGAAATTGAGCTGTTGTGACAACTTAGTGATGTGAAGAGTAAAATTGTATGCGTAGATGTATAACCCGTTGTGTTGAATAAATCCCAGGTTTGTCAATTCGTCGTCGATCTTTAAAATTAGTCATTCCACAAACGACATTTTTTTTAAGCTAAGCTTTAATTGGAATTTTAGACTGTCCTAGCTCCTTGTAACTGTCAGAGCTCTTGCACCCAACGCGCGATACTTCAAGTAAAGGTTGATAGCTGCCTTAAACTTGTACATTTTATGTTCCAACAGAAACTGAAAACCGTAGTTTGCATAAAGACTTAGGTCTTAAGGCTTGTAAAGTTCAGGTAACACAAGAACTCAAGCCGGTCAATTACCATAAAAGTCGTATCTTCCCTGATTGGGTCCTTCAAAAGCATCAAAATCCTTCAAAAGCAATCGAGATCTTGTGATTAACACCTTTAGATTTTTTCCTTTGGGATCACGTGAAAGGTTTATGCCAATGCTCTGCAACCGATTCAAGACCTTAAAGATAGAATTCGTGAAGTTATCGAGGACATATAGCCGCAAATATGCAAATTGGTCATGGATAATTTAGTACTGTAAGCGTAGCCGTGGCAGCCATTTGGGCTGATCATTTTCAAATGTTAATGGCATTTAATTTTTAAATCTCAAATGAATCCTCTTATTGGAAAATCTTTTATATTTCTTAGTAATTTTGTTGCTACTGTAGGGTAAACCAATATTAATGTGTCGATTTTTAAGTGATTTTCAATTCAAATAAATCTTTAATCAATTAATTTTAGGTTTTTATAAGAAATAAAAGTATATAAATGTTCTAAATATGACATTTCCAAGAAAACTAAATAACTGTTTGCCCTATAGCTTCGTTTAACGTCTTTTGATGATCAGCCGAAATTTAATCTTGGTTGCATGTTAAATTTTGGACCAACGGCAAAATCGAACTTGAGACCGCGGCGTGATGGCTCTTAATCATTAAGCTACAACCGGTGAATTTTGTGGGAAATAACTATGAAAATTTATTTTAAGATGAAAATAAGTACAATAATATGTTTGTCATAAACATAATGATCGTGTATCAAATATATCAAAGGTATCAAAAAATTACAGCTGTAATGGTTTGGGGATCAATTTGAGAAAGAAAGAAGTTACTGATGTTTTTTTAACGAAAAGGATGTCAAAATCAACATGTTAAATATTATGTTCCAGCAAGTGCTTCTTTACATAAAGCAAAACTATTTCAATAGTGGTAACACCGTATGAATGTTATACTGTATTTCCAGACCGTTTGGATTTCTCTATATATGCTTGGAAACTTGCGGATAACAAAAATCAATTGATTAAAATATGGAACAAAAACAGTGTCTATCCGAAAGCTATAATCGTTTTCCATCATTATTAATACCGACAATTCATACTTAACAGTCGAGAAATACAGACGTGGCATTATCAAGCATGGAAAAGTATTCGATTGAACAAATCAATCATTAATTACATTAAAATTAAGATAATTAAGTGAAAGAAGGAATACGGAGCGTGTTATAGTCTACAATTTATCAGATGATCAAAGAGATTTAAAAAAGAGGGTTGCAACAATGTATAGTCGGAGAACTAGAAAATATTTCTCCTTTATGTGAATACAGTGCGGTTCAATAGATTACCGACACTTAATTCTGAGAAGCAAAAGTCAATTTCTAGCCGGTGCGTGTGAGATAGAAAAAATTGTAAAATAAAGAAAGAAAGAGTATTTAATACTGAATACAATAGCAAAAATCGCAGATATTAAGATAAACATGTTTTTTGTTTTGATTTGAAAAATGAGTCAGAAATACATGACTTTATTTTGGTTCATTTGATTACCGCCACCGTCGTTGTTTATAAATCTTAATAGATCACTTTTGAAAAACTTGAAAGTGGAGTTAAATATTAGTATTATTATTATTCAGTTTTTAATCAATGGGTAAGAACAAGTGTTTTACTTTATCAGAAAGAGTCAAAATAGATGTCTATCATCAGGAAGGACTTTCAGGCCGTGCTATAGGTCGTAGGATCGGACGAGGTCATTAAGCCATCCTAAATTATTTGAAGGATTGAAGGATACATAATCTTATGGAGGTAATTATAAAGGAAGAGTTTCAACGGCACTTACACCTCAGGATAAACGAAAAATTGTTAGATTGGCCACAAGTTCGGCACTTTCTACAACAAAAATTATCTTTCAAGAGGGTGTTAATGGTAGTAAATCGACTGTCCGAACGGAAGCAGAAACGATTAGAATTCGCAAAGGAACACATGACTTGGAATGTGATACAAGGCCAAACTGTTAATGACTGGCGTGTTTTCTGATGAAATGGATGGGAATAATTACTATTTTCACGACCTTAGGAAAGTGGAAGTGTTTTTGAATCGCTATCATAGTAAAGAAGGGAGCGTAATGGTGTTGGGTTTAATATCTTATTATGGCACAATCGATTTGATGTTTCAAAGTCCAATAATTACCGGAAACAGTTACAAGACGTTACTGGAATCTGTTTTCCCTAAAATCTATGACCTTTTTACACCAATCTTATGGATTTTCCAACAAGATAACGCGCCAAAACACACAGCTCGCGTTGTAAAGTCGTACATCACAAACCAATAAGTTCAGCTATTGCCGTGGCCACCATATTCGCCGGATTTAAAAATAGTAGAAAATGTTAGTGACTGTCTCACACGTAAAGTATACGAAGGAGGAAACAGTATGATACTAAAGAAGAGCTGATTCTAATGATTAAAGCGGCCTGGGCACAAATTTTACTTAATTATTTGAAGTTGTTGTATGACTCGCTTAAGGATCGTATTTTTGAATTTATTCAGCATAATGGAAGTTCCACTAAATATTAGAAATTATATTTTAATATTGTATTTAAAAAAAATAAAAAATATTGGTAAGAAATCACACAAAATGATATTATTTTATGTAATTTTTCAAGATATATCAGTATGCCGGTTGAACCTTATTTGTTAAGTCAGTTTCTCATCACGCCGCGGTCTCGAGTTCGATTATCGCCGTTGACAATGTTCATCAATCGTTAAAATTGTTCGTAAGGTCTCAGTTGAGTAAATTTTAACCATTCTTACTTACTAATATTTTGCATACAGATTAAGATCTATTAACATGTACAGTTAATTAACACAAGAGGCACCGTTTTTTGTAACCTGTTGCTCTACCAAACATGACTGTGTATGTTGGAGAATAATTATATTATCAAGTATTATTCATAATTTCCGCTAACTTATGTGATATTCTTTCCAAAATGAGAGAAAAGAGCACTTTTTTTATCAAAGAATACGAAAAAAAAATTGCCCTTTTTGTCGATGTACTGATTTGTATAAAATACAAATTATTATGCTACACAATTTACAGAAACATAAATTTCATAGTAGTCTTTTAAAATATATAGATTTATTTTATTATAATCCTTTATTATTATTGCTATTAACTTTTTATCTAATTTTGATAATTTCACACATTTACGACAAAATATAGTTCACAAATGAAATTAAAAATGGCGTTTTATTTTTGTTTATATTGTTTTGACATTTAAAAATTTATATGTGTGGGTAAATCTGCGAAAAAATCTCGATTTTTCAAAAGTGCTCGAGATCAAAACAAAGTGCTCGAGATCATTTCCAAAGAATGTGTAATGTCAATAACGCACGTGTTTCGAGCAAAAAGATCACTTTTTCTGCTGTCAGAGCACTTTTTTTACCAAAGAATATCGCATTAAACATACACAATTGTATATATCAGTGAATATGTGGAAAGAGATTCTTTTGTGATTTGGTTAATAAAAGAAGAAAACTTAAGCTATCCGGACCAAAACTAATTAGTTCGGATGCAGGCAAATACACAACATTTTAATTTCTAGGTAGATGAAGTGGAGGCTACATATACATATTGATATTAGACTTTATATTTTTACATTTTTATGCCATATATCACTCAGGAGTTTATAGTTTTTTTTTGTTTTTGCAAGGCGTTTTGTGTTCCCTATGAATTTGACACGTATGTAAATATAGTCTTGAACTGTATAAACATTTAAGATCAGAATGTTGTTGACCACTCAATATTTCGAGACGAATGAAGAAGAAGAATGATTACATTTCATTAATGGTTATAAATGTATCACTAAATTTATCTGGGGATAAAAACTAAACGGAAATCATAGAAGAAATTATGTTTATCTCGTATCTTAGTTTTATTTGGTGAAATGTAAGTGTTATGATTTGTAAACTTGTTTCATTCCTAAATTTATATCACTCAAAATTATTTTTTCCTTTTTCTTTAAGATACGTTTATACGTTTCATTATATGATTTTTTTATGCCAACGTATTTTCATTTTTGATGAAAACTTAATAAGTCTAACAAAGTTTATTTGTAAATGTTTTTTGAAAAGTTCTCGTGAGACATTAAAACCATAATAATCAACGTTTTAATTAAATAACTTAAGAACTTTTATCGCACTGCTGTTAAAATTAAGAATACAAAATGGAATATGTGAGTAATAGTACTCGTACTTAACATTACGACCCACAATAAACAATCGATTCTAATGTACAGAATATTACGAGTAAAAACAGAAATCTATATGTCTATGTGATAAAATCTATCAATTCAACAATAAAAAAAAGGTAAAGGTGAGCTGCTAATAAAATCAATTACATGTTTTTCTCATTAAGTTATACTTTATCGCCGGTTGTAATTTAATGGTTAAGACAGTTTCTCATCACGCCGCGGTTTCGAGTTCGATTCTCGCCATTGACCAAAAATTAACATGCCACCGGATAACATAAAATACGGTTATGTGTAAAAACATTTGTTGGGCTGACCTGACCACCTACAATGTGCACCAATCGTTAAAATTGGTTCGTAAGGTCTCAGTTGAGGCGTGGTTAGGGCCGTTTACGGCCTCTAAACCATAGATTATTTTATATTTAAGATGATAATCGGATTCTCAAGAATTTTAAAACATTCTATCAACTATATTTTCATTCTATAAACCAAACTAAAAGCATCTATACAAATTGAGATACTGAACATCATTATTATATTTTTTTATAGATTAATAGTTTATTCCATAGCCATCCAACTAATTGGAATAAAACAAATCCGGAGTAATTCATAACATGATGATTGTTATTTCCGATTAACCAAATTAATTAACCAACTAAGTCGATTTATAAAACACGGTCCGTAATATTTTAAATTTGCTCCATTTTAGAACGAATAAATCAAAATCGGATTATAATTTCAAAAAAAGTTGAATCAATAAGAAATCGTCATTCACCTAGCCTCAAGCATCAAATATGTAAATAAAAATCATCTATTTTTTTTTTACGTTAAGTTTTATTTGGGTGCAGGGCGGACTTTTAGACTGTCCTAGCTCCTTGTAACTGTCAGAGCTCCTGCACCCAACGCGCGATCCTTCAAGTTAAGGTTGATAGCTGCCTTAAACTTGTGCATTTTATATTTCAACGGAAATTGAAAACCGACCAATGAATTCCACTTCTTAGATGTTCGATGAATAAATTCGCGCTTTGCATTTTCAGTTCGAGGTTTCGGAAGCTTCAACGTAAACCTATAAACTGTTCTTCGTGTTACCAGCCATGGTGTAATAAATGGTGGTCTTTTCTCCTTTAATTCTGCAGAACATTAACCATTTATTAATCTATAGAACACGCAGAGTACTGCAACATCTCTGCGGTGTTGTAGGCTGTCTAGATCTTTTGTAAGTCTGGAGTTTCGTATTATTAGGATGGTACAATACCAGACAGCAATATTCTATACACGGTCTAATAAAGGTTTTATCTATTTGGAGAACCTGATGCGATCCAAAAACCCGTCTGCATCTATTGAGGACAATTGTGCATCAATTGTGAAAGAGTAGGCTCGACCTCGAATGAAATATAAGAGTGCAATGTTGCATCATCGGCAAAACTGTGGATAGGGTTTACAGTGCTTTCCAACAAGTCATTGATGTATAACAAATACAAAGTTGATGACAAAACTGATCCTTGAGGGACTCCGGCATTTGGGAAGTCGTTGATGATCTCCCATTTAGCACAACGTTGATCTTTCGGTCTTTGAAAGCTTTTTATTCACTTGATGGTCATCGAATCTAAGCCGTATGCCACAAGTTTACAAACGAGATTCGCATGCCAAACCTTGTCAAAAGCCATGGATATACCCAAAGCGATTGCAAGGCTTCTCCGTGTTGCTCAAGGTTAAGATTCCATTTGTTTGTAACATACATCAAAAGATCGGTTGTGCAGCGGCTTTCGCGGAAGCCATATTGTTTATCTGAAATTATTTTATTAATCTCAAGATAATGTTGTTGGTTAATGCATTTCTCAAAAACTTTAGCAACGGCTGACACAATTGATATTGGCCGGTAGTTTGAAGGGTCAGTTATATCACAACCACGTTTAAGAACCGGTTGCACCATCGTACTCTTCCAGGCATTCGGGTATTTACCTTGCTTATAAGAAAGGAGAAAATTTTTAGTTAATATTGTAGCCAAGTCACTGGCAAACTCCTTCAATATTCGAACAGGAATTCCGTCAGGTCCGGTAGCCTTATTTATGTCCATTGCCTTCAGGTTCTTGAAGACAATTTCCTCCGAGATGTTGACAGGATCCATTTTGGAACCACAATACGGAATTTTTGGAGGTGTAACTCCATCCGGGACAACTACGGTCGAGTTCGAAGTGAAGACGCTTGCCAGTAAGTCGGATTTTTCTTAAGCAGGATTATTATTTAAATAGAGTAAACTTAGCCAGAAGCTCACGAACCATACAAATTCAAACTAAGACACTTTTGAGAATAACTGACTCATTACTGTATAGCAGAGTAGAACGATCTGCTCAAAAATCCTATCATTTATTAATGAAATAATAATATACCACTACCTAACCTAATTATTTGGCTCACGATCTTGGCAAAATACTGTGTAAGATGGAGGGAAATATTCTTCTTAATTAAAATTAACGTTCAAAAAGTAGATACAACTGATGCATATTATAGTATTGGTATACTAACCTATAAGTAGGTGTTACATAATAAAGGGTAAGCTCTGATTAATTTGGGAGGTACCGGGTTCGAATCCCGATAGGGGCATAGGATGCAAAAAGAATTTTTGACCATCTGACTACTATCGATGGTGTAAATGAACACATCTATCACATCCTGTTGGAGTGCAGATTTCATGGGCCAACCCATATCTCATGTCAGTACTACAGCTGGCATAAAACTATGCAATGTGTAGATACTTCTACGTAAATCGGATCTATAACGATACGAGCTCGAAAGCAATAGCGTAAAGTAGGTCGTAAATAAGCGAGCCGCAAAAAATTTGAGAGAGCCTTAAGCCCCATAATATATTGCAAAGATAGAAACAGACAGAATTAAATATAAGGAATTGCAGATTGTATTTCTTGGTGTCACTTATGATAATCTGAGTGGCAAACGTTTTTTCAACAAACAATTTTATTTTTTCGTTTCGATCTATGATGAGCTACACTGGAGCTCTACTAGTAAATACTGGTCCGTTCGGTATATCAAGAAAAATACATTTGATTGATGATGATCCATTAAAGTTGAATTAATATGGTTAAAATTACCATTCATTTTACAGTTTTCAGTACAAATTTCGAAGCATAAATTTATGTAATTTGCTGTTTCAAATTAATATATTATATAGGAGCACAAACTACAAACTAGATCACATTGGCATTCTATGGTTACAAATATTGCAAATGGACAGACTTAAAACAATTTGATTCAGATGTCCATTTGTTGTCAATTCAATTAGGATGAAACTGCAATCGTCATTTCAGAAGGCTATGGTAATGAAGATGTTTGAATTTTATTATTAAAGGTCATAGGTATATACTTCAAATTAATTAATTCAAAAAATAAATAGGCGATTTTTAATGATTGTGGATCATTTGTTGTTTTTATCTTAAATAATATCATGTTCGAGTTGAAATCTACCCCCGAGTTCAAAGTATTTCGTTACCCGTAACCATACGAACCTGAAGTTTATTCTAAATATAATTCTAAAACAACAAAATAAAAATGTTAGTATTAGTAAAAAGTATATTCAGGCTAATCATCACACAAGATTTTTTCCACATTATGTAAGTTACTACTAATTCCATAAATTTTTTACTATAAGAACATCTAAGAATATTCATATCTGAAGATTTTCACTGTTTGGCAAGTCTCTTTCTATGTAGTGTCAAAGTTGAGAACAGTTTATCGAGAACTTTTGCAATTTCTTCTGGTGTTCGACAAGGGGAGACACTGTCTATAATAATTTTTCATCTCATGTTGGAACACATCCTTCGACCATCCAATGAACTTTTTGTATATGCAGTTAATATCAATGTTATTGGATTAAATGGCAACGGAGTGAAAGAAATACTTCATCCACTAGAATAGTGTTTAACTTTCATTGGTCTGAAAATAAACGAGTCCAAAACTAATTATCTGATAAATGGTTTTCGGTATGTGCCATCAATGGCTCAAAACGTAACATTGTTGGCACACACCGAGTTCTTTTCAATCACGAGATCTTGAATTAAATGCAAATTTCTGCTATTGTGCATGAAACAAAAGAAGAGCGAGTACGCTGGCTCGGTCTTGTTGTACGTGCAACAATATAAAGAGCTGGCTTGTGATCGAAACTGATGGTATCAGATACTTGACAAGGAACGGGCAGATAATGGCCTAAAAACCATTAAAAAAAATATATAATTAAGTTTCGCTTAAAATATGAATTTTCTTAGATGTTCATATAGTAAAAAGTTTATGGATTTAGTATTAACTCAATTTCCATATGTAAACCCCATTAGCTTTGTAAACCACTCAACAGGGTTATAGTATACAGATAGGCCTATCCAAAAAACACAGTAAGATGTTTACCAAATAGTCAAAATCTTAAGATATGTATTTTCTTAGATGTTCATATAGTAAAAAGTTTATGGATTTAGTATTAACTCAATTTCCATATGTAAACCCCATTAGCTTTACGAACCACTCACCAGGGTTATAGTATATAGATAGGCCTATCCGAATAACATAGTAAGGTGTTAACCAAATAGTCAAAATCTTAAGATATGAATTTTCTTAGATGTTCATATAGTAAAAAGTTTATGGATTTAGTATTAACTCAATTTCCATATGTAAACCCCATTAGCTTTACGAACCACTCACCAGGGTTATAGTATATAGATAGGCCTATCCGAATAACATAGTAAGGTGTTAACCAAATAGTCAAAATCTTAAGATATGAATTTTCTTAGATGCTCATATAGTAAATATTTATGGATTTAGTATTAACTCAACTTTCATATGTAAACCCCATTAACTTTGCAAACCACTCAACAAGGTTATAGTATACAGATAGGCCTATCCAAAAAACGCAGTAAGATGTTTGCCAAATAGTCAAAATCTTAAGATATGTATTTTCTTAGATGTTCATATAGTAAAAAGTTTATGGATTTAGTATTAACTCAATTTCCATATGTAAACCCCATTAGCTTTGCAAACCACTCAACAGGGTTATAGTAGACAGATAGGTCTATCCAAAAAACACAGTAAGATGTTTGCCAAATAGTCAAAATCTTAAGATATGTATTTTCTTAGATGTTCATATAGTAAAAAGTTTATGGATTTAGTATTAGCTCAATTTTCATATGTAAACCCCATTAGCTTTTCAAACCACTGTTTCAACAGGGTTATAGTATACAGATAGGCCTATCGAAAAAACACAATAAGATGTTAGCCAAATAGTCAAAATCTTAAGATAGGAATATTCTTAGATGTTCATATAGTAAAAAATTAATGGATTTAGTATTAACTTTACATATTTGTGAACCAATTTTATATGATAATTCACCTAAATATATGCTCTTTACTAATACAAACATGTTTTTTGTTGTTGTTGTTTTTTTAGAATTATATTTAGTATAAACTTCATTCGCATGTAACCTTCCATGTAGTAAGAATCAAGAAAAGCTTAAAAGAAAACCATAAACGAAAGCTACCTCCAATAAAAAACTTTCAATTATGATGACTTTGAATACACTTTATCTAAGGAAAAATATCGATGCGTTTTGTGTTTCAATGACATTTTGTGATAAGGACGACTGTTGAAACAGCTAAAAATCGTTTTTCAAGTTAATTAAGTTTATTGGTTATACAGTACGAAGTTAATGTTCGTTTCGAAAGGGACTTATATAATATTAGAAAAATCTAATAAAAAAACTGTACAAGTTGGTTGTAATCGATAACTTACCGCAAGTAGTAAAGATTGCTGGGTTATGTAAGATTTTTAAAAAAGGATGTAATATACTAAAAATAACACTATGTAAGATACTTAAAATCGAATCTTTTGACCAAAACTGAATAAAATGATCATCGATCAAATTGAAATATTGGAACAGACTACAATTGACTTCATCGTGATTTGGTTGAATATAAGTTATGGTAAAAAATGATAGTTTACCAGTTTAAAAAAATTCTGTTATCTAGAATATTGAAAATCCCTGAACTATTGTTACATATATTAATTATTATGTGCATTATGTATGTATGTACATGTTCACGTGTATATGCTAGGTAACTCCTACAATTTAGCAGTTCTCTTTGTCTTGCTTGAAATGTTTACGAGTATGTGCTATACCTACTGCTACAGTATAGCAGTGTTTCTTTTGGTTCTGACTTGAAATACATTCACAGTAAAGTAAACAAACTAATCATGATTCATACAAATACAATGAACAGTCACGCCACAGTAGAAAATTACCAAAATTGAAAGACTGTTTCGATTCAAACTATCTATAATTTGCTAGTACAGTTGCAACAACGACTCACAACATATATACAAACACAATGCAATATACATCAAGTCTGGTAGTATATTTAATGAAGTCATTACAATCCGGCCTACCGAACCAACATTATAGAATACACAGCACAGATAACAAATGCCACGAATTTGAAAAAAGACTCAAAGTCTACCACGGTTGGTTGATTTCTGCGCCTTATCGCTGTTTATCAATGCCACCTCAGAGTTCTATCCATAACTTCCAACAGGTGTCGCGTTTACAGCTCTCACATATATCAACAATTTATCATCATATCCTACAAATCTAATTCTAGATCACTGAAATCGTTGTAAATTCATTTATTAAAATAATATTGAAAGTTAATAACTTCGATATTTCACTATAACGCAGGATTTATTCGAGAAATCAACATCGTCAAGTGCATTATACAAAACCTCAAATGATCAATTCAAATAGCATTATACTCTAAGATAGGTTCTTGATTGTGTGATAAAGAGGTAACTAACTACGAGTATTAGAAATGGCTATTTGTTAGTGATATTGGTATAGTAGAAGAAAATTAATTAAATTCATCAATTTAGATTATAAGACATCCAATAAACAGATTACATCGATTGAAAACGTGTTAACTCAACTTCTGTTGTTGATACACCTGAAGATCACCAGGGTAAAACCCTCTTACAACACTCATATAGTATTTTACAAAATTTATAAATTAGACTTTATATCCCTCATTATTTCTACTAATTCTTAATTTACTTGATTTTTTTTCCATCTTGAAATAATGAACTTCCCAAATAGCTTTAAGATTATTTATTTATACATTATTATTAAAAATAAAATCTAAAAATCAAAACGGAACTTCATTCTTCATTTAAATATATGCCAAATTACAAAATGCGGGAAATTAAAATATCCCCTACTCAAAACCAAATATCAGTATGAAATATCAGTCAATCCATCAATATTATAATAATATTGTAATATGAGTGTAGTAGCTAACGATTCCTTTATCCTTGGTGCATTGTCCCATTTCAGACATCACATTGTGACTATTGATTTTATAAATTTTCCGTTTTTCATTGTACCATAAAATTTAATTTATTTTTTTCTACCTCCCCACGAACGACCAACCGCATTCCGTTATTATAAAATGTATATATATATATATATATATATGTATATATATATATATATATATATATATATATATATATATATATATATATTATATATATTATATATATATATATATATATATATATATATATATATATATATTTTATATATATATGTATATATATATATATATATATATATATATATATATATATATATATATATATATAATATATATATAATATATATATATATATATATATATATATATATATATATATATATATATATATATATATATATTTATATATATATATATATATATATATATATATATATATATATATATATACATATATATATATATATATATATATATATATATATATATATATATATATATATATATATATATATATATATATTTATATATAAATGTGAAGAAACCTCATTTTTGGTGTCATGAAATCGACTACTACTGCTACTGTAGCAGTAGGTAGCATATACTCGTGAACATGTACATACATAATGCAACACAATAATAAATATATGTAACAATGGGATAATTGTTCAGGGGTTTTGAATATTTTATATTTCGATCGAACGAATGAACGAACACAAAAATTGAAATGGTTTTTCAGGATTCTTTACTCGTATATTGCGGAGGTGGTACAATGAACTGTGTGTTGATTCTTTCGATATATTGTATAAAATATAATTTATTGATATAACCATAGAGTGTGTTAAATATAGCTCTCTATCTGGTATGGAACGTTTACAAATCAGATTAACGTTATGTGGGTATCTGGAGGGAAACTTTCAATTTATGATTTCAATTTTCAGCTTATCTTTGATTCCCATATTATCTAGGGGAAATGACGTACTTACCATTATACTGTTAGGAACTATTACTTTCCTCTATCTCGAAAACCGACAAACAATTGGCAAATCAACTTATTTAATTAATAGTGACAGAGTGCTATGAAGTATGCAAATGTTCAACATAAATCAGATTTATAGTCATTGAAAAAAATGAGGTAGTACGGTAAAATAGTACATCGAAAGAGGTGTGCGTACTTCACTTCTATGACGGGTTTTACAGGCTGTTAAATCTCGTTTCAAAAGCTATGGAAAAATTATTTGTTTTCAAGCCAATCTTTCCATTTGGAATATATTTTTCCTACAGAGAATGTTACTTGCTTTGGCCAGTGGTACAAGCTACATATATCAAAGTAAAACTTTAGCATCAATAAGCGTTTCATCCGTACAGTAGTAGCTGGTCTGTTTATTTTTTCTGGATTTTCACTAAATAAATTATCCTTTCAGTATACTATTAGTGTCTAAAAAATAAATCTAAAAATTTTAAAAACGTTTAAACGAGATACTTTAATTACGATTTCGAAAGTGTTCAGTTCACTTATCACAGTATATAATTTACTTATGGTCTCCGTTTTCGTCAAATTTAACGAAAAAAAATTCAAATTAATACTTCGATCAAATAATAATAATTTATGTATATCGACATTTTTTTAACGAGGTATTCAAGGTATTCATCAGTAAAAATTATCTTCTTCGGGAACAAAAGTCTTGGAACCCAATTACCGATTAACAAAAAAATGTTGTTAATATTTTATCATTTTCCAAAATGTCGTTTACCGTTTGATAATGACAATGATGAAACTCTTTTGTTTTAAATTGCTTATGAACTATAGATTTTGAAAATTCGTGTTTACCTGTAGATCTCTCCCATTAGATCTATACCCATTAGATTGTAAAAGAGCTGTCGTGCAAATTCCGATCAGCATCAACAAAAGTGATAACTGTATTTCCATTTCCTTTTATACCCCATAAGAAAATTTTATTGTTGTTTCAATGACGTTAATACTTGACGTAACATAGTTTTCTCAGAAATTGAAGCCTTCACCACCACAACCGTAATACAAGGTGTCGTGTTGGAAGGCTTCTCTTTAAACTATACAACTTGATCATAGGGAAGTGATAGAAGTAACCACATTTTCGATCAAGGAATCCAACGGTGCCATTCATGTTAGCCACTTTGGCACAAACTGTTCATATATATATATATATATATATATATATATATATATATATATATATATATATATATATATACATATATATATATATACATATATATATATATACATATATATATATATATATATATATATATATATATATATATATATATATATATATATATAAATATATATATATATATATATATATATATATATATATATATATATATATATATATATATATATATATATATATATATATATATATATAAGCATGGATGAAACCAAACCAGGAACGAAAATAGTATTTAAAAAAGAAGAAATCCCCACTGTGGGAATTAAATCCACGTGTATTCAAATCAAGAGAGAATGTGGATTCAATTTGATTTCAAAATGAATATTGTATATATAATCCGTTTATTATATTTATGCTTGTTACTCGCTTAATATTTTATTTCCTGAGTTTATTTTAACTTTCTGTTGTTCTAGATTTTCTATCCTCGAACCACTATATTTCTACAATAAAAAAACCATCTAGATTCATCAGTAAATTAATTAATTATATATTATATATACATCGATGGAAACTATATATAGGACGTGTTTCCATCATCCACCAACATAAAAAAGAAACTAAGCACCTCGGAAATATGAACAATTTAGAACGACTCTAAATGTTCATGATGATGATGACGATAATAGGAAATATTCAATTCAGTACGCTCTCTCTAGGGATGTACATAACGAACAATTCGACTATTAAAAATACTGCGATATAATATTCAATTCGACCTAATATCGAAATTTATGATTATTATTATTCTTTTTTTTTGGGGTAAAAATTTTGATCCAAATTAATTCTTTATGTAAATTAATTTACACTGGGATGAAAATGGGAAATAGACAATACGTTTTTTAGTCTGTCTGTTGATTTTTCCTTTTTTCTGTTAATTTATACCCCTATTATGAATGTCACTTACGCGTCACCGAGTGACGCGTCGTCACTGAAAGGAAATTTTGGTATTATGAATGTCACGGTGAGCGAGGATTTTGTCACTTAGCCTCACTTACAATTTGTCAGTGAGAGCAAGTGAGAATTTTTTTTTGACTAATTAAAAATACGTTTTAAAATTTTTTTTTTGGTTTTATTTAAATTAAAATAATAATTTTGTTTTTTGTGATTTATTAAAATAATAATTTTCGATTTTTAAATATTATTTTCTTTATTAAATGAAAATAAACAGTAGTCAGTTTGGAAAATTACAAACGGCACTCAGTATCCAAATTTTTTTTTAAAGAAATGGAAATAAAATCCAGACATTGTCCAGTACATATTCGAAATTTTGAAAAATTTTAATTAGTAAAATAAACTGAACTACAAAACATTAAATTAATTTATTTTTTAAAACTTGAAATTTATTATTTTAACACACCACCAAACGTCAAACATACCGAAATCAAAACAAAAAATAATAGTTGCCAACTTAAAAACAACAAAATATAGAAAATAACGCATCTTGATGCGTTCGTCACTCACTCAAAATAAAGCGACAATCATAATACCAAAATATGACTCGAGTGACAGTACACGTCACGGTGACGAGTGAGGTGAGGTGACATTCATAATAGGGGTATTATTTTACGATGCGGTGTTTATTTATATAAATGCTACTTTTGGGTTCTAGGTCGAAATATGTTTTTAACTCTGCACGTTTTGATTTCCTAAACCAGACCTTGATTTAATTATCGAGTATCTTTTTATAAGCTTGAAAATTGCTGTAACACAAAATTAAAGTCTGTTAAAAATTAATCTTCAAGTTCATCGCAAAGACAGATAAAATATTACAAAATAAAAAAATGTTTAAAATATCGCGCGCTTGCAAAAATGACATGTTTTAAAAGTTTTACTACGCGAACAAATATTTTATTAATAACATTAAAGAATAATGTTATCAACAACCATCTCGAGATTATCTATATAAATAAAATGAAGTTAATAAAGTAATGTTAACACTTAACAGGGCCTTGTTTATATATTATATTATATATATATATATATATATATATATATATATATATATATATATATATATATGTATATATATATATATATATATATATATATATATATATATATATATATTTATATATATATGTATAATGAGTAAACCGGGAGTTTACCTCCCCACATTTTAGGCGGGCATATTTCTTATAAATTCTTAATCATAATTCTATTTATATAATCCAGATCTATATATTAACGCCAATTAACTGATTGCAGTAAATTACATTAAATTCGCGTTTCGAAGAAATTAAATTTTTCAACAAACAAACAAAAAAAAAATTAGCAACTTTATAAATATATAATCTAAATATCGAGAGTATATATTATACTGTGTGTGATCCGATTAATGAATACTCTAAATATTTCATCTCGATTTCGAACAACATTAAACAGAGATCACGGCAATATGATTATAAATCGATCTGTACATTAAAAAAAGCTATTTATTTACAAAACTAAAATATCATTAAAAAGCGCGCCTATATAAATTTATAACCGTGTTAAAAACTATAATAATATATTAAATATCTATAACAACTGCAATAATAATTATTATTGTTATATAGCAATAAAAATTTGTAAATTCGTGAAAAATTTACTAAAATATTATCTCAATTCGTTTAACTTTTTATTACCGCATGCATTCATCAAATTGCAATTTATTACAAATTATTTTATTGATAACATTTAACGCGTAAAATAGTAATAAATGTTTATATTTAGTATATTCTTAATCCAAGCGAATATTTTATTTTATTTTTACTTTTGTTGGTAATCATAAAAATATGTAAATGAGCACCATTTACATGTTTTACTAATCTTAAATATGAATTTTTATTTATAAATATTCCAATTTCATTTAAAGTTGAGATGAAGATAATCTTAGCCAGCCAAATTTTTGTTTAATTATTCTTCGACAGCTATATAAACAATAACAACGAAGTGTGGTTATTTTACTGGCGCCATCGGTAAAAAGATCTGTTAAACCTTAAAAAAGAGCCCACTATTGGTATGATATGATTGAGACTATTATAGGTGTCCATTTCGGAAATCCATAGATATGCCTTGCATATGTTCCAAAGTTAAAGATGTAAGCGCGTCTAAACGGGTTATAAGGGATAAGCATGTTAGTCACACAACTAACCTATTTATTTAATTAGGATAGTAAGATTAATTCATCTTACAGGATTTAGTTTATTGTGTTAAGCTAGGTTTGATCATATGTATGTCATCTAAGGCTCACTAATTTTATAAAATAATCTAGGTGGCCACAGGCCAGTCCAAAAAATGCTTTTACACAGAATCGATTTTTATTTCATTCGGAGCATGTTAAGTTTTTGGTGAACAGTAAGAACCGAATTCAAAATCGCGGCGTGTTGAGAAATTCCCTTAACTACTTAGCAACCGGCGACCTTATTTTATACTGTATTTATAGATGTGGTTCTATCTCTCAATCCATTCATATACGCGAATGTTATTTAAATTCGCGATGATCCGATAGCATTTTCTTATACAATGATGATATACAGGGTTGCTGAGACCAAGTGTTACCAAATGAAAATGCTGTAATTTCTTTAATTTTAATTATTTTTTATTGAAATTTCGTGGAATATGTTGAAAACATATTACATTTTATAAAAACCTGTTACTGCCCGATATAACCTCCTTGGCTCTGATTATTTTATTCAGTCTTCCATAGAAAGCATTGCAAGCTGACCGTACGTGGGCTTGCGAAATTTTATTCCATTCTCGAACAAGAGCTGACTTCAATGCATCAACACTTTCGTATTTTTTAGAAGACACCTTACTCTCCAAAATGGACCATATGGAGAAATCCATGGGATTCAAGTCTGGTGAATATGGTGGCCATTCTTTCGATGAAATCAGCCGCGGAACGCAATTTTGTAAAAATTGCTGTGTCGCTCGAGCTTTGTGTGACGGTGCCGAGTCCTGTTGGAATGTCCAACGGTTCGTACCAAAGTGCTTACGTGTCCAAGGTAGCAAAGCATCGTTTAGGATCTGGCGACATCTCTTGGTTTACCTTGACTCCATGTTCGATGAAAACTAGAGGAGTGCGTCCATCTGCAGTAACTGCAGTCCAAACCATAACATAAGCGATTGCTTGCGCATGGCAACTCTTGTGTCCAAATTATCGTTGGACTTGTGCTCTAATCAAACGCGATCATTTTGTTTATTCACATACTGTTGAATGGTGAAAATTTTGTCATCAGAAAAGACAATTTTTGGAATCTCATCACGTTCGGCCAAGGCCTTCAATGCTCGTGTTCTTTCAAGCTTAACTTTTTTTTGTGCTTCCGTAAGATCTTGAACTTTTTGTATCTTGTAGGGCTTCAAGTGCAGTTCATTTTTCAATATGGTTTGAATGCTGTATCGTGAAACATGTAGACGTGCGGCTAATTGATTGGCACTTTGACGAGGATTTCGTTGGATTCGTCTCTTCACCTTTCGTATCATTTCTTTTGATGTTGCTGTCTTTTTAGGACCGCCTCTGTTGCGTTTAGCGATGCTACCAGTTTCGTTGTATCGAGTTATGGTTCGATACACAAACATTTTATTCACATTCAAATGGTGGAGCTGACGAACTATTGCTGTTTGTGAATTTGCACCCAAATACAGTGCAATTACACTATTACGTTTGAATTCCGTTACGATTTTTTTATCAAGATATTAATTTAGAACAATTATTTATTGACCACATATAAACAACTAACCAAACTTCAATCTGTCAAAAACTTGACGTGCGAAAAATGACAACTACACAAATGACAGCAGAGTGAAACTAGTAACATTTGGTCTCAGCCACCCTGTAGATCACCGCTCAAGCAACTCCTATCCCATCTTAAGTAAGTATGTCCTTAAAGAAATCTTATTAGGTTATAGTTATATAAATAAAACATTCTTATTTCTATTTTATAGAAATAACAAAACAAGAGTATATAGTGCATTTTATAGGCCAAATCAAATCAAGAACAAAAAAAAATAAAACCATTTTTACTGTTTTTGTGTCCAAAAACCAATATGTTAACTTTTAAAAAGTTTAACAAGCACAGTTGTAAAAGTTTATATTCTACTTAAACGCTTCAAGATATACAGTTATAAGAGAACTTAAGATCAACACCATTGTGTAATGGATTAACAATTCGTAAAGTTTCTTCTTAGTCCAAAACTATTTCAAATAGTTTCCATAAATAATATAATATATTAATAAAAAAAGAGAAAGAGAGGGCTACTTTATAAATATGAAGATTACAATTCGACTTAGAGAAAAGCAAAATTG
Source organism: Tipula lateralis (assembly GCA_963932295.1). NCBI lineage: Eukaryota > Metazoa > Arthropoda > Insecta > Diptera > Tipulidae > Tipula > Tipula lateralis. The sequence goes on from OZ010738.1 coordinate 139,008,136, forward strand.
AAATAAACAATAAACGAAGAAGGGTACAAATATACATATAGGGTATCGAAGAACGAGATCCCGGGATACCTTTATATAACTACTGTCATATAAAGGAAAAGATTGTATATGATGACCTTATTGAGGCGGGCTAAACATTCTTTTTTACAAAAGTTTATCCAGTTATTATTTTTCAAAACCAAAAACGTTGTAAAGCGCAAACTATGAATAACCGTATGTTTAACTAAGCCACTTCAGTGTATAGCGGGAAATAAAAAGACAGATGAACTTGGTTGGCAGGGTACAACATGCCTTTTTTACTGAGCAGAGCTTATATTGAAATACTGTTGGCCTTGCATTATGATAGATTGATCATTTAGTCAAGGTCTGCATCGCTTATACCATAGACACATATCTGTTTTTTTTAGTTTTTTTTTATGTTTTATACCAAAACAGATTTTGGGGCTCAAGGCTCTCCCAGCTCTTTCGCGATAGACTTATTTACGTCCTACTTTACGCCTTAATGGACAAATCGAGGACGTACGGCTATAGATCCGCATATCTGGTTCCGTTACCATGATTATGAAACTATGGTTTACGAAATGAAAACATGTGACACACTACAGTTCTCATCCTATTTGACACTTTGACAGTTCATCATAATCTATTAAAATTCTTAGTTGGTGGTTATATTTTATTTATTTTATTTTAATTTGTCTATTTTAATTTATTTTATTTTATTTGTTGACAGTTTCAATTTTAATAAAAAAAAATAATACCATGAAAAAACCAATATTTATAGTTTTCGGTATGGAATGAGAAACAATATCTCTTCCGAAACTATATGTTTAAACCAAGATACAAAACATGATTAGAAGTGTCACATTACAACGAAATCATGGTTAACTCGAAACTGTAGTTACGAAACCAGATATGTGTCTATAGTATTAGGAGACATTACATAAGTGAGGTTGTGGTAGTTGTTACGGGACACTGTTTCATAGGTGAGCATATGGAGACAGATTTCGTCACATGAATACTATCACATTTGTGAAGATATATAAAAGAAGAAGAAATAGTACTCTATCTAGGATGAAATATCTGGAAGCCCCTCTCTTAAATAGTCTAGTCACTTCATCGAAAGTTTAGGATGGTTACAAAAGAATGAGAAAGGTACAACGGCATAAGCTTCGTAAGAAATTGTAAATGTGTGAGATTTATAGTTTCTTAAAAAAACTGAAAGAGTGTGGATTTCCACTTTGTACCTTCAATGAGTGATAATATTTTTTAGAAATCGATTGATATATCGCGGTAAGACTAACAGTTAAAAAAATTAAATATAATCATGAATTTTTTAATTTCAAAAAATTTAGATTGAGTATAAATAAGCGAACAGAAAGCGTAATTAAACCCGAGACAAGTTGAAAATCGATAACTAGTGAAATAATTAGTTAACTTTCACTTATTATTTCACTTGTAGTAAATTGTAGTGGTGAAAAAATTAATTGTGATAAATAAACATTTTTCGTGAAAACAAGCAAGTGATATTTTATTCACAATCCAGTGATCGAACCTTAGTTTGGTTGGAATCCCTACTAAGAGAATCCCTACATATAACGGGTGATTTTTTTGTGGTTAGGATTTTCATGCATTAGTATTTGACAGATCACGCGGGATTTCAGACAAGGTGTCAAAGAGAAAGATGCTCAGTATGCTTTGACATTTCATAACTGAAGCCGAACGATCTGCCACAACGTCGAATTTTCAGTGAATGGGCCCTAGAAAAGTTGGCAGAAAATCCGCTTTTTTATCGACAAATTTTGTTCAGCGATGAGGCTCATTTCTGGTTGAATGGCTACGTAAATAAGCAAAATTGCCGCATTTGGAGTGAAGAGCAACCAGAAGCCGTTCAAGAACTACCCATGCATCCCGAAAAATGCACTGTTTGGTGTGGTTTGTACGCTGGTGGAATCATTGGACCGTATTTTTTCAAAGATGCTGTTGGACTTAGTTGACATGTGGTTTCAACAAGATGGCGCTACATGCCACACAGCTCGCGATTCTATGGCCATTTTGAGGGAAAACTTCGGAGAACAATTCATCTCAAGAAATGGCCCGGCAAGTTGGCCACCAAGATCATGCGATTTGACGCCTTTAGACAATTTTTTGTGGGGCTACGTCAAGTCTAAAGTCTACAGAAATAAGCCAGCAACTATTCCAGTTTTGGAAGACAACATTTCCGAAGAAATTCGGGCTATTCCGGCCGAAATGCTCGAAAAAGTTGCCCAAAATTGGACTTTCCGAATGGACCACCTAAGACGCAGCCGCGGTCAACATTTAAATGAAATTATCTTCAAAAAGTAAATGTCATGGACCAATCTAACGTTTCAAATAAAGAACCGATGAGATTTTGCAAATTTTATGCGTTTTTTTTTTAAAAAAAGTTCTCAAACTCTTAAAAAATCACCCGTTAGTTGAATTTACACGTATACAGTTTTAGAAATTCGTATATAGGGTTCAAGTTACTTTATCGTTTGTGATATACAGTATTATTTAATATGTAGCACTGTATAGTTTCTACTTTCATACACATGTATAAGCAACAATTTATCAACCACGATTGGCCAATGAGATTTCTGTCTTTCAATAAAATTGCAAGTTAAAATTTAATTTACCCAAATTATCTTCTCGACCAAACATTCACCCCTCATCAACTAAAACAGCATGATAAGGATATTTTTGTTATTATTTCTTTTTCTATACATATATATACCATATATACATATATGAGCACATATATAAAGACGATAATGTTACAATGGACACAATATGCTTAATTAACCATCAAAGACGATACATTTTCTTACTATATCAGTGGGTATATGTATCTTTTATACACCATCTTTTCTATTTAGATTTATTTCCCATGATCACAAAGGGTTAACATATTTATATAAATTTATAATTTTTCTACTCAACATATCTTTCGTTCTTATCTTTCGATTCTAATTTAAGACAAATAAAATACATATTTCTTAACAACAATAGCTTTTTATTTAATAAACAATTTATTTATTTATCAATTAATAAACAATAATGATAAAAATTTTGTACTTGTCGTTTCTACCGCGTCCGTACTTGCCGAAAATTGCATAATGTATACTTGTGCGTATATGTGCGACATCATAACCGATAATGATCTTGAACACAATGTCATTAATCTTATCCGAAATTTGCCATGTCTTGTCTTATTTTTTTTGTACTGCTGCGTGTATCTTGTTAACATGGTAAATTATGATAATTGATTTCGGTTACATTTTTTTTTACCTCGATATACTGTCATGTCTAAATATACGAGTATGTGCGATATTACCGACACACGTATATATCACAATGTTATCATCATCAATCAATTTGTAGTGAGTTAATTTTGTATGTATAACAACTCAAAAAAATTGGTTGTGATTACATCGATTGATTGATGTAAACAGCAAAGTTTGGAAATGAGTCGAGTTTGCAATTTACTGTTAAGCATCAAGCGATAAGTGGCTAGGATTTTTTATTCAAGTGATAAGTGGCTAGGATTAAGTTTGTAATTAAATAAAAATTCATGTATATCTAGGTAGGTAGTATTTAGTGGATACTACATGATTATTATGGTTTTTATTCGTGACCTTGCCATGTTAAAAGAAGTATAACCTTGTTCTCCAAATACTTATTGGATCATTACAGTATGAATGAATTGGTCAGACTTAATTGTTTTCTAATATGAAGATATTTTCATTTAAAAGATTAAGCATAGTTTGTGTTCTTAAAGTAATTCGTCAATTTTTCGTGTTTTATATCTGGAATCTCCAAATCACGATGCAAATCACTATTGCGAATGTACCAGGGTGCATTGACTATACTCCGAAGTAACTTATTCTGGAAGTTTTGTATAAGTTTAATGTTAGTATTCTTAGTACAGCCCCAAAGCTGAATGCCATATAGCCAGATCGACTTAAGGACCTGATTGTAAATCAGTATTTTGATGCATATGCTTAATTTTGACCTTCGCCCAATTAGCCAGTACAACTGTCTATATTTAAGATCAAGCTCTTTTCTTTTCTTCTTCACATGCTTTTTCCATTTAGGTTTAACATCCAGAGTCATATCCAAGTATTTAGCAGAGTTCATGTTCGGCACCATCACATCGTTTCAGCTGATTGTCGGCGGATTAACCAATGATTTATTCGTAAAGTTGACATGTGCAGATTTTAATTCATTAAGTTTGATTTTCCATCGCTTGGTTCATACTGACAAATTTCATCACTTGCACATTGAAGTTTATTCGCCGCCTCATCCACAGTTTGCTCGGTTGCTAGTATCGCGGTGTCGTCAGCAAACGTTGCTATGCTTACGTGATCGGACTGTGGTATATCACTTGTATATAGTAGGTAAAGGACTGGACCTAGAACGCTGCCTTGTGGGACTCCTGCCCTTACCTCTCTCAGTTTAGAATATCTTCTTGTCTTACTCTAAAAAGCCTTTCAGATAAATATGATCTCAAAAGATCAACATATGGTCCCGGAAGCATAGCATTAAGTTTATGTATTAAACCAACGTGCCATACCTTATCGAAAGCTGCTGCCACATCCAGAAATAAGGTCGAACAAATTTGTTTTTCTTCTAACGCCTTTTCTATAATTTCTGTTATTCTGTGAACCTGGTCAACCTCGGTATGTGTCATCAACGTCGAGTTTTTGCCATATATCACTCGCATAATTCTTCTCTCGAGTGTTAGAAGCCATCTTTCGTTCTTATCCGCTAAGGTCCAACTCTCCAACTCGATTGCTCGACAATTACGTCTTGGTTTCGAGAACCAGATATCAGATATTTGGTTATGGACTCGTTGATTTTGAGACCAACGGAAGCTGAAAACTGTTCAATTTCCATTGTGCAGCTAAATTTTGACTTTGTTCAAGCGTTTTATTCTTCCACTTACATAAGCATCAATTGTCGATGTCTTACAAATTAAATACAGTTTACCCGAAACTTTCACAATGGCAATAATCTTGTTGAGATATCAATTATAGCCACAACTCGAGCTGGCCACTTGAACTTATATTTTGAGATAAAGCTTCATTGAAGCTGAATTCTATCAAAACCCTTTAATAATAGTAAAACTGCGGTAAGTGGTCAAGTAAATGATGATTCTGGTATATTTTACATTATATTTCAATTCAAAATGTGAAATTGGTTTGAGTCAAAGTTTACTTATACGCCGGTCGATATGGTATATAGATTTGGTTCCTCTAGTTTTTCATTATTAACTGATAATGATTTTGCATCCTTTGTTTAGTTTTCCTTTTACCTTTTTGTATTGTGGTATATTGGTCTTTCAATTGTATGTGTTATATTCGATATCATTTGGATTTTCTCATTAGTGTTATGACTTACTAAAGTAGATGAAAATTCTTAAACATTTAGTTGGCGTAAAAATTATGTTATTATGTGTATAATGTATTTTGTAATATCTCTATGTGGTACCATCCAGACTATACGGTCGGTCATATTTTATATTCGATTGCATGAGATCACTCCCTACATATATTGTTGATGCGAATAAAACTCCTTTGTAACAATAAACAGGCTGAACAAGGAAAATACTAAATGAAATTGCATTGAAACATTTTCTATATTTCAGAACCCTACACTGAAAAAAATCGTGCCTTTATTTGATGTTTTTGTAATTAATATCAATGAATTTATGACTTGGAAAACACCCTATGTTTTTTTGACATTAAATTAAGAAACAGTGGAATAATATTATTGTCTTGAATGAACATTAATTTCATTAAGTTTATCATAGAATGTGCACTTCCACAATGCATTTAAACAAACATTTAATGAAAAAATTCATAATCTCTAAGATTATATGACTTCAATTTTTGAAAACCTTCTTCAAATCAATGTGATTTACTTTGAATGAATGCCAGGCGATCTTTAATTTATTGTTAACATACATCAATTGTATACTAACGTATCCAAAATGTAGTGAAATAAGGCATTAATACATGGTTGACAATCCTCAAGTGAATGAAAATAAACATAGATTTTTTTTAAATTATTCATTAAATTTAGCAACAATTCCACAATTCTATGCCAAAAAAGCATAAAATGCATGTAAATAAACATCAGTGTAATGCGTGTAATGTATTAGATTCATAAATCTGTGGTTTATTTACATTAAAGTTTGTGCTTTTTTGCATAGATGATTTGTAATTAAAATTAAACAAAGCCGTTTTTAATTTATATAATTTCTATTCAAATTTTATTCAATTCATAGTTCTTTTATAAAAATTTATTATAATGAAATACATTTTCAAATTTATATATTTTATATTTATAAGAATATATGCTTATCATGCTTATCTAAAACATGTTTTTAAGAAACCCTTAATATGGTTTATATTAAGGGTATCTTAAAACAGTAACTTAATCAATCTTTCATTAAATGAATCATACAATTAGATTTCTATAACCTCTTCAAGGAAACAAACATATTTCCATACACGATCATGTCTAGGTACTCTATCACCGATAAAAAGTGTAAAAAAATGTAATAACTTTAGTGATTCTCGAGCAGATAAATGTAGCTTTCTATTTTTAATATGATCGAGCTTTAAAATAGGTATTCGATTATTGTTTTCTAATTCACCATAATCAAAATATTGGATGCGATTATTAAATTCTTCTAACGAAAAGGTTTGTTTTTCTAAACTAAAATAATGTAATGAATTAGAAAGACCGTACTTAATTACACCTTCAAAACAATCGTGCATTATATCAACACAATAGTTTTGGATTACATGAAAATAATTTCTCAATAATTTCTTTTGATAAAAAATTAAAATTATTGATTTACATCTATGTACTTATATGTATATTATATATAGTATTAATAAACTATTAAAACCTAAAACATTTTTAAAAAATTAACAATTGTAAAAAATTATTATGTTTACACACCAACATGATCCGATATAGCAACCAATCCATCAAGAATAAATTTGACTTTAATTTTCGTTTTTAAAATTGGTAAAATGTTTAGTTCAAACTCTTCCCATTTTTTTGTTAAACAGTGCTGTTTGCCGGGAAATAACATCTCGAACTCTATATCAATCTTTTTAAAAAATAAATTAGAAATTATGTTGAAAATTGACGCCATCTGTTTCACATTAATACCAGTCTATAACCATCCTGATGTCGATATATAACCCAGTCATTATAAAATTCCGAATTGTTATATTTTGTTTTTCCCAATTCTCGTTGCCTTCCGGTAAACGTATCTTTGAACTTAATTTCTACGGTGCTCCACGGTGTGTTCATGCATCCAAGCCACTCCTTATCTATCTCGTATGATTCGCTATGAGTGTCACTATTTTTACTTCCTGATGATGTTTCTAAGTAAAAATTGGAAAAATATTTCAATATATTAGAGAACCACTATTATAATTATTAATAATTAAAAAAAAATTATACTGAATTTAGGATCAGAAATAATAATTACCAATAGTTTCAGATAAACTTAAATTTTTAATCCGTTTTGGTGTGCCATAATATCCAATTTTATTTAAACGAGGTGCCTGATTTCTATACTTGTTGTATAGACGCCCTGTTGGTCGACCTTTGCCAATGCGGTTATAATACCAATCCTATAAAACAATTATAGATAAAGTTATATATTATCCAAATATGCTCGGTATTTTTAATTAATTATTACGTACTTTGTTTTCCCCTAAAAATGTTTGTTCTATGTCACGAGAAATTCTTTCAAAATCACCATAGACAAATTCAATGTATAATGATATTCTAAAATGGAGTCTACTAACATTTTTCTTTCGTATTCGCCCAATTTCGGTGGATTTGAAGTGTTATAACAATTTTAAATTTTTAGGCCGCGATCGGTTTTCAAGAAATGTTGTAAATCCTAGAATGGATATGCAAAATAATATTTTATCTTAATAATATATGTTTCAAACTACTCACGAAATTCGATTGTGCTATAATAGATTGTGCTTGAGTTTGTGAAGTGGATGACGTTGAAGGTGTACTGGTTTGAGTTTCTAACCATTTTCTGACAGATGATGTTACTGATTCCGTTGTTCCGGATAAAAGTTCTACTTGTGTTTTAAAACCCTTGAATTTGTAAATATATGAAGAGACAAAATTAATTATATTAAATCATAGTTAAATAATAAATATATAATATACATTGGTTTGCCGCCATTAAACTATTTTTGCTCGAAGTCTTGACTTTTGACTGCCTTCTCCTTTGGTTGGAAACATTGCTTCCAAATCCGATTCACTTATAATTTTCAGATCATCGACACGATCATATCCACTCCCTTTTAAAATTTTATTTATGTATAATATATGAGACATTTTTATTCCATTTTTTATATAGATTTGGAAAAGCAATATAATTACATGAAAATTTTTCTTTTAAATGCAACAAACCCCACTCTTTTAATATTACTTCTAGTTCATTAAGCTGATTATCAGTTGTATTTTCTATTAGACTATGATTAATTTGTGATGATTGAAAATTCATATTGTCATCAACATCTTGAATGTGCACCACAACATTATTTTCCTCACAAAATTGTCTCAGGCTGACCAGTTCTCCTTCTACCCTCTATTGTAAAAGAATCATAATTAGATATACATTATTTAGATTTTAACAAACGATTTTTGCAATATTTATCATTATCTAAGTTAAAAAAATGTTTTCTTGTAATTCAATCATAATAAACTGTTAATAAATAATCTATAGGTAATAGGCAAGTAGATAGGTATTAAAGCTTATAAAAATAAAATATAAAATAAAATCAATGCTACGAACAATATATAATATACATATAAATCATATTTAATAAATCATCACTATATTGTTAATAACTTTCATTGAACACTAAAATAATAAGATGGCGTCTAATGAATAGAATACACTCAACATTATAACTGCCACATTGAAATACTTACTTTTAAGTCGTTACAAATTTATTTTGTAGGAATACTGTCACCAGATTTATTATTATTTTCACACAATTCGTTTGTTAATTCACACAATCAGTCTGCTTCACTGAATAAATTATTTTTTCACTAATAATCAAACTATATGTTGCTACTGATACGTTTAAAACAGGAATGATCACGCATTTAGATAAATATAGGATTATTCATTTTACCGTTATTAATTTTTAAGTTTTTATGAATATAATCATTGAATATTGAAACTTACCTTTCTTTCTATGTTTTACTAAATCAATGTTATGTTCAAAGTATAAAAATTTATGTTAAAGTTTTAATTTGAAACATTAATTTAAGGTTTAATTTTTGAAAAAAATTATTTAATTTATTCAAAATCAATAATCAACATATTAAAATAACCCAGATTTTAATATTGATTAAATATGAAGTTGAATATTCAACATTTTAAATAACCAAATACATGTAAAAAGCACATGTTTAATTAGATGATGATTAAACACTTTAAAAAATCCAATATGATTTAAAGGCAAAATATCATTAAATTTTATGTAAAAATATTTTCATTTGTCAAATGTTTATTTTAATAAAATTATGGTTTATTTTCTAAAAATAAAGTTATTTTTATAAAATTATTAATAATTTTTAATAAAATAGTTTGCATTGAATAATGGATTTATTAAAATAAATTCAATGTTTAGATATTCATAGTTTAAAGGAAGTTTAACATATTAATTAAGTAAATCCATAGTTTTTTTACTTATTTTAATGAAAGTGTAAATTCCTTAAGTAAAAAATGCTGAATCATTGAATTAATGTTGAACAATTTTTTCAGTGTATAACTAGTTCTTTTAACGTGGTTCTTTAGGATGAGCTAGTTGTAGCTGTAGCTAACAGGGCTTAGTAAGATAGTTTATAAAAAAATATGCAGCAGAATATTGATGCCTGTCTGGCTTGTCATTATGAATATTGATACAGAAATTAAATCTTTGGTCTCGACATTGTAAGTTTGCCTGTGGACATTTATTGACATTTATCTTAAACTTAGTAATTGAATAACTTACTGCTATGTTTGACCTCTTCAAATAAAATAACTATCCAGATCTTCAAATATGACTCAACCTTATTTTTAAATGGAATTCTTTTCAGTTACGTTAAAGTTTACTAAGCTCAATTTTAAATTGATTGGTGGGTCAGGGATCTAATGCAAATAGTTAGGGCACAGATACTAACGTTATCATTATGATGATTTACGGCAAACAAACAAATGAGCCCATACAAATGTTCGTTGAGAGACTGAAAACTAGTGAAAAAACTAAGTCACGACCCACAAGAACATTAAAAATAAACCAAATAATATTCACGTGATTTTACCTTTTCATTTTATGTACAAGGCATCAAAATGTTATTGATAAATATGTTCTTCAAATCGTCAATGTCCATGTATGGCCATGTTTGAAAATAAAGATAATAAGTAAAGTATCTTATTCCAGTGCTTTAACTTCGAAGTTTCTTTAACTTCGACATCACTGAACTATCATGACGGATATGATAAAATAGAAAATATAATAAACATTCGATTTGTTATTTTAAATTTAATTAATTTATTGATATTTGTTCATCAAGTCGAGGAGAAAAAAAGTAGACACTTGAAATGTTAAAATTTCACGAAGAAATTGTATAATATTGAGAAAAACGAAAATAAATCAGTTTTTAATTTGGGGATGATTTTAAGTGTTCTTCAAGATTAAATTAATTCTAACTAAGGGTCATATTTATTCCAGATTTTTCTTGGAAAAGTAAAAGTTTTTATCCAACAAGTGATTGTCCCCACTTTATACTATTTAAGAAATTTAATCTTTAACCAAGTCCAATTAAAATGAAAAATAATAAAATCAAATAGGCACTGAGGGACATTATTATCTCAATGACAACTTTAGACCTGATAAACGAAGCGAAGAATTTAAACGATACAAGCAGTTTAAAACAGAATACACCAAAACAAAATTTCTTAAAACATTACTTGGTTTGTAATATAAAATCATGTGATTCGGCATACGTAAATAGTTTAGTATACGTTAGTTTTTTCCACAAATTTATAAGTTATTAAGTTTGATTTTTTTACAATGGCGACTTTATTTTAGTAATTAATTAATGAAAATTGGGTGGAACTCCTTCATTTCGGTTTCTTTCATCAATTAGTACATCACTTTCACTGAGTTTGTAAAAACGAGTATCTTTTCGCTTATCTTTGCGATTTATTTAAAAGTGTTCAAAGTAGCGAGGAAATTAGTATACATGATATTGAATAGCTGAGTTTCTGGCAACAATCATTATATTCTACAAATATAATAAATATAATAAATTAATAAATGAAGTAATGTTAAACGAATTATAAATAGAGTTCTTCCCACGATATATCTAGAAGTTGTGATTTGGAATATTTATTCAAGTATATTTATATGAACCAGTCTAATATTTTCACATCAAAACATGAATAGAATTATTGTTGGTTAAAAAACCTCCTATGCCGACTAGCTTCGATCTTACCTGATTGTTGAATATGATTGCTATCAATAGAGTTATCCAATACTTTGACAAATTAAGAAAATACTAAATCATTTTCGCTACCAACTGTTAAGTCAAAGCAATAAAACTGAAACTGTAGACGACAAAATTCTTAGAAGATAATTGTTTTTAAATTTTAAATGGGAAAATTGAACATTTTTATAATTCTATTATTGTTGTTGTTGTTAATCGATATTTCGACTCGATTAAAACCTCTTTCCCGTATACATATATCAGGGCTGACAATAAGTGTTTTGCTTCACCTACTAGCTAAATAGATTCTTTGTTTTTTCAAATGCATTATTTGATTTGAATATAACTGTTTTAAGTATTTTTTTTGGCTCAGACTCAAACATTTGACCACCCCGATTACATAAACCATAGCGAAATCCACATATTAGCAAAAAATAATAAAAAGCGCGACATTGAAATTTCACTCGGTTTATTATTTATTTATACACAATTTAAACATTTTATTAGCTCGATTTTGTTTATACCAATGTAGATATGGTATACATTTTATGAAGACATAAATTAATTAATGATCGGAAATTGATTTAATAACCTCATCTCGCACATAAACAACAATTATTTTTTGTGCTATCGGTCATAAAACTCGTTAAATAAACAGGTCGGAGTGTGAACATGATTCGAATAGTTTATATAGTGATCGTCACTTGACCAATAGATACGTTATGGCGAGCCAGACACCGTATATCAATATTCGAATAAAGCTCGCACATAAGATGTATAATTTTGAAACACATACATACACAGTACACAAAAAGTTGAGGGTGGTTGGTGTTTACAATAGATTTGTTGGTTTTCCCAAAAATTTATGTGTTTTTCATTTTAATTTTTTGCTTATAAATATAGTAGAAGTCAATGAACACATACATAAAGTAGATATTCTTTTTGTGCTTTGACTTCGTTTTCATTTTCTTAAATTTCAATTATAGATATACATATAGTAAGATATACATACATATAACCATCTATATACAAAGATAGACGAAAAACAATGAAAGAAAAATTTGTCTCGAGATAAAGAAATAAAATAACATTTGTTCCTCGTTTATACATTTGGTTGGTGGAAAATCGATAAAATAATATTCGAACATTTATATTTGAGCGCAAAAAGTACAAACAAATAATGCTTCAGGCATTCGTTGATTGTAATCAATTAAAATATTTTAAATTAAAAAAAAAATAGCTGTAAATGTATATAATTTTAGTGGTTTTATCTGGTCGACAGACTCGAAGTAGCTTTTTGCACCTTTACTCTAAGTTCCAAAGCTTTAAAAATATTATCTCGCAAATATTCTCCTGGAAATGTCTGCCCAGAGTAGATTTGAATATAAATCTATAATAAACTTTAAAACCTGGTGATGATAATCATCTGTTTAATGGTGATTCGAACTACTATTCTATATCTTAAATCAGAAGTTCAATTAACTCAAAAATAATTACGATTAATATTTCGAATCCAAAATTAATAAGGAATTGAATTGTATATATGAAATATATAATTATATTAATTTAATAAAATAAAAAAAATTTATAGTTAAGAATATACGAATATACATCCTATATCACCAAAGTAGTATATCACCAAATTCCCAAAGGAGACGTTTTTTCTCAACATTGTTTTCTATAAATTGTGTATCTGCGATTTGGTTTTTATTTTTACTACGACATATCTCACCAGAAAAACTAGTTGGTTAAAAGGAAATAGTACTTTCAACTAAAGCATTAAAAAGCTTGTAGTTTGTTTAACGTTTTCCGGCTTTACTACTACTAAGAAGCATAAATATTCTTGAAAAACAGGTCATTATAATACCATTGATAAAACAGCAAAACATAAGCCAGTTCAGAGCAAAACAGACCTAAATAAAAAAATAAATATATATATATATATATATATATATATATATATATATATATATATATATATATATATATATATATATATATATATATATATATATATATATATATATATATATATATGTATATATATAATAAAATATATATTATATATATAAAATATATATAATTTTTCCAATGTTATTTGTTTAAAGTTATCAGGATTTCAAGTATCTTTCAAGTGCTTATCATAAGGTATTTATAGACTTTGGCTGTAACTGAGTACTATCAGAGCCATCTAAATTTTACAGAGCCGAAATATTAAAAATTGAGCTTAAATTTCCAAGAATGGAAGTAAAATAGAGGAAAAAACGTAAATTCCCATACAAAATATATGGAAAGTAAACATTTTTTTAAAATGAAATATATCAATGAAAAGTATGACAAAATAAACATTTTAATGTTGAAATCATATAAAAACTATTTATATAATATATCATTTAAATATTTTTGAATGAAATCAATTGAATATAATATAAATAATTAAATAAATAAATCATTAAATTCAAATATCGCATTAGAACTTTTAATATGTATACGCACAAATACATACATACTCGTATCATATGAAAAAACAAATATTCTCATTTATACGCATGAGCAATATGAAATATCGATCGAGTACGATCAATGACAACAGAGTCATCTCTGGAAAAGTTAAAACTACTACTAAAAAGCTACTTTGTTTTTGACAAAAAACTTTTTGATTATCAAAATTCAAAATTTCGAAATTAATCCAAACTAATGTAAAATAAATAAATAAATTTAATTTAGATTTAAAATATATACTCATTTACTTAAACGTTTATCTAAAAACGGTCAAACTACTAGAATCTCACTATAATTCTATAGGAATTAAAACTAGAATCGTACAGTAGAATTATATTGTATCAAATTTTATCATAAATGTTATTACATTTTACAGGCTAAAATACTTTAACATATTCTAAAATCCGTATGAAATCGAGTATTTGCTGATAAAATTGTGTGTTTTGTCAAGAAACTTATATATGTAAGAATTTTAAGGTTAGCATTTTTTTCGAGTTGGAGGAAAATTTGATTTTATAAAGATATAAACGAGTATGTATGTATGTATATATGTATGTATATATACTTACATATAAAATTTAACTGTTAACTTGAATTGGTAAAACCAATTCCATTAGAAATTTTTTTTAAATCTAACGACTTTTTGGATAAAAAAATTACGTTCAGCTGACATCTATTGAAAGATCGTAAGTACTAAAACGAAAGTACTAAAACTTAACATTTTACCCTGAATAAATTAAATTTAAATAGATTTACTTTTATCTATATTGAATATAATAATTATAATTAATAATTATTATGATATGTGAAACAAATAAATTAATTTTATTATGAATGTCAGATGTCTCTTGTAAAGCTTTTCCGCCATGTCATGTTTCTGGTTTGTTTTTTATAGTATAGGGTACACCTATAAACATTCCATCAATTTATTATTTTATAATTAAAATTATTTTTTAACAATAATTATGTTTTATTTTTATAATTTCTAGAATATAAATGTATTTCAAAGAAGTTACGGTTATTTTGATTCGAAATTAAAAGAAAATTATGCAGTCAGATAAAAATAAAATGTGCTCTTCGTATGGAACACCCTTTTTTTCTTTTAGATCGACATAAAATTTTTTTTTTGATTTTTTAGTTTCGTTTTTAGTAGGTAGCACTAAAGGCGCAAAATCATTTTTTTATTATATAATTAAAATTATTGTTTATTGTAGTTATTAAATTTTATTTATGTGCAAAAACATAATTTCTTATGTCTAAATATATTTCAATATAGCTACGGACATTTTGCTGCAAAATAAAAGTAAACGTGTGCGGTTAGATTAAAAAAATGAACTGCTCTTATTGAAATCTTCTTTAATTTTAAAATCAACATCACATACACATATACATATTTTACTGTGCATTCAATATTGTAAATTCATATTGAATTTTAATTTATGTTTTATTAAATTATTAAGATATTTAGGTAACTGATTTTCAGATATGATTAACTTCAACATTTTATGTAATTAACACTGTAAAAACAGAAATCAAATATATAATTTTTTATTGATAAAAACTATTTCGAAAAATGTGATTTTTACATTGATTCTTATGGGAAAATGAAAAATGTACCTCCTCTAAAAAAAGCTCAACAAAAAATACGTCATATTATTACGGGTCTAATAAAGATGGCTGGTATAGATGGTACTATACCTAAATAACTCTTGGTATGAGTACGTAGCATATGTACAAGTAAACTATATATCCGAAGACCACCTTCCTAAGATATAAATTAAATAAACAAATTAAGGCAGTAATTTACTAAACGAAAACCTAAGACATACACAATTAAAAATGTGCTTAAAGCTTTCACAATGAAAATAAAGTTAAATAAGATACAGAAATACAAGTTTAAAAAAATAGATTAAGATATAATAAATGTTGAATATTCCCCAGAAATGCAATCGTTTCCAATCACTATGAAAGAGAACGAGAAACTAAGAAATAATTCGAAATGAGTCTGCCTATAAGGACGCAGATTCATGGGAAAAAAATCTTTATATGTTAATTTCACTTAAACTATACATTCGATTACGAATGGTTGAATACGTAGAACCATAATGATTTTAAAAGTATGATTCACAATCAAAGTGATTTAGCTTAACCTTCGTATCCAACCAGAACGACCAGTGTTATCAAAAATGAAGCAAAACATAATTTTCCAAGATTCCAAATCTAAGGAAACGAATTGAATGGGTTTAAGCTCTCTAAACTGGAAATAAGTATTACTAAGAAAAAACAACGACAAGTCTTATACCATAGGCACATATCTAGTTTCGTAACCATGATTATGATTGTGGAAATGAGAATAGATGACACACTATATAGTTCTCATTTCATTTGACAGTTTATCATAATTCATTAAAATACTTACGTTAACTGTGTGGTTTACACAAGTACGTTAACGTAACGTAAATTCGTTAACTGTGTGGCAATAATCCATTACTGCATTACCTTTACCAACAAATATAACAAAATCTAAAACACTTCAATTGATATTGTACCTTTTTAAAGCCATATATTAATTTATTGGAAGCCAACGAATCACTAGTTAGTTCATGTTCTAGAATTAAGTGCAGGCGTGCTCGAATTCCGAGGACAAATCTATCAAAACACTAACACTTATTGGCCAGCGAGGAAGTGAAAAGTACAGAAAATTACAATAGCTTTCAATATTTTTAAAATAAAACAACTAATATTAACCAACTAAAGTCAAATAAGAGGTTTCATTTCGATATTTAAAAAAACGAGTAGTTTTAAGAGAAATCAATGAATGTTTATTTCTTTGTTTATACACCATTAACATTTGATAAGATCAGCCAAATAGCCACCACGGCAACGCTTACAGCACGATATCCTTTTCATGAAATTGTCCATTACAAATTCGCACATTTGCGGCAGTATGTCTTCGATAACTTCACGAATTCATTGGCATAAGCCTTATCTTTCACGTGGCCCTAAAGAAAAAAGTCACAAGATGTCGGTGGCTAAATGTGATAACCTCTTCGAGAAATAGCACGGTCAGGAAACGTTTCTTGCAAAATTGCAATTATTTCGTTACTTGTATGGCACGTCGCGCCATCTTGCTAAAATAAACGTCATCTACATCAATATCTTTCAGTTACAGTTATGCCAGCCTCATTTTCGAAAAAGTAAGGTTCAATCACACCGCTAGCCCAAAAACAGCAGTCAAACAGTGACACGTTGAGGGCGGAGAGGCTTTTCAACGATATTGTGAGCCCTAAATGCAACAGGTCTGCTTTTTAACGTAGCCTCCAAGATTAAAATGGGCCTCATCACTGAAGATGATTTTTCGATGAAAATCCGGAGAATGTTGATGCTTTATTGAACGATCCAATCAGGGAAGATACGACGTTTATGGTGATCGACCGGCTTGAGTTCTTGTGTTAACTGAACTTTAAAAGAATAAATACCTATGTAATCTACGGCGTAATGGCGTGTGGAATGTCTAATTCCAAAGATTAACGAGGAATCGAAAAACCTGATTTTCTTCAACACTCGGGCTACAGCGACAATATTTTCGGTTGGTTTTTAGCGATGCACACGGTTTCGATTCTTCACATCACTAAGCCCAACAGCTCAAATTTGTCCACGTTTCACTATTGCCGGTCGAGAATTTGCTTCACGAAGAGTGACGACTAAAAAATTCTTTAGATTTTAGATCTGTAAAATTTTCACCATTTTTGTAGTGAATTTTAAAAAATTAAAATTGACAAAAATCCAAATGGGAGGCTATTCACAATGAACCTCTTATTGCAAAAGTATTCTATTGTTAGTAATAATTGTTTGGTTAACGAGGATTTTGATAGAATTTATAATTGATCTTCAATAAATTATTATATACAAAAAATCGTTAGATACGTTTTCTTTTCCTTGTATTCATCTTAATCGGTAGCTTATTCCATGTTCAACTACTGTTAATAATTTGGGGATAGTTTTATTAAAACTCTTACATGGGATTATGGCTTTAAAGCACAATGAATGACTCACAGATATACTAGACTCTTTGGTCCGTGTTCTAAGCGAGACCCAAAGATATCCCAAATCATTTCATTGCCGATAAGATCGTTTATTATAACTGCATCTATTTAGTTAAAGTTAGTCAGCAGTTATTTGGTTTACTTAGCTGTCTATATAAAGCGTCCTCAAAACTAAAGAACCAAATTAAATATTGAAAAAGTTATTATTTAGCAGGTCGCATTATACGTCCATCTTCGAATACTCCCAGCTCTAAATTCTTATAGGTCTCTAAATTCCACATTTTTTGTTCGAGTACATTCTCTATTATATTTCATTCAGTATTAGGAGTTTGAGATCTATACCGAGACGTTTAAATATAATTTTCTTGAATGGCGTGCTAGATTTATATAGGTAGTTTAAACTTAATGGTAAGATTTTTTAAATGTTATCTGATCCATACTGCTCTCTCATTGTAAATGAGCTTACACCCAAAATGAGATGTGTGTACGGTGTTGTAAATTTATTCAGTAAACATTTTAAGAGATTTTTTAATATTATTGCAATATTCAAATACAAATTACAAGCGTTTAATAAATACATAAATATATTATTTATTTATAAATAATATGAATGCTGGGCATTTTAAGAATGAAACATAATCTGCACAAGACCACTCCATAAGAGAACTTCAAAAAAACTGATAACATAAAACTAATAAAAGATAAAATAATAATAACTTTTCTTTCTTAAAAATAACTCGCGTGTAGAAGTTGGACATCACCAATATAGATATTTGTGAACCGAAATAAGAATTTGGTGCCAGTTATGGTTATGGTTAATATTTCGCTTCAGTTATTTGGTTTTCAGTTCAACGCCGATTTGAGTACCTGATTGCAATTCTCTTACTATGAACAACAATTATTAATTGAATCGGCTGTAAAAAAATAAATTTTAAAAGAAAGTTTATCTACCTTCAAGTAAATCTTCCTCTGTATCTAAGCATCTTAAAACACATTAAAACTTAAAATAAATAAATAGCTTTTTAAAATTGTAGCAAATAACACACTTACACTTAATGCCTTCCTTATATACAGTATATATTTTTACATACCTGAAATGATACAAAAACAACATTAAATTAAAATAAAGACAATCTTAAGACGTTTAATTACTTTTCGAAAAAAAAAATTAAATAAACAAAACGAATTCTTATAGATAGATTTTCTGTCTATAAACCACAAACCAACCCCACCACCACATTAAACTAAATGAAATCATCCCCCGTAGCTCATATAACCACATTCAACTTTTATCAGCGTTAATTTCATTGCCTAGCAATCAACTTATTACATTTCTTACTTTTTTTTTTGTTTAACGTTCATTACATTTTCCACTTTTCATCGCTGTGCTTTTCTTGTACTATATACAGCTTTTCAGCTGATATTTTTTTTTTTTTTAATTAAAAAGTCATTAAATTTTTGTATTTCCATTTCTGTGTCTATTAACGAAACAGCGAACAAATTTTTTTGCCCAATTAAGAAACGAGAAAGAAATTTTTTTTCTTGGTTTTGGATTTTTTAACAATCAGGCGGCGCGCAAATAAATTAATTAAACTTATTTAATATCGCGAGTGTGTATGTAAGTATATAGATTTAGTTAATATCGAAAAGAGTTTATATCGGCGCGTTAAATACACATGAACACGGGTAGATAATAAATCAATAATAAATATTTTTTTGTTTTTATTAATATGTCGATCGCAGTAGCGTAGAAATGTGACACTAATCGCGTCGCGCTATATAATTACTATATTATATGAATTGAACGATCGTAACCATATAATCATCATGATCATCATTATTATTATTATCATATATCACGATTAGAAAATCATTTTTATTATATTTATTATATTACAACAAAATTGTGTTGATTTGAGTTATTATTAGATTTCTAATGTTTACATAAAAAATTTATTATTATTGCGCGATATACATATACATACATTACAAAACAGCAAAATAAAAATAATCGCGTGATACAAATTCATATAACAAAAAATTGAACACTTCATATGCACAGAAACAAAATTATGTATAGCTTAGAAGATGATTAATCCCGGATATCTCATAGCACCCACCGTATATTTAATACCTATGAACACACATTAGAATCCGTATCACGATAGAAAAATTCGACAACGTTTAAACAACAGAAACAAACGCGATAAAACAAAAATTATTATCGGATGATAAACTACCGTGAAGTACTTAATTTATTCGCCGAAACAATTAATTCTGCAGAGAATACAAGTATGTTGTACGATAAGATTTTGAAGTGTCTATGCGTACAAAAAAACGGTGGGATTATGTTTATTATTATTACGGTTTATAAATGCTGTCTGCACACTACTAGCGTATTATAATATATATTGTCTAGATAAATATTTTCACAATTTACTGTTTGGTAAATTTGTTTCACTCAGGAATAAAGTTAGATTAATGTCTCATAGATATTGGCCATATATATATATGATATTGTTATATAATACGATCATAATTGATAATATACCGACAAAATGTATATGAAATACAGTAAAAGCATTCAAATAACATTTCATCAAAGAACACATCTGTATAAATGATTTGTTTGATCGGTTACCGCTATTGACTATGACATATGGCATTTATTATTGGCATTTTTTAGTCGTCGATATCTGGGTTCAGCTAATACTTTCCTATGGTGCTTGAATTTAAACTGGTGCGTTTGGCTTTGTATCTATTGCTGTTTTGATGTGTAAATCTCGGTGTATACATGCCAGGCTGAATTTCAAAAATTTTACAAGAACTCGTTACTGCAATCATTAAATTTTCATAAGCGGAGATCCACCATTGAAGGACATATTTCCAAATGGGTTTAATTATTATTTTGTACAATAAAACTGACTAGACTAAAGTTTAAATGTTTTCGAATTAATCTATTCAGTTTAACATAAATCTTTATTGTGTTGTCGTTTACTTTCAATATAATGAAGAATTAATGTAATGGTCGCTGATTTTTGTTCGTTGATGTTAATTCTCCATTTTGTTCCATTTTCCATTATTATATAGTATCAAAGCCCTCTTGATATAAAGCCTGAAAGCACACTCAGTTTTTGAAATGAGCTTTATTTAGTGTATCAATAATGTACGTTTTATCAAGAAACTCATACGAAACGTACAAATTTCTTTTTAAGTTTTTAGCTATTGCAAGTTAGAGCTTTTAAACTTTTATTTCATAAAATGACAATGAAAGGGTGAAATTAGATCTGAACATGTATCATTTTTTTCAAAAAAAATTAATTAAGATCAATATTAATTATAAATTGATTAATTTTTTTATAAATTTTGTGCCTTTTATTTCAATATTATATATTCGAAAAATTAACTGAAACCGAATTTATAAACATAAATCAGCTTGAAAAGAAATTTCTAACATGCAGTTGTCAAAAAATAACTACTGATCAATGATTACATTTCAAAATTAACAACAAAACGTAATCGCAATTTCTATTATTCTACCTTATTTATTCACAATCACAACTCTTCACTATATTCTCAATCCTGAAATACATCGAATCATTAATAAAGGTTTATTGATGCTGTATCAACATAAGAATAATATTTAATTGCATAGTTATGCATTAAATGCAAAATCAATTGTCATAATGACATCAATGTCATAACAATGGGAGTAAGAGAATATTTTTTTAAAATTGAATGACAGTTCGATGAAATGCCATTACAGTATTATAAAAATTTTCAAGCCATTTGTGTTAAAATCATACGTGTGTAACTGTGTATGTAAAATTAAAATCATGTTAAATGTGTATGTAATTACAAATCGGAATACAACTTCAAATTTAATGAAATTGATTTCACTTGGTGTAGAGTCATTTTTATTTATTCTCTTTGTGAGCATACTTGATATAAAACATAGTTCTCGTAACCTAATTATGTATCTGTCTCTATTTGCATTATAAGTTATTAAAATACCATATTTTCATTCAATTAATAAAGTAAAATGGAAAAATAAATTGAAAAACGATCAAGTTCAGGATGAAAACTAAAATTTCTGTTTTCAATTGAATATAACCTAGGTTAAATTCGAAATACTTTTCATTCAAATATTAGCTATATAGGAAAGCCTTACCTTTCATACATTTTATATGAAATTGACGTTGTTTTTTGTATCTTTTGTTACACTAAATAAAGCTCATTTTGAACATTCCAGCTTGAATCAATCAAGATCGCTTTGATATTATACATCTGGGCCCATATAATACTTTTTTGTAATGTTTTAATTTACACTTCTATTTTTTTTATTGTTTTACAACAACTTGTACTTGTAATTTAGATTTCAGATACGACCCAGTAGCCGTTTTTATTTTAGCGTAGAACATGTAAGTTATTAATTTGATACATTTTCCGGCAGATTTAAACGCATTATTTTACTTATCTGGTCAATGGCTTTTTGGTATATTTTTCCATTAATAAAATTTTGGCACTTGTATTTGATTGGTTAGATTTCAGATCTTCTTCATCATCCGGTAGGTATTCTCAGTTTTCAATTAACTGTTTAAGTATAAAGCAAAGGTGTGAAAATAAGTTTACTGTAAATCACTTTTTGCTCAGCTTTCGTTAGAATTGAATAGAACGGAAGTGTAGGTCGTTTCTGGTTGCGTATGTGACTCTCCACAGCGAGAAATTATTTTTTGTGATTAGTCTAAGATATATATCTACCTCTGCATCACATTGTTAGCTAGTTATTATTATTACACTCGTAAGATTGATTGTCTAGAGTAAATGTAGATAAAAATTGCGGCCGGTTACCATATTGGTTCGTCACGAATCAAGATTACCGTCGTTTCAGAACTTCTGTGCTTAGTGTTATTAATACCAAGGAGTAGTCAGAAGGGTAGAAAGTAATCTAACATATTTCTGGCTTTAGTATTCGTATTATTTTTGCTACAAAAAAGGTTCAGTTAATCGTTTTCCGCATACAGAAAGTTGGGTAATACATAATTCACTTTTTTTATTGTGTACACGTCCCACTGTTGTGTTCCTTTCGAAAATATTAATGTAATAGTGTATCTTTTGATTTTGAGCTCAAAACCGGTTGAGATAGGGCAAATACCTAAAGTTAGACAAAATAGACCCCATTTCCATTATACAGCAAATATTAAAGAAATCGTGTCAAATCAAATTAACACAAAACGGACTGTTCCTGAAGCAGGTAACAGTTGCACCACACAGACTTGGCCAATTGAACTTTGATGAATATAATTAATCACTATATTTCAAAAATATTTTGGCCAAGCCATAATCATATATATGTTTATTTAGCAGCCTGGTGATTAGATACATTTCATTAAGCACACTCTCCTTACGTCTGTTTTAATATTTTTTAACAAACATTCGCAACACACAATGTACAAAAGTGTACACAAATTCCAATCGAAGAAATCACTAAGAAAGCTATCCTTTTCATAAAGTCTTAAACTTTTACGGTTTGATCTATATCTAAAATTAACTGTTTGATGAAAATAAAATAAACTTCTCGATTAAGACTGTCATTATAGCAACCCCCTACATCAATCGAAAGCGTAGCAATAAAGAAATCTTATTGATTTAAATTTAAGTTAGTAAAATAAAAATAATTTTGAGTTAATAATAATAATTATGAAACTATAAAGTAAGTGGATGAAAATTAAAACGTTGAAATGTCATCAAAATACTATATATTAGAAAAATTATTATTCTGATATGATTTGGCTATCAAATTTTCGAACATCAATAGCTTTACGACACAAAAGTTTTCCAAGAAATTTACTTATATCAATTGATGCTAGCTGGAAGTAGATTCTTATAAAATTAAATCCGACTTTTAAAGTAATTTAAAGTAAAGTATTTAATACCATTACTCATTCTTAGAGCTTCACTTGCAACTATAAATAAATTTTTGAAAATTGAATTTTATTAAGAAAAGAAATATAGTATACATACTTATAAGTACTTGCGTTTTCATAAAAAGTCACTTAAAATGTAATCGATGAAAATATTGATCAAAATGTCAGAAAATTTCATTTTGCCTCAATAAATTTTAATACAAATTATAGATTTCGACTTGACAGATATATGGCATATGCCGAGTTATATTTAACCATCAGATTTTAAATACAAATTTCATTTGTGCAGTTTCAACTTGATTCGGAGTGAATTCTGTGGTGATCTGTTTCAGAAGAGCCACTTTCCTGTAAGCCACGACGACATTTTTGGCGAGAATGACTTTTTGTTGAAACGGACGGCAATGACCAACATTTATAGAAAATTTCTAATCCTCTTAAAACGGTGCTTAAAGTATTATTATGGCAATATGGTAGCAAGAAAAAATATATAGTTGATGAAATATTTACATACAACATTTCCATTAATATGCTAATTTAATAATAACTATTTTATAAAACAATGTGCTCATTTATATATATATGAATATGTGTATTATCTCTATAGTTGTATATAATATATATTTTGAGTTATGTACGTATTTTGAGCCAAATAAATATGAGGTGTCCTAAATAGGCTGAGTCTTCAGTATATCACATTTCCATTTAATTGTATTTTGCTCAAAATTCATATCTTTATAAATTCTGTGTCAGTAAAATCATTACATCTACGGTGGTATGACTGTCTATTTTAATCAGATCAATTTGAGTGACTAAATACGATTTAAATACGACTTTCAATGTTGGACACCCTTTATAACAATAGCAGAGCACATAGCAAAATGGTTTATTGGTTATTAACATGGCACAAAACATATTTCATATACATATATTATAACGAGTATGTATATACCTGCAGTTAATGTGGGAAATGTTTTTCACCCAATTTCCTTCAACTTTTTTATTTTTAAATTCATGTTTTTTTAAAGTAATTCTAGTTTTTACATTTGTTTAATTTAACAAAATCTCCTTCAACAAAAATTATAAGTATAGTAATAAAATTAAATATGTATATACACATAACACATATAAGTAGTGCACTTGATATACTTTAAAGAAATAATATTTTATATAAGCAAACAAGTTTAATAAGAGATTATTTTACACCAGGGGAAGTAATGTTCGTTTAGTATATTATATAAATAAATAAATTCTGATGCGGTCAAACTAATGTCGATGGACTAGGGCAGGCAGTTTATCTATACGTGTTTATTGCTCACGATTAATTTATATCGGTGGTAGTAGAATTTTTGTGTTATCTTGAAGCAATTCAATATTTAAAAACATAATAAACACTTTCAATAATTAAAAATGTTCCTACTCTGAATTCTGGTATTGTAATATATTCAATTTTTACACATGCAAATATATATATATATATATATATATATATATATATATATATATATATATATATATATATATATATATATATATATATATATATATATATATATATAATATATATATATGTATATATATATATATATATATATATATATATATATATATATATATATAATATATATATATATATATATATATATATATATATATATATATATATATATATATATATATATATATATATATATATATATATATATATATATATATATATATATTTATTTATTTATTTGTTTATTTATGTATTTATATTATATTTTTAGTGTTAAATAAATATTTGATTCTTATTTATTTGCATATCTAATTATAGCGTACAATGAAATTAAAATATTAAGAAATACTAAATATCATCATCCCGCAAGTATTAAATAAGATCGCGACATAGTCTTGCATTGAAATTAATTTATCGCCAGACGACCAGTATCTATATAGATAAAATATTTGCAACAACCTTATAATTATCTATATTTATTATAATATATTTAGTTATTTGATATTTCCAACTATATATTGTCTATATGGACGATTTGATTTTAAGGTAAATTAGCCAGGTGAAATAGATTTGGTTTTTTTTGTTTGTTGATTTTTTGTATCTTGTGACATTGAAATACAAAATTATTGTCATAACTATATTTATAGTATTCACTATATAAGTTTGTCAAATGTGTATAGGCGGGTTTTGGAAACGTAAAGTGTTTTTTCTACATATACATATGTATATCTAAATGGCTATAGAACTTGTCCCATTCATTTTTGGTGAATACAGAATTTTATTATAAATGTATAAAATAATTAATAATCGAATTATTAGATAATTCTAAACGATTCGATACATATATACCTACACTTATGTATATATGTACGAGTACATATGCGATATATAGATAAACATAATCAAATATTTTGTCTCTTATCATTGTTGTGGTAGTGATAGGAATAATGCTTGTTAATATTTTTATCTCTATCTATATACTTATATGTATTGTATAATATACGACTTTGTATTGACAATTGAATTTATCTTTCTGTAAGTCGATTATTGAAAATAGATTTGTCACGATTTGCTAAACTAAAATACACAAAAAAAAAAGAAAGAAAAAACAAAACCAAAAATGTTAAAAATAAAATCAATCAATTTACTAAAAAAAGTAAGTGGAATACAGTCGAACCACAACTAATGAATAATGTTCGATCCAGACGAAAGAGCTTTTAAAAACATAAAAATAATACGTTTTACAAGCAGGTTGTTTTTCGCCCCTATAAATAGTCAATCATATAGCATGCAAAGATATCAGATTGTTCATTCTATGTGGTTTAAGGCCATCATCACCAAAAGCGACATTTTTCCGAATTACCAATCAATGTCGCATCGCTACTCAACGTGTCTTGGTTTTTTTATAAACATATATAAGCCAGACTTGTGACATAGCACACTGCATGTTACTATTCATGGTGAAGTAGAGAAAAATTATTGATTGAACCATTGTAAAAGATTAACGATTTTTCCTTCTGACTTAACTGATTCTTTATAAATTTTAATGTAAGTTTAATACTTTAGGAAAATTTTCCGACGGTCTGATGTTTTTTCTATACATCTCTAGTTTGTCAATCAAATTGCTCCATGCTTTATGTTGATTTACGAGGTAGGCAGTTTCGTTAAATGCTTATCGTAGCAAGCGATTAAAGTTGGTTGGATCGCTGGAGCCGTTTGGTCGTTATTTTGAAAGCGTCAGTGGTATTAGGACAAAGTTTTGGAAAGAATAGCAACAATAAATGTATGCGGTTGTTTTAAACGGATTACAATTCTGTGTACAATTGTTTGAGTTATTATGTAGTAAATCGTTTATTGTAACATCTATATACTTAATAGAGGTAAGATTTAAACCTTCGACAGATGAAGATATTGCATTGTTCCTAACATACGAAAGACGAATGGTCCAAAGCGGAGCGAATTCACTATCTACGGTGATATTTCCAATTCGTAGAGTAACAACCAAAACCTGTTAATTAGAATACTTTTGTTTGTGAAGATATTACGGATTTGTAGTATCACGACCCAACATCATTAAAATTCCCCATTTTTAACGTTCTTTATGAAACCTTAAATTTCTTTGGGTGCTGAAAATATTGATCGGGATCATGTTAATTTCCATGATATAACATAGAATGACTATGTATGGTTAGCGGTCGATATGAATAAACCGCATAATGTTATTATCGATATGAAAAATTCACTTAGTTAAACTTCATATTTGACTTCTATATATTTTAAGTCAGCCTTCATACATATAAATAAATATACTTACAGTATTCCAATATCAAGGTACATTCTTAAAATAGACAACAAAATATCCTAAATTCTTCCACGCAACCATCTTTGCC
>OZ010738.1:141165950-141328450 GCA_963932295.1 Tipula lateralis
TATATATATATATATATATATATATATATATATATATATATATATATATATATATATATATATATATATATATATGTATATATATATATATATATATATATATATATATATATATATATGTATATATATATATACAGTTCTAGAATAAAGTTTGAAATAACTTTTAGTTTTTTCAAATCGATCACTGATTTAATTGGTTGACCTTTAAGATTAAGCTCATCCCGTTACACTATTTCACACTACTTAAAATATGGAGCATTCAAATAGCTTTCGGCGCTCCTAAGTGCGTTTCATAAAACCGACAAGCAACTCAAAATTGTGTAATATATTATACATAATTACATTATAAATATTGGATAATTTATTTTTATACTCTATATCGAAAAATTCCCCATTATGAAACTAAAAAGACAAAACGAAAATTGGATATTCCAAAAATTGTACTGCCCTTAAGCTAACAAATTTCATTTTGTATTGTCAAATGCGTGAGATTTTTTAACTAGTCAAATTTCGTTTTGTCTATTTAGTTTCATAATGGCCGATTTTTCGATATCGGATTTTCAAACTAGCCCCCTGGCATGGCAAATCGATTGACAAATAAATATTTTATAAATTATTAGTTTCATGATTCAATATCCTGTAATAAATTTTTCCCGTATCCATCGAATAACAAGTTAGATTTGTATCAATTCAAAAGACTAAAAAACTGTTGAAACGAACTATTTCCACGATGTACTTGAAAGATAATGAACAGATTGTTTATGTCCGATCTGTCTTATAAATCTCGTTTGCAAGGGAAATGTTTACAGCAACCATAATCGAAAAAATGTATTCCTGGTTATTTAAATGTGGGCACTGAATCAAATCAGCATATACCAGGACAATAATACCATTACTGAAGTATTTGATGTATTTCAGGAAAATTATTTGACTTTACTTGTCCGTATGACAATGGAGAAGAGTAATTAAATAATCTAATAGAAATAATTCGATATAAATGATGTAGTTTGTTGAAAATGTAATAGAGATAAAGAAAATATGTAAAGATATTCGACAAATCCTCGTACCCAAAATAATAAAAATCCATGGAATTTCTAAGAGTGCAACGAATTCCACCAAATGTGATTAGTTTGGAAAACGTAGAAAAACCTTGTAATTTACAGCACGTCTCAAGTTGTGATCCGCAATCTACTGTTTCATTTTTACACAATACACAAGTGGATGTTTAGCTCAGTTGAATAATAGTTTTGTGAAACAAGGCTCTATTCCATGGGAAAAATTGACTGACAGTCAAAAAAAAAAGAGAAAAGAAAGGCAAAGACAACGTTATTGTTTATTTATAGCAGAATTTTTCTATTGAGGAAACCATAACCAAAAAAATCATTAATTATTCATTATTGGAATTTTTTTTAATTGTGAATCAAAATTTAGTATTAAATATCACAATGCTTAACAAATATGATTTTTATTTCAATTCAATTATAGTTATACCAAAATAATATATGGACTATTTGACCCTTGACTATAAAATTGGTTGTGTACGAAAATAATTTCTTGTCTTACACAAATTTTATAAAGAAGGCTGAGTGTGACTGCAATAAAAAGTATTCAATTTTATACATTTTATGACAGTCACACTGTAACGAATGGTTCGTTTCATGTTTCCTTTAACCGTGCTTCATAAATTTAAAAATTGTGTTTAACCCTATTTGGTTATTTTCGCGGTACATAATTTTGGGCCATGAGTTTTAATGAGTTAACTTTTACCATTGTTTGTGTTCAATATCATCGTCCAATATGAAATTGATTGATCAAGAGTATAAAAACACCGTAACTCAAGATACATTGTATCCCTTAATTGTATGCTAATTGATAATTATGGTATAGGTACATAATATGTAGCTAATTACTTGTAAATGTGTAGGCATAGAAAAAAAAACTTACGGGATTGATACTTTGTTTTACTAATACGGCGATGATGCTGATGAAGAAAATAAAATGAAAAGGGAGAGATGCATTTTTTTTGGAGGGCAGTTGAGTTTGGGAATTTTAACAATTAACTTCTGAGTCACTATTACACTGATTAGATTAATGAAACTAAAAGTTTAATTTTTATAATAAAATAAAATATATATGATGTGAAAAATTCGTGCGATACTCATATACTATATGTATGTTGGTACGCATTATAAACTATCAGTTTTGAATCCTCTTGTAAGCCAAGTTTTGTGGCTATAATATGAAATAGTGTTAATAGTGGATAATATAAACCACGAAAGAAAATAAAAATAATTTGAAAAACGTGCTTAAAATTCTCGAGCCGAAATATTAAAATCATAAAAATATGGTAGACAATTTAGAAGTTCTAATATGAATAAAACGGTGGAAACAAATTGTGCGGACTCTGTTATGTATGTGCTAATCTCAGTGTGTTTCTGCAAAACGATCAATGTAAAATACTATTTCAATGTAAAATACGAACCAAATACTATTTAATTAATAATTTAGAATTCTAAAATCATTGGAATAAAATTATTTAATCAAATGGAACTAAATTTACGCTAAATGCTAAAGTCTATAATGGTGAAGATAATACAAGATGTCAATAATATTAAGTAAACCTATGTAAAATAATTTTATTAATATTTATGAAGATTTCCTCAGTAAAAAAATTTAATAATAAAACTATAATACATAATTCAAATTAATAAATTCGTCTAAAAACCGAAATTAATACGTCATCGAATGGTAACTGTGTACCTGCGTTAATACGTCATCGGCTGTTCATCCATACTCAACATAATGGCGCCCAACGCTTCGCCTAACCAATTTTAATGTATCTAATTATTGTAAGTCATTTATTATTATATAGGCTAGCTTTAGATGGAAATCATACATTAATCGATGATTCCAATAATAGCTTGTGTTAGTGCGTTATCTTGTACGATTAGTAATTTTCTATCTATTGATCGATAAGTTTATATTTTCCAAGTAATGTAAATTTATTTATTTAAGAATTTTCCTTTTAATAACCCTATGAAATGTTCATCTTGATTTTTGGTTTATGCGAACATTGTTTTAATTCGCGATTTTTTTTGTTATAATTATCTTATTCTTTGAATTAATACTTATGTTCAGGAAAAATGTATTTGATGTTTTTCAATAATAATGTTAGTATTCTAAAATTAATCATTTAATTATTTATTGAAAAATGAAATAGAAACACGGTTGTGAAAATGTAACAAAGGTGAGTATTAGGCGAGGCATGTGGCATACATGATTTTCCTGTTTCCGTTGTTGTTGCGGGTTCAATTTTCTCGCATTCTTTTATGGTTCTTTCTTTATTTTTTTTGTATTATTATTATTATTCTTATTATTCGATACGGTCATCACTGATCAGTTCATGTTCCGGAAACCCCACCCCTATCGCTCCTGAGATTTAGCCGCGCAATTGACCGTGAAACCGGAACCTCTGAGCTGATACAAAAATGTTTGCGTTAGCTAAAACTGTTACAACACTACCACAAACACAAATATTTTTCCAGTCAAATTTGACTGAGATAGCTTTCTGTTTCACTTACACTACTATAAAATCTATATTATCGTCCCATTTTAATATTTACTGACAGTTAATTTTTCTCATGGAATAGAGCCTATATTCTGCAAATTTTATTTGTTGCAATTGTATAATATTGTTTTATATATACATATATATATATATATATATATATATATATATATATATATATATATATATATATATATATATATATATATATATAATTTGTTTATTAATTTATTGCTATCCCTACCCTTTATGGTCTGGTGTATTGTTCCCAAATATTTCCAGAAATTTTATATTTGCAAGTTTATCAAATTGTTCTTAATTAAGACTTCGAAAATGATCCTAAGATGTCAACATTTTAATATTTTAGCAATTTGTATCCCTTATCATTATTTTAAAATAATTGTACAGCAACGTTGATCTTAAAAGAATAACCTCTCAAATTTTATAAAGATCATATAATAAAGTGGTAACCAATTTCTTTAAACATAAGTCTTGTTTGGGTATAATATCTTTTTTTCTGAGAAACTGAATTCCTCAGAGGTTTAGCATTTTCATAAATCCTAATTTAGTTTTTGTATAAGTATACATCTCTACCTACACAGTATCTGGGAAATCTCAAATTAATTAGGTTAATAATTTTTACCATATGAGTTGTCTATAATACATAGGTGTATAGTTATACACAGACTTGTATTTCCCCCGTACCATAATAATTATAAGAAAGATGAAATTATAATTAGTTATGATATTAATATTTCAATAATAAAATTGTTGTTGTAGTTCTGCATGTTTAATTAAAATATTTTTATTTTATCATAAAACACAATCAACCTTGTTGTGAATAGTAATAAGAACTTCATTATAATATACATGTGATATTCCTTTTCTACTATAAATAAGATAATTTATTTAATTAAAAATTTTATTAATTTCTATGTGTCGTTTGATGACGATAAAATAATATTAATTCTTGTAATTTTCTTTATCGATTCAATTTATTCCGGATAATTTAAAACTATATCAAGTAGATCAACAAAATACAACGGAGGTAAAACGCAGTTATACGAAGAAAAGACAGCTCGCAGATGAATTGTTTGTAAAATCATTGTAAAATTTGGGTAATTTAACAAAATCTATGCCCAAGCATATTGTTCGATGTAAATTTGAAAGCGGCAGAATATTCCATTTTAAGAACTCAATTAAAAAGTACTTAAGGGCAACTCTAAGAACCATTAATAAGAAAACCGATTGTGATGACTTCTGAATTGACCCGAATGCAGCTTACGAAATGCTAAAGGAAAACAGCAAATTATACGACCACAAAATATTGTCCAATACAGTGGTTCATACGAAAAGTGGTTGATGTATTTAATTGATCATAAAAATCAAAGTTGTAAAGAATCTGGCTTTTCATTTTAACCGATCGTTCTGAATTTTTGAAAAAAGTCTCATAAACAATTGCAAAGGATTTGGTATTTTTGTATTTTAAACAAATTATTTAAGCGAACGTTTGTTTCTCCCCTCGTATAACAACTCAATGTGAATGACCGAATTTGAATTCCAATTACGACCGATGATCGTAACGATCAGTGAACACTTAGGGTGACTTATAGGTAGGTAGTAAGTTAATAGCGAACTCTGAAAGAGTAAGGTGATAAACTATAAAAAAAAATTTAATTTATGTGAAAGTACAATTTCTAGAATTACAAATTTTAAGGTATAACAACCAAAAATAGATTTATTTTAGATACTCTATCAATATTAATTATTTGAAAAAATAAGAGAACTGGTACTTATTGATATTTTCAAAAGATGCTTTGGAAAAACTATTTGTAATAAATATAAAGTATTAATAGTGATTTATATGGAAATAATGTAAATTTATTGGATGTGATCTATCGATAGTAACCACTGGAAGGCTTTCCTCGGAAAACTACAAAATCATTTTTGGATTTAAGACCAAAGAGTGAAGATTAGTATTACTTTTTGAATCTTCATTAATTAGTTACATTCAATTATTTCTTTCCGTTCTTGAAATTCTAGAACAGAATGAGTTTTTGTATACTATTATTCACTAGCCCTAATGCGTCCGGCAGACTAGGGATTAGCTAAACAAAATTAGTGATTTTTTCGAGTCTAGTGAGTCAAGTCAAATAAAAGCTATATATAATCGTTATATTTAGACTAAAATCAAAATTTTGTGGTTTATCTTCTACTTAATAACATTAGAAGTAATCGAAATTTAATGATACAACAGAAATAAGGACATCATATAAATATCGTCATTAGATAAAAACAATCACTTTACTGAGTACAAGTATTTAATACAATTATATTTAATTAATCGAATATCTGTGAACGATATTGGATTACTAGTAAATTTGGTTTTGTAATTGTTAAGGAGACTTATTTCAACAAATTCATTACGTTCGGTTAAAATGGTAACGAGAAAACGCAAAATAGCTAGAGATGCATCAGAGGAAATTCCACCAGCTAAGCAAACCAAATTTGCTACTTCACTCTCTTCAGCTTTCGATGTAAACTAAATCTACTACATACCATAAACCTAATAAATGCAAAATTGTATATGAATCGATTGGACCGTCTCCACAGACTATTTCCAAGTGATTCTCAAGATTATTCTAAGCAGTAATAATCTTGAAAATCACTTGGAAATAGTCTGTGGTTTTCGATTTTTCTGTAAAGGTGGAACCGCAAATAGATTAACCAAAATATTCCACTGATGACGTTACAATGGCCCTCGTGAAGTCCAAAGTAGACGAAATCCACTATTAACACAAGAAGTTATTGCTGATGAATTGGTCTTGAACACCATTGCTGTATGGCGAATATTAAATAATTATCTAGGATATTCGAAGAAATCTGCTTGATGGTGTCCATTTGTTTTTTGTTAAATTTTTCCTAAATAAATTCGAAATCGGGTCTTGCAACTTAAGCAAAGTCCTTAGTTACGAATCTTGATTCTATAAGTACAATCCGGTAACCGAACAGCAGTCTATGAAATGGAGCCCAAAAGGAGCAAACCCATCTGTAAAACTTAAGCAACAAAAATCAACGAAAAGAGTCAGTTACTTCACCCGACCAAAAATTGTAGGTGCTATTCCCTAGAATAGGTTACTGAAAATGAAAATGATATATGCACCAAAAGTTTTCAAAAATTGGTTGGAAAACCCGATGATTTTCAGATATTGAAAGTGCATGTTATAAGACAAGTTCGACTCCCAAATATGTACAAATTAACCGACGATTACAAACTCTAATTAAATATCTTCCCGCTCATTAGACTCGAAATGATGTAAATTTCTCCCAATATAACCCCCATACCGAAAAGTTCCATTTCATTCAATCCTGTATGAGCATTAAAATCACCCAAAATAAAAATTTCTCGAGCCTCACCATACTTCCGAATAAAGTTAAATAACTTAATCTGAAGATGCAAAGTGTGGATTTAGTTATCGAACATCTAAGAAGTGGAATTCGTTGGCCGGTTTTCAGTTTCCGTTGGAGGATAAAATGCACAAGTTTAAGGCAGCTATCAACCTTTATTTGAAGGGTCGTGCGTTAGGTGCAGGATCTCTGACAGTTACAAGGAGCTAGGGCAGTCTAAAAGTCCGCCCTACACACAATTGAAACTTAACATAAAAAAAATCGTTAATAATTGGCTGTGAGATTAACAACTTATGAAAAATGAACCACCAATGAAACTTGTATAAGACTGTTATGCAAAACAGAGTTTCTCAGAAATCGGTTCAAACTGTCGAACGAGAATCCCGCAATTTTGTCTAATTAAGCTATACCAACACCATTCCAAACCCCACGATTGATATGATTTAAAGTTATTTCCTTCCTTCTATGGCTCATCATGACCGCCCAGGTGGCGCAGTGGTTAAAGCGGCAGCAGTTGAAGTGGGAGATACCAGGTTCGAAACCCGATTCGGGGCAAGATGCAAAATGGGTTTTTCACCTTCGATCGTTTGGGCAGTGCGATCGGTGGTGTAAAATGAACATATCTGGATCCCCTGTCGTGTTAAGAATCCATGGGCCGACCAATCTTCCATGTTATAAGAATTTAATATTTGGTTGGTACTGCTTTTGTAACATTTGGAATATTATGGTTGTAAACCCCTTTCTATCGCATAATTTATAATTTCAAAGCAATTATTTTTTATTTTACACTTACGGATAATAAAACTAGCATAAGAAAATCCATAAATTTAATTTTTATGTTGTACATTAATCATAAATATTCTAAGACAATTTGTATACATATATACTCGTACGAGTTGTATTATGTTAACAAATTGCCGTTAGAAATTTATGAAACAGCAATAAAATTTATTATAAATTACTTATGCATTTAAATAATTGGTACATCACGTAATAAATTACTATGATTTGATACTCTGCATTCCAAAATGAAAATAATAATTTATTTGATTCTAGAAAGTTCATAGAAGAAATTTTATACATACTTCTTAGATCGATTGGTAACCAACTGTTTGATCCGTTGGCTAATACCGGGCTGCACTTTACCGGGGTAAGCTCATTAAATGAAGCTTATCACAGATGTGTCTCTTTTTGGAATAAGAGACACATCTGTGATAAGCTTTAGTGATATGCCAACTCTATTAAAATACGAGTAACATGCAACATAAGGTACTATAAAACTCTTAACAAACAGTTATGACGGTATCAGTAAGAATTAGTTTCTATCCGTTCAATAATATATATTGTGGATTAACGATTAAGCAACTATAGTTACTATCTTTGTGAATTTGGGTCACAAAGCAAAATTGCATCTATCGAGTAATAACAGCATACAACAAGAAATAACAGTATCATTCAACTGGCTAATCCCACAGAACGATTTTTACATTATAACAATTTCCAGGTCCCTATATCTTAAATTTGTATTTGAAGGTTGTCTATGGTTTCTGCTTATCCTCCTTAAGTACCAAAAAAAAGTCCCTTCAGATATAAAAGAAACATCATTTACCTCGAGTTAGATTAATTTAGATATTCGCAGAGGTAACTTTCCCAAGTTGTATTTTCAAGATTATCTGATTGGTATGGTGAAAGAAAATTATGCTAAAATGAAGAATTGCGTGATCGCGTCATGTGAAAGCTGACAAAACTGTCTAACATTTTGTTTGAAAGAACCGATCCTCTTGCGCAAGTAATGAGAAGTGCTTACTAAAGTAACTCCGTTCCAATTTGTCAACTCCTTATACAACTTTCTCGCTATGTGGTGCCTTTCTATTATAACTACTTTAAAAACTTCTAGATTTTAGACAAACCTACTATTCAATCAATCGGGAGATTCTATTGTATTCGCCTGAATTTCTATGAAACCGCTTGAAGTGTGTTAAACTTAAGAGTTGGCAATCAAGAAATTAAGTTGTTTGCACCGCAATCTATGAAGTAGAAGTATACAATCTAGATCGATATTAAATGCGAAAGTTCAAGTTATCTTTATTTCATATACAGATGATATCTTTCAGAGTATTGTTTCCGTTGTCCTCGAAATCTACGAGTCAAATTTTAAATATCTGGTCTCAGGTTTTTAGAGGCTATTGATTGAGTAGTCGTAGCCATAATATTTTAGAAGTGGTCATAATATTGAAAGAGAAATTCAAGTAACTTTGATATTTTATTACTTATGATAATACTATTGAAATGCTGAATGAAGGTTTAACGTACTGAAATATTCTTTAGATATGACTTTAAACATTCGAGAGAAGAATCATGCGTATGGTATGTCTCCCAAAACGCGACGATGATGGCTCTGATTTTGTACCGAACTATTTGCAATCTCGTGAGTTGCGATCACGAATCGGATTCTAATTACTGATAGCATGCATTTGAAGAGGGCAAAGGTGGTGCCACGATGTACAGTAGGTTACTAGTTGTTGGCAACACCCGATGAGCTTCCTCATGATTGATTCCGCACTAGAGTCAAATGGTTGACCTGGTATGGTCCAAAAATTGCCTGGAAAATCAAATTATTCAAAATTAAGTGGTATTATTATTATCAAAACACCATATAGTCTAAAATTCAAGAATTTGAATAACAGATCATATGCGTGCTATCATTTCTATTAGCTCTGGTTTAAAGTATAACGCGTGGCTTTCGTAACCAAACCGATCCATCCATAAAGTGCTTACAAAATGCTTACAAATCAATTTAGTGAAAATAATAGGGTTGCCAGAAAATAAATGATAAGCGGTCATTTTTAGAAATACGCACTACTTATTATTTTAAAGCTAATCAAAACCTTAGTCTGGTACAATTTAAGCTATAAAACGATTTCAAATTCGCTTAGCTACCATATTAGCAAGAACAGCTTATGTTTTCTATGGAATTGTTATTTAAGTTAATTACGATCCAGTTTAGTCTATATTTTGAAGCTCGACCATTAGACAGCACTTCTAATAAACTCAATCCTTTACCCTTCTTCAGATTTTAAAATCTTTACGTTTCCATTCATTTATATATTCGATTGTTATTAAGATTTGAGTATCAGATAGTTGGTC
Organism: Tipula lateralis; assembly: GCA_963932295.1. Classification (NCBI taxonomy): domain Eukaryota; kingdom Metazoa; phylum Arthropoda; class Insecta; order Diptera; family Tipulidae; genus Tipula; species Tipula lateralis. The sequence goes on from OZ010738.1 coordinate 141,176,074, forward strand.
TCAATCCATTTTGTGATTTCGTATAAAATTTCGTATACATTAATATAAAATATTCTTACTGCCCGACAATGTTGTTGTGTTAAAATTATTAAAGAAATGTCAAAATTATAACACGCAGTTGCTGTAATAATTTGGTTGCATACATTAACCTGTCAAAATTATAATATTACAAGAAAAATAATGTTCACAAAAAAACGGACAGGGACTGAATCTTCAATTTATACAAAAAATTTAATCAGTAATTATGTAAATCATGAAGCCATAAAGCATACATAAAACTATGAGTGACGTCGGTGGAAAACTCGCGTACCAGTTGAAAAGACCTATTTCTCTGAACATTGTATCATAGTGTGGATCCATAAAAGCGATTTTGCGGAAAGAGAAACTGATTAGTGTACTGCGAAATATGGTGAGCAGAAAAGTTATACATTAATACTACTCACATTATAGTTTCGAGGCATTTTTACGGGAAATTGTTATTTTTTGATTTTGCGGTTATTCTCACTGTTCTTTCCATAATCACGTATTCCGAATTAATATTCAGAACAATGACAAATGCGAGCAATGCAGTGGAGAAGAAGTCATTAAGCACTTTCTTACCTTTATATTCTTCCCACATTCTCCATTACTGTGGATCGTTGAACTGAGAACGTTCGTTTGAGATGTGTGATTATAATGAACTAAACGTGCTTAAGTGATGAAACAGAAAAAATGGTGATCGTTTTTGTAAGAAAATATTTCAGAGGTCATGAACTTTTTCCGTTGGCAATCCGTTTCATAATTTTACGATTTTTGTTACGAATAAATCTTCTGTTAACTAAATATTTACTGTAAACTGTTCAAACCCTTTCTATTTAACGGTTAAGTTATTACTGTGACATCAGTTCATAAATAAAATGGTTACACTTGACTTTTTTCTTACGTTTAGTTTTATTTGGGTGCAGGGCGGACTTTTAGACTTTCGAAGCTCCTTGTAACTATCAGAGCTCCTGCACCTAACATGCGTTCCTTCAAGTAAAGGTTGAAAGATGCCTTAAACTTGTTCATTTTATACTCCAACGGAAACTGAAAACCGGTCAACGAATTCCACTTCCTAGATATTCGATAAATAAAATCGCCCTTTGCATCTTCAGTTCAAGTTTGCGACAGCTTCATCTTAAACCTATGCGCATTAACTGTTCCTCGTGTTACCCTCTGCGGTGTTGTAGACTGTTTAGATCTTTTGTATGTCTGGAGTTTCGTATTATTCGGATGGCGCGCCGCTGAACTGTATCCAGCAACTGGAGAGCAGTGTCATATACTCCACCCCAAACCTGACAGCAATATTCTATACACGGTCTAATAAATGTTTTATATATTTGGAAAACCTTATGCGATCTAAAAAGCCGTCTGCATCTAGGAGAAGCTCGAGTTTACGTGAAGCTGATTTGGCCAATGCTATAATGTGTGCATTCCATTTTAAATTGTTGCTTTTCTGAACTACAAGCAAACGAATTGAGTCACAACCCACGTGGCCTTTTACCACAAAAGGACATTCGTTGTGACTTGTTTTACGCGAAAATGTGCATATTTGTGTTTTTTTCTCGTTAAATTTGACCTGATTTTTAACTCCTCACTCAAATATTGTACTCAAATCGGAATTAAGCGAAGTGACAACTTCCAGCCGTTTACCGTTTAACTCTGAACGAGTAGGTTTGACCTCGAATGAAATAGAAGAGTGCAATGTTGCATCATCGGCAAAACTGTCGATAAGGTTTACAGTGCTATCCAATAAGTCATTGATGTATAACAAAAACAAAGTTGGTGACAAAACTGATCCCTGAGGGACTGCGGCATTTGGGGAGTGTGTCGTTGATGATCTCCCATTTTGCACAACGTTGATTTTATTCACTTGATGGTCATCGAATGCCGTACGCCACAAGTTGCAAAACCTTGATAAAAGCTGTATGCAAAACCTTGTCAAAAGCCTTGGATATATCCAAATCGAATGCAAAGCCTTCTCCGTGTTGCTCAAGGGCGAGATTGCATTTGTTTGTAACATACGTCAAAAGATTGGTTGTGGAGCGGCTTTGGCGGAAGCCATATTCTTTATCTGAAAATATTTTATTAATTTCAAAACCATTCACCAGTTGTTGGTTAATGCATTTCTCAAAAGCTTTAGCCACGGCTGACACAAGTAATATTGGCCGGTAGTTTGTGGGGTCAGTTTTATCACAACCACGTTTAAGAACCGGTTGCGCCATCGCACTCTTCCAGGCGTTCGGGTATTTACCTTGCTTATAAGAAAGGAGAAAGGTTTTAGTTAAAATTGGAGCCAAGTCACTAGCAATATTCCTTCAATATTCAAACAGGAATTCCGTCAGGTCTGGTGGCCTTATTTATGTTCATTGCGTTCTTCCATCCGGGACAACTAAGGTTGTGTTCGAAGTGAAGACGTTTGCCAGTAAATGAGCCTGCAAATATGGATACACCGTCTGCAAATTGGTTACTCCTTTTAGACAAATAGTATGTACTATAAATTCCTTTTCAGTGAAGCTGACTTTGTATTTCGGACGTGCGTTCCAACAGCAAGTGTACTTCTTTAACTAGTTAAACCTTGCCTCAAAACCCCATTTAGTATTTATTTTGATCACTATAGCTTGGTACAGTGTATTCTTTCCATTACAAACAAATCAGAATACCAGAAATCATAAGTTATCATACTGTCTTTGTGACGGATATAACTGTCGGAATTAAATAAAAACATCTTGCCTTGTACATTAATATTCAAATTATATCACTTTAATTGCGTTCTTATGTATGTACATCATATCGCAATAAAATTTTAAACTTAAAAGAATGTTGTAATGATAACAACTTTTCCTTCCATTAAAAGTGTAAGTAGCTTTTTATGTTCAACAATAACATAATTTTATTTAGCTTTAATTGATTTTAAATGGAATAATTCTGCTGCTAGTTTTTGCTTGAATCTACCATTACATAATTGGATTTTCCTTTATCCGCATTCTTACGAGCTAAGTAGCAACAACAAAAATTATCTTATGTCTTGTATTTCCACATAGTTTTCTCGATTTAAACAGTATTTTAATTTCATTGGAACATTGATTCAGGTCATGTTACGACCGCATTTAATGGTTTTAATTGAATTTCGTAAATATTTAAGAATATGTTAATTGATCTGAAATGAACTTTTTTCTGTATGACGTCAATAAGGATTGCAGTATAAATTCGCCCCATTTGGAATTTAAACAATCGATTATATTTAAAAAAGTTTAAAGGCTTATCGGAAGGTCTTATAATTACACATATATTACACTTAAGCTTTATTACATTAAAAATTCACTTAGATATACAAAAACTTCGATACGTTTACAGATTGAATCATTCGAGGCCACGTACCTGAATCATTCGATGCCACGTAATTAAAATAAATAAAAATTTTTTTGGTAGATTAAAATTAATTAAAGTAAAATGTTTGGACATTATTGTTTCTTTAACCCCGGTTTAACGGTTTTTGACCCTTTCTTCGAGACTTTTGAGTTACTTCCCTTTTGGGATTTACGAGCGCCCTTCTTTGAATTCTTGTACACCTTATTGTGTTTTGATTTTTTGACTCCATATTTGACAAAATCGCCATTCTCATTGTAATTGTTGAAGAAATCATCTAATTTGCGATGCTCCTTTTTGTGATACTTATTGTGAAATCCTAAAACATCGAATAGTTTATTAGTTATATATTTTTAAGATAAGTTATAGTTTAGAAGCTGGCTAATAATTTGGTATTTAAATTATGAGCCTTAATTTATGTTCTAAGTAAGTTATAAAAACACTACATAGAGTACACCGATTTCTGTGACTTTCATTGTACAGTAAGAAAGTGAAGTCTAACATAACGAAACTAACCAAGTAAGTCTCTAAAAGCTACTTTTCGACTGGAATAAAACTATATTATTTTAGAATGTGATCTCAATATTAATAAAGATAAATGTATCAAAAGTGTTTTACCTTTTTCAAACCGTCTTTTATTGTCACTGTTTTTTTTGTTAAATTTACTATTAATTTCACCCCCATGATGATTATGATGCTGATCAGAATTAGAATCTTCATCATAATCTTCGTGATCTTTACCACCTTCATCTTCGTATTGTTTATTGCTGTCTTCTTTGTTTGACTCCCCTTTAGCCCCCTTTTCTGACACGTGGAAATTTTTACCACCTTTTTTGGATGATTTCTTTAATATATAAGAAAATAAAAATTGTTTGTTACTGCAAAATGGTGAACTATATTGGTCACTTACATGTTCCAAATTTTTATTATCTCCGATTGATTTATCACTATGCCGAGCTTCGTAATCATTTAAGGTTTTTTCAACAAATGTTTTATCATCACCATCATTTTTATATTCCTCGTGATGAGGTGAATGCTGCTCTAAATGTATGGGTTTGATTTCATGATGGGGTAGTTGCTGTAAAAGAACGGGTTTGATTTCGTGATGTGGCGGTTTCTGTAAATGGATCGGGATATGTCCATGGCTGTGTATATGTTCTTCCTCAATATTACTACTCGATTGGTATGGTTTGCTTGGATCGGCTAGTTTTTCTATTGTTGTTGGATTAGGCAACACTAATAGTGGTAACGGTGCAGTTGTTGCTAGTGGTGTTATTAATGGATGATGTAAATCATCTCTAACTGAAAAGAGTAAATTGGTAATATAAGAGTATTTATGTATCACATCATCTCAATGCATCAAAATATGACATTCATAATCGATTTATTCCAAGTGGCCATTGCATAATACGATTAAAAACTAATTATGTTTTTTATCCAAATAACAACAAAACATTGTATTAATATCGACTCAAAATAACCCAAGGCTTATACATGCATAACTAATAGTCCAATTTCTTTTTTGGTTTTTCTTACATGTTCTTTGATTACGTAACACGAAAGAAGTTGTACAACTTTCTAGACCGTAACGAAATTTTATGTATAGCCGTTGTATAACGAACGAAGCAGAGAAAACAATACACAATTTACTATTATTTGTTATTTCTAAATTCTAAACGAAAATAATTAAGGTTTTTTGTTCGATTCTCCATCGATAAAGTTTGAACGTAAGGTGTTGGTTTTACATAAATATAATGTCAAACACGGAATTTCCGAATAAAGGTTAATGTTTTGTTTACGTTCGGTAATTTTGTAATTACATTTAAGATTTATTGGTCAAATATAAATGATATAACTACACATATCAATTAAAGTGAGTGTGAAAGTTAAATAATTCAATAATTGTAAAGGTGGAGGTGTGTATGAAGGGAACAAAACTCGATGTTGATGGCACATACCGAGTTCTTTTCAATCACGAGATCAGTAATTGAATCCGAATTCCTGATATCGTGCATGAAATAAAAGGAAGGCGAGAATGCTAGCTGTCGTTCTGCATGTTGATCCGAACCGAATGATACAGCTTTAAAGGAGAGTCGCCTTTCGATAAATAAAGAGATCGCTGTCGACCACGATGGCTTTACGACCTAAAGAGCGATCTGGCATCTTCTTATTGTTTACAACAGTATAAGGAGCTGGATCGAAACCGATGCAGTCAGATTGTTTACACCGTATAGGTCTGTAAAAACCGTAAACCTACAAATATTTTAAGACTTTAAGTTATCAGAGAGTAATTTTGAAATTTAAGGACATTGTTAAACCATGATCAAATTCTAATGGAATTTGGTTCCAAAAATTGAAGTTAAATACAGGGTGGTTGAGACCAAATGTTCCTAACTTTACTCTGCTGTCGTTTGTGTAGTTGTCATTTTTCGCGCAACAATTTTTTGACAGATTGAAGTTTGGGTAGTTGTTTATATGTGGTTAATAAATAATTGTTCTAAATTAATATCTTGATAAAAAAATCGTAATGGAATTCAAACGTAATAGTGTAATTGCACTGTATTTGGGTGGAAATTCACAAACAGCAATAGTTCGTCAGCACCAGCATTTGAATGTGAATAAAATGTTTGGGTATCGAACCATAACTCGATACAACGAAACTGGTAGCATCGCTAAACGCAACAGAGGCGCTCCTAAAAAGACAGCAACATCAAAAGAAATGATAGGAAAGGTGAAGAAACGAAATCCTCGTCAAAGTGCCAATAAATTAGCCGCACGTCTACATGTTTCACGATACAGCATTCAAACCATATTGTAAAATGAACTACACTTGAAGCCCTACAAGATACAAAAAGTTCAAGATCTTACGGAGGCACAAAAAAAAGTTAGGCTTGAAAGAACACGAGCATTGAAGGCCTTGGCCGAACGTGATGAGATTCCAAAAATTGTCTTATTTGATGAGAAAATTTTCACCATTCAACAGTATGTGAATAAACAAAATGATCGTGTTTGGTTAGAGCACAAGTCCAACGAAAATTTGGACACAAGAGTTGCCATGCGCAAGCAATCACCAGCTTATGTTACGGTTTGGGCTGCAGTTACTGCAGATGGACGCACTCCTCTGGTTTTAATAGAACATGGAGTCAAGGTAAACCAAGAGATGTACCGCCAAAAGTTCCTAAACGATGCTTTGCTACCTTGGGCACGTAAGCACTTTGGTACGAACCGTTGGACATTCCAACAGGACTCGGTACCGTCACACAAAGCTCGAGCGACACAGCAATTTTTACAAAATTGCGTTCCGCGGCTGATTTCATCGAAAGAATGGCCACCATATTCACCAGACTTGAATGCCATAGATTTCTCCATATGGTCCATTTTGGAGAGTAAGGTGTCCACTACAAAATACGAAAGTGTTGATGCATTGAAGTCAGCTCTTGTTCGAGAATGGAATAAAATTCCGCAAGCCCACGTACGGTCAGCATGCAATGCTTTCTATGGAAGACTGAATCAAATAATCAGAGCCAAAGGAGGTTATATCGAGCAGTAACATGATGTTCATAAAATGTAATATGTTTTCAACATATTCCACGAAATTTCAATAAAAAATAATCAAAATTAAAAAAATTACAGCGTTTTCATTTGGTAACACTTGGTCTCAGCCACCCTGTATATCAAAGAATTTTATGAAAAGATACCAGTCCAGTTATTCTAGTGCCACAGTAAAAATATTCGGAACGAAAGTAAAATCAAATACAGCTGTGGTAAATAAGCAGTACCATTCTAATAAACTTTGGGTTTTCTAAAAATTGATAAATAACCTGTGACGTAAAAAGACAAGATATTTTACAACACAATGCAACATATGTCAAGTCCGATCGCATATGACTGATAGGTTGGGTTTAATCTTTTAGATAATACACCATTTAATGACGTCATCATTTCAAAACCGATCCAGGGAACCAATATTACAGAGAATAAACATTTTTAAAGAGAATCAACGTCTCAACGGCTGGTTGATTCAGCGCCTTAACTGCCAATCAATGCCACATTAGAGTTTCAAGTGTCCCCATCAGCTGTCACGTTCACAGCTATCTCAGCTATCAGATTTTTATATCTTTCGAACTCACATATAGCAAGAGATGTCTTTATGCAGAGATGGCTTTCATGCAGTGTTTCTATTTCTAGGCGTAACGTAATTAAAGAACCTGATATCCAGTACTGCTCTAGTTTCAGCCATATTTAATTAAATATGCAAACATGCATCAAAATTCGACAGATATAGGCAACTGTCTAACATTGATTATCATTTGAAAAATTAACCAAAAGTGCTTAAGAGTAGTCATGTGGTGGTGGTTTGAAGAAAAACACATCTCAGCAATGTCGAAATGGGTTGTGGCAACCTGGACACATGATCTGTGAATCACAATAATATACATGTGAACAGCTGAAAGAAGAGACAAACATATAATAGGTCTACGAGTCTGTTTCATATACTATGAGAAATTATACTATGGCAACATAGTGACAAAACATAATGGAACACATTCGTGAGGTTTGATTATTACTGCTCAAATACAAATACAATAATAATCTTTTACGCATAGACTGCTAGCGTCCTTAATTTAGATTAAGTCTATTAACTCTATATAAAAACTGTAAAGAACGATACATTTTTGAATAGATTGTTTCTAATTCTTAGATGCAATGTTCATTTACTGTAGGCTATTATGAAGCAATGGCAAACGTTTTTTTTTGTAATGTTTATGTAGCACTTAGGATAGTATATTTATCCTTAATATGATTGTTCTTGCACAACAAACACACAGCACTACTAATAATAAGGATGGGAAGGAATTAGAAAGGATGGAGGTTGGAAAGGACTCAAGGAATAAGGGTTTTAGTCTTCAAGTTTCTTACTTTTGCTATTAAGTCTAAATCTCTGTAAATTATACGCCAAGGGAAACGCTCCACTATTCAGCTCATTCCACATTCGCGCACTCCGAACAAAAAACGAGTTCTGGAACCTATTGGTCTTGGCGAATTTAATTTCCAGATATCTGTGTAAAGGTTTTCTTAAGTTGCGCGTGGGTCTTGATAAACCAGGCATAAGTTCGTAAAGTTCCCATGAGCAATGACCATGAAAGTATTTGTAGAACACACATAAAGCTCCCACATTCCACCTGTGAAAAAGAGAATCGATTTAGAAGATAAATTTACATCCGCGATCATGCTCGGCCTTGGACTCAATCGAGTGCAACCAGATTCGTTTTTGGTGCTCCAGCCCAAATGTGAGAATTATACTCTAGTCTGGGTCTTATATAGGTCTTGTAAATTGAAAGTGTTTCAGATGGTATAAAATAAAACATACATCGTCGAAGAAATCTAAGACATCTAGCTGCACTAATCGCTGCTTTGTTTATTTGTTCATTCCAGAACATTTTCTTTATTAAAGTCAAGCCGAGAATCGAAAATGAGACAGATGTAGCCAAACTGGATTGGCCAATAAGAAAAGATGGCGAGAAGCCATCATTTCGGCCAGATAAAACGCAGGATTAAAATTTGTTGGGATTGAATTCAACCCTGACTTCACCCCGTTCCAGAATTGTAATGAGATCACGCTTAAGGCGATCCTTCATAGTAATTCTCCCTGCGAGCACATCGTTTCGCGATGAAGAAGAAGGTAAGCAGTATGAGGAGAAGAGTGAGCTGTCATCAGCATAAGAATATATTGGATTGAGCGTTGATGATAGAAGATCATCGATGTAAATTAGAAAAAGAGTTGAAGAAAGAACGGATTATTGAGAGACACCAGCGTTTAAAGAATGTGGAATGGAAGTCGTGCCATCCAGCACCACTTGGATTTTACGACAGAAAAGAAAATTCTCAACCCATAGAATTAAAGAACCGCAAAGGTCAACTGCAATCAGTTTGCACAGTAAACCCTTGAGACACACGCGATAGAATGCTTTCGAAATATCAAGCGAAATGACTTGTGATTCACCAGATTGATGGATACACCTGTTCCATTTTTCAGTCATGACGTTAACTAGTTCTTTGGAAAGCACCGAGACAAAAGCGATTGGACGATAATTCGAAGGGTCCGGCTTGCTGCCCTTTTTCTGCACGGGATGTACGTTAGCAATTTTCCAAATGGAAGGAAACATGCCAGAAGACATACATAGGTGGAACAAACATGAAAGTGACTTTGACAAGGATTTACAACAATATTTGAGTACAATTGGGGGAATACCATCTGGACCGGAGGACTTGTTGGGGTTAATGTTTGCAAGAACTTTGGCGACAGCACTAAGTCGGACGACATCTAATGCGGCGCATCGACGAGCTGACTTGCGAGACAGGAGGTGTTGAATTAGATTGAGCTAGCAGCAAAAAGTAGGAGTTTGCAGCAAAAAGTAGGTATTCATCGATTTATCAAGGAAATAATCAACAGCAACACCCATGTGGAACAAGCAAAGTTAAATCTAGGTCTTGTTATAAAACAAAAACAAATCGAACATGAATTAATTCAGTATCCGAAGGATTTCAGAAATAGAAGTATTAGACAGAACTGTCTGTGTTTAATTGGTAAACTTATTTAATAAAATCTTTTGACTTAAAAAAATATACATATGGCTGAGAGTTACATTTGGAGGTGGAGAGAAGATATTATTATTATTGAAGGGGACTAGCAGCCTAAGAGATCTTGTATGCTGTGTTCTCCTACACCACAGTAAGGATTTTACATGTGATAACGAAAACAACATTCGCAGTCGATTCTATTTAGCTTTCATTCTTCCAGATGCTGGGTTTCAAAAATGATTAGCTGTTTACGATTTCGTTCAACTGTTAAAAAAGATGGTGCTACCTAGAGTAACCGACCAGGCGGCCAACTATATTTATATCTGCTTAGAATGGTAACCGGCAAATGGCACTCAAAACTAACAACAAATAATGTTTTCTTGTACATTTGGATGGAAAACCTATACCAAAAAGGTTCTAATGAAATTTTATCTTGTGTCGCCATCTACATGCACCTTCAAAGTTTAAATATTATTAGAATATTGTCTGATGGATGTTCTGGTCAAAATAAGATCAGCACAATGATTGGCATGCTGTTTTACTATCTGGAAGCACAAGCAGCTGGAAAATAAAGCGTGTTTTAGTACAGTTCAAAAAAAACAAAATTAAAGCTTAACACACCATCGTTGAAGTTGCAGATTATATAAAAATTTATCATAAACACGGTACAACGTTTAGTGTTGGTCAGGATTTCCCATTAAAACTAAGTTAGGTAATCACAAAACACTTTCCGATGTCAAATGTTTTGTAATTTCCTACCAGATCAATTGTTTTCCCGACATTTTTGAGGCTGAACATACACATTTTAGCAGGCAAATTTAAAAATATTTAACGCTTTTGTTGTTAATAGTGATTCTCCGGATGATTTGAAATATCGTCATAGAAAACAATTGATACTTAGAAAAATACAAAAGAGGAAAACATTTTTGTGCGGTGAGAAATTTTGTCAATGAAGTATAGAAGAGGCGAAGCGGATGAATCATCAAAAAGGTAAGTAGATACAATTATTAAAATACTAACAAGTGTCATCATGCAATCTTGATATTTTAACTGCTAAATACAGCAATATTTAATCAAATAGATTTAAAAAGTATAATACTATTAGTGATAAAACGACTTTCTTAACGGCCTACACAATTGTGTAGGTTCGGTTGTACTTAAGATGCAAATAATTATTCATCGTACTTTTTAAATTTTGATATAAACTTTCCAGAAGATCAAATAACCTTTTAGCGCATTTTAGACGATTCATATTTGGAAGATTTCAACGATGACAACGGCATATCTGATCCCACATGAATCAACGAACTGCGAATTATCGAAACGATAACTGCATGAAAAAAAAACTTTTAAGGTCAGTCTTCACTAGAGAGTGTTTCATATTGTTAAGGATCTACCTACATTATGTTAATGCCTCTTTACCCCCAAGAAACCGATGCAGAGAAATAAAGAGAATTGTAGACCCGTATTTGATCGATGAGTCAATGATCCCGCTAACTGACCGATGCTCTTTAAAAATTTACTTTAAAGGGAAACTTTGTCCAGTGGCCCTATTCTGTTTTTCCCGAGAAATTGAGAATTTTTGACGTTTTCATTACAGTTGGGATTCATTTTTCCCAAAAGTGTGTTCTGGCTATTGGGAAAAGTATTTCGTTTGGAAAAAATAATTCCAAATTATAACAGTTTTGTCGTTTATTTTTCCCTATTAAAATTGTTGGGAATTTATATTTCTTATGGTAAAAAACTCATAATCATAAAACAATAGTATAAATTAAAAAAAAAATGTATTATTTCTCAAAAGCAAAAACACCTATTTTTTTTAAATTTGGTCTTATCTGCTCTAAAATATAAAAAAAAATGAGCGCATTCATAAATACTTATAATCATAATAAATAGTGAATGTAGAAAATAATTTCGACCCTCAAAAATTTTTAATTGTTTTTCAAAAGTGAAAACAACTATTTTTTTAATTTGTTATTCATCCGTCAATATTTAAATCATATTCAAATATAATAACATAGCGCACCATGAAAAAAAAACATGAAATAGGTACTCTAGTGGCGAACATTTAAAACTATGTTTTTCACAGAGGGGAAATAATTCCCAGGGCGCCAGAATACACATTTGGGAATTGGGGAATAAAATATTGGGAATTATTATTGTCGGGAATTGGGAAATTTTTTTCCCAATACCCAGGGAAAACCAGAATAGGGCCACAGTTGGTATAAAAAAATTTAATCGTAGCTTTTTTTGAAGGGACAGTTATGAATTTCGAGATCTAGAAAATATCCTAAAATCAACAGAGCATTGCTTGCAGGGTTGTTTCTATTTTTGATAGATATTTTACTACATTTCCTTTTGGGATAGTTAAAAGAATTTGGATTCTACTGTTATGGAAGCATAATTATTTGTATTATGTACCTGAATTAAATATATAAAATAATATTACATAAAACCCGTGAATTAACATTTTTTATTATTTAACTGCATTGTGGAATAAACTACACAATATTGTGTAGGTAGTTTTCCACGAAAAATAAAAGGAAAAACATACTCTAATGTTCCCAAATAATTGTTTCAGAAGTTTCGACAGAAAAAATTGGTCGGCCGGAATGAAGAAAACGTTTGTTTGCAAATGTGTATGTTCGGTCTCAAGAGTTGAAGATAACGTGACACTTTAAATCTATGGAATTCAAAAGAATATTACTATCAAGAATAAAGCTGAGTTCATACTTCGACGATTCATACTATGCTAAAATTTCAGAACGATTCTCGAAACGATTTTGTCAGTAACTAAAATAAATTAATCCCATTGGCACGCACGTACACATTATATGTATTTTGTTTCCGAATAACAATGGCTGTTATTTGCTTCTTTTTCGTTTTGGTGTCATGATGTCTCCTTTGCTCAATGTTCGTTCAGACAAAAAGTTAAAGTTAAACTATCTCTTGCGACAAAATGTAGGAACAAAAAATTATCATTTTGGATTACTACGATTGGCCGAAAAAATTGTTTGAATGAATGAACGAAGAAATTAAAGTATGAATTCAGCTTTAGACTTTCATAGGAGGAGAAATATTATATTTTATAAATCTACCAGTTATAAAATAAAATATTTCTCCTCAGTAAGATTCAAGTATCTATGATCTCTCATTGCTCACAATTATAGTATGAGAGAGGATATCAAGGTTCACCTTGCCGCTGGCAATCGGGTTTTATATCCTCTACGTCCACTTCTAAAATCAAAACATCGTGCAAATACGGATAAGCTGAAACTGTACAGAGTGTTGATCAGACCCGTTGTCATGTATGGATGTGAGAGTTGGTCCTTGACGGATGAGTACGAAAGATGGGTTCTTACATTCGAGAGAAGAATCATGTATGTGTTATATGGCACAAAACGCGACGATTATGACACATTCCAAGTTATATTTAATCACGAGATCAGGAATTTAAAACAAATGTCGTGCATGAAATCAAAGGACAGCGAATACGCTGGCTCGATCACGTTCTGCGTGCTGATCCGAACTGAATGATACAGCCATCTTTGAAGAGAGAGCCGAATTTTGGTAGGTGAAAAGGTCACTGTCGGCGACGATGGCTCTACGGCGTAGAAAGCGATCTGGCATCTTCTTACTGCTTGTAACAGTATGAAGGGCTGGCTCGTGATCGAAACCGTTGGGGTCAGATTGTTGACAAGGTACAGGCCAACAATGGCCTGTAAAAACCAAAGAAAAAAATAAATCTGACATTATTGTAATTAGATCAGTTCAGAAAAGAGATTAAACAATCAGAACGGTGAATTTAAACCGCGGGAGTTATAAGACATTTATAATGGTGTAATCATGTCACAAAACTTAAAACATTAAATATTAACTTGCTGATAATTCAATTAATACTTCATTAGATTAAGTTCGAGTATAGATTCCAGAGAAGTCATATGACATTTCAAAAATGTCCATTTTAACAAGTTTTTGGATGTTCATAAAAGTTTGGTAGTTCAGAAAGTTGTCGGAATTCGCTTTGACACAGATTTGTTTAATATTAAAGATGCAATAGTTGCGTTTGTTCTAGTAAGGAAACCCATATCAGGGATACCAATTTGGCCCACAGATCTTTCTGAATCGTCGTCTTTAATGAGTTTTGTATAATAATACCACAAATGGTAATCCAATATGCAGCAGTACATTTTGACATACCCATAGTGAAAACAAATTTAAAAAGTCGATTATATTACATTTTCTATTCGTAAAATAGTAGAAAGAGTTTTTAACAGATGATGCTTAAGTTACAATATGATTTGATAAGAAAATGCGCGCCAACATTAGAGCAAATTTATTTACAATCATTACACTTGTTTTACTACATCGTGTCATATTTTTTAAGGAGGTATCTAAAGCTAATTTGAGAAAGCCAGTGAATAGCCACAAATCGGATTTACTGAGGTTTAAAATCTGCTTGGTTTTATAGACCAACGGAGAATCATACTGATAGACTATCTTAAACCTGAGAAGTCACGAAGTGCTCCGCAATCACTTTGCGATGTCGGTAGAAGGGGTCAAGTCCAATAAATTGCTGTAAATTGATGAGATAAGAAGGAAAGAGATGAATGCGAAGGATACTTAAAAATTGCGTACAATAGTATCATTCCGCTACTGTATAGTGACGGTTTACTAAAATTAAAGAATAACTTCGAGGATTTCTATTCAAGAAATCATTTGATTTGAGAAAAAATTGCTCGTTATTATTTATTAGAAAGGCCATTTATCTCAACCACTCCAATGATAAAATTGATAAAGAATTATTTTGTGCTTTTTCATTTGATTACTGCAACTATGTAATAATAAAGGGTTATGCACTTTAACAATCAAATCACATATGTACAATACATTAACACAGACGTTATTTAAACTGACACGCACGTTTCACCAATATTTAATTAAAATTTAAATTAAACATACCAACAATGCAATTAACTGACTCTAAATTAAAATTAAACAAATACAAAATTGTTAATTGAATTAAATATAAAAAATTCATGATTTTTTTTGCTGTTTTAAATTAATTTTAATTTTTACAATTAATTACGTTTTTTTTGTATTTAATAAAACATTGTTTATTTAATTAATCGTGATTAAACTATAATAAATTTATTAGTTATTTTTTGTTATATATTAAATATTTGTGTCACACCGTTTCGATCGAACAACTATAACAATCAACGCTTGAATGTTATTGTTTATAAATAATTTGAAGAATATAATATAAACAAATTGAGATTATAAAGGTGTACCTAGACGAATAAAAATGAAATTTGAATTTAAACATAGTATTTTAAATGCTGGTCAAACAAACGTGTATGTAAGCCTTTACATTAAAAAACGATTTTCGATCTATCTTTCTTAACCAGAACGAATCATCTTAATTAACATTTTGTGTTGTTGTTGGATTATTGTACAAAATTGGTTCAACTCTCTATTTAAATATATTATTATTATTATTTTGGCTTTATAAGGTGGGGAACATTTTGAATAGCACCAAGTCGAAGTGAATTGCAGTTCCCGCCCCAAATAATTTTGTGAATATCCAAACAATACAAAAAGTGACATAATATTCGATTAAAAACGAAATTATTTATTTGTTTGAGCGATTATTGAAATAAAATTTTAATTATTTATTAATAAAATTAATTCCAGTGAAATTCCAAAACATTAACAACAAAAACGCGATCTCAATATCTTTCCAAGCATTTTGTTTGTTTTTATGGTTAGTTTTCATGCGATTGTAGTGCAATTTTATTTGGAAATTTATTTCAAGAAGTTTAATGTAATCGTAGCAAAACCTTTTAATCCAAATTTTAAAAACTGATTTATTTATGAAACAAATTAAAATTGGGTTTTTTATTATAAAATAAGAGTTTACTGTGTAACAGACGTATTTTTGGCTAGAAACCAAGAAAATTCCGCAGTCAATGCCACTAAGGTGGTCATGATACGAGTCGAAGATTCTATCAAATTCGCAGCTGAGTACTGCAACTCGACTAACGACCTTAAGTTGAAAACTAAAAAACGAACTCAATCAAATCCCGCACAGTTGCTTAAAACTCTTAAAGACAGTTCTCACACATAACATTTTGAAATAAACCAATGCAATGTTGAAGATTTATAAAGCGACCATGACCCGCAACATTTGATCCTTTATCAAAGATAGTGCTAATTAGATAGTTTGATGAGGTTCATTTATAAAGAGTGTGAAGTTATCTCAGAATTCCATCCCAGAAAAAAATAAAATGTTCATCAGGTTATACTAATTCATCCCATCCCAGGATTTTTAAAATCATCACAGAAAATTGTGTAATGGATCGAAATTGGGAAATAAGTACCAAAATCAAATTAATTTCAAACGTCAATAATCAATAAGGGGGATTCAGAATAAATGAGATGAACAATGCAGATCCCAGTATTTGTGGACTAAAATTTAATATATTCAAAAGTCATTGTATTTATCTTACACAAAAACCATTGGATTTGTGAACGATCTCATGATATGATATATCAATTTTATATCTTGTCCACTAACTACGAGTAAAATACAAGATATGGAAATTTGCACTAATCGCCAAACTGGGGACGTATAGGCTGTAGACCAAATTTACGTAGATCATCTGCACATTGTATTTCTCAATGCCACCGATAGTATTGACATGGAAGATTGGTCGACCTATGAGTTCTGCACTCCAACAGAGTTTCGTATGTGTTCAATCACTTCTCATTAGAATGTAATCTAATGAGAAGAACTTCCTTTTGTATCCAGCCTCTTTCGATATTCGAATCCAATACCTTCCGCTCCAACTGACGCGACGTTTCACCAGTAAATTTTTATTTTCCGAAATAAGGTGATCTCCATTTATATTTTATGCTAGCTGTTCTATTATTTCGAGGTTTTATATTCCAGCATTTACCGCATTATTACATGAAGAATATAATTTGCATAGTTCACATTAAAAGTATGATGGTTATATCACTGACAGACTAGGCTTAGCTAAACGCGATTAGTTCATTTTTTGAGTTTATCTATAGTGTGTCAAAATCAAGTTAAGCTAATCTGGTTTTATTTTGGGTTCAATGACTAAACGCGTTTAGTGAACTAATCTCTCAATATTTTGAAGTTTATCGTGTAACAATGAGTTAAGTGGGAGCGACATCGTGCGACTGAAATTAAATATCATTAAAAGTATAAGTGGCGCCATCTTACGACCGGTGAGAAATAATTGAAAATACGGGTGGTGCCATTATACAACTGGAATTTTCGTGAGTTAAAGAAAAAATAAATTTAATTGAAAAGTTTGAGTTTAGTTAAATCACAAATTATAAAAATAAAATGAATTCAATTCATACCGCAGCAATCATACTGCAAATTGAGGAGCTGAAGGATAGAGGCAAAAATTTGAAAATCTTGGTGAAAGATTTTCAAGAAATGGCACTTTTCCATTTTGAGAGAAACCAAAAGTTGAACAAAAGACCATTGATAGAAAAATGTGGTATTTTGTAAAAATATAATTCATTGCATTCATAACACACCATTTAATTTAATTTATTATAGATCAGAGAAAGTTTATTTTGGGAGTGGAAAGTACCTTCATACCCAGAAACCAAATTTAAAAAGAATTTTCAAATGTGCCGAAAAACGTTCTTCGAACTGGCAAGCACATTCAATTGTTTGAAAAATAAGGATATTGGTTGGTCGAAAAAGTAGGTTAGGTTAGTTTTACGGCTATAGGGTCGACACATGGGTTCTGAACACGACAGGGGCCAGATATATGTTCATTTTAAACCACCGATCGCACCGCCCAAACGATCGAAGTTAAAAACCCATTTGCCGCAGCTTTAACCACTGTGCTACCTGGGCGGTCCGGTCAAGTTAGGTTGTTGTGGCTACTATCGCAAAAGTATTCTAGTGAGTAAACGCGTAGTGGTGTCTATTTATTATTTAGCATCGTCGGCAGAATGCCGAACTTTAGCCAATTTATTTGAGGGAGATCAATGGTCCGCAAAATAGTTCTGGAGTTTTCCGAAGCATTATGCGCAGCAAAACTGGAAATAGAAACATTTAGTTATTTTTATCCTCCTTCCGATGCATCAATAAAAGAAATAGCCTTGAATAGCTTTGAGGGTTTCCTCAAGTATATGGAGCAGTTGGTAAACAATATCTGTTGACCAATTCTAAACTGCATAATGTTAATTTTCTCTTAAGATGGATGTCACATAGAAGTCAGCACTTCTTACCACAATTATACAGGATGGTACTCAATTATATTGTTGGCAGCGGTTGATTACAGGTTAGCAATCTAATACAATATATAACACCAGTTACTATTTAATATATTTCTTTTAGATATCGATTCACATATATCAATGTAGGATCCCCTGGAAAAAATAATGACTCAAATATTTATGAAAAATGCAGCATGAGTCGAACAAGATGTTTTATAAAAACAGCCGGGATATATGTGGCAATTCAGTACCAGTAGGGCTCATCGGTGATTCTGCATTTAAACTGAGCCGTTATTTAATAAAACCTTATAGCGGGAATAATTTACCACATAAACTAAAAGTTTAAATTATTAATTGAAATTATAATTATTAAATTATGAAATAAATATGTAAACTTATATAAATAGTAAATATGTACAACTTACTTACATCAGTAACAACAACAAATTAAATTTTTCCATTATGACATTGTTTTAATACTCATACACTATAGGCGCGAACTGCATTTTTTTTATTTGATTAACCAATGGTCTGTCAAGTGTCAATGTCATTCGATTTATATTGGTTTATCTAAACACGTTTTACTAATCCTAGTCTGTCACCGGTATTAGCGTACACGATTCTAATCTTTAAATCCGTCTGAACTTTTAGGTATGGTTGCAATTTTTGACAAGACTGGACTATGGTGTATCCTTTTCAAGTACTGCATATTTATATTTCTTTGCTATACATTTCGATGCGGTTTATAGCTGAATTATTTCGTAAATTAATTATAAATTAGAAAAAATAAATATTTGATCAGACAAGAAAGTCAATGCTTATGTTAGGCCACACGTATAGTACTTCGATTAATTTCGTTATGTATATGTATTGATAATCATAACTATTCGTCATTTCAAAAGGTAGATGAGCAGTTACATTTACGGGAAAAGTATCAAACTATTTGAACAGCTATAAAATAAACATCCCAGGAACCGATTTATCTCATGTTTACAATTTGTGCTCGAATAGAGATCGTGTGGTGATTGTAACGATGTAGTCAAACCGAACTTTATTTTTGGAAGTAATGTTCAAATAAAAGAACATATAATGTAACACATATTCAAATTGGCGTGTTTTTTCATAATTCGATAAATATAGTCGGAATCCTTTTTGTCTCATATCTCCAATTTTGCAGCATAGGGCGTCTATTACACTGGACCATCTGACTCTATTTGAGATAGTGTTTTCAGCGCTCATAATGTTTTACTAAGTTCTTTTGCTTCGGGTAACATATTCAAGTCAATGATAGCCAATTTCCTTTGTGTTACATTCCATTGATATTCGTGGTGTGTCATTCTTTCTTCAGTGTGTGACTGATCCATCTCCACTTGAGCTTTCTCTAATTTCAGTTTCAGCGCCTGTTTGCAAATGTCATCTGTCTAGTCTAACTCATTAAGTGCGTTATTGGCCCATACCATCTCTTTAGTTCTTGATGTTACCATCGCCTTAGTTCTAAGGTAGTTTGTATTTGGCAGATACTACTTCCATTCTATTAGGCTACCCTTTCTTGGAGATCATTATGGTTAACTTTCAATTTCTACGGGATACATTTTTGAATAATTGACCTGGTATATTATCTGTACTAGCGGCCTTATAATTTTTCAGCTTCTGGATGACAGTTCTCACTTCCCGTACGATATTTTCTGTGCATTTTCTTTGATTATTCCTTGTCCTTTTCTCACTTCTTTCCTAAATTTTCGCCTAGTTTCTGTTGTAAACTGGTGGCATAGGAGTAGCTTCAGTTTGCGACGTTTTCGATTTGCTTCTGCGTTTTACTTTTATTCTCTAATACTCTTCATCGTATAGTATTGTACTGGTAGCCGAGCAGACAGTTTTAGCAGTTATAACATGGGCATTTTTATTTGTTGGACGATTTAAATATATTTTTTGTATCATTATTTGTAACCTATGTTGAAAAGATGATCAATTAGGTTGTTTGTTTCTTTTTACAGCAGCTGGTTTAATTTTGATTGTTGCTATTACCAGATGATGTGAACTGAACACATATCGTGTTATTGTATTAACGTTTTTAGTTAGACATTTTCGTGTGTTTAGAAAAGGGCGTTCTTCTTAATCACTTGTGAAATTATATTGAAATAAATAGTGGTTAGTCTTATACACTGCTTATTATGGGCTGGAGGATCGAGGTCATCAACTTGCGTAACTCCATGTCAGCCTACAGTACTGACATAGAAGATGGGACGGTACACGGATTCTAACCGCAACTGGGTATCAGATTACTTCATTCGCACCGCTTTTCGCACCGCCCAAATGATCGATGGTGAAAACATCTTTACGCATCTTGCCCCTATCGAAATTTGAACCCGGTACCCCCCGCTTCACAACGCAGCTTTTTAACAACCGCGCAATCTGGACGGTGACAAGAGTTTTGCGAACGCAATTATATCGTTAAAAATTATTCCAGAACTCAATGTCACAAATTGCCCGTGGGATTTTAACCCACATACACTTACACACTGAAAACTCCTACCCAGGCCGTGGTCAAAACCGAGAATCGAACCCGAGAGAATCGTATCGCATACTAACATCAGTTGAGTTTTCCTCCTGCTTTACATGTCCAATATATATTCAGATGCCATACTGAATCATTCGAAATTTTATCGAGTTACAATTCATGTCGAGCTGTGAGCATTGATGAGAAATTTATAACTAATCCAACGTCGAGATAGTGTTCCAATTGTGTCAGAACACCCAGCATTAACAAATTCTTCACCTTCACGAATATACCTTTCGCATCCACCGGGAAAACTATTGAACAGAAACAATATCTGGCATATGGTCTACTGTTTATTGTTATTATGTAACTCATAAATTTTATAAACAAATTCTAAAAATATAAATTAATATGTAATTCTTAAAGTAATATATATGTTCACTTAATTTATAATATGACATTGTAATTATAAACTTTCGAGAATTGAAAATAGTTTTAAAGTTTCGTGACGAGGTGCAAAGGCACAGTGGTTAAAGTTGTGGTAGTTTGGAACGGGAGGTACAAGCTTCGAATTACCATAGAATAGGATTCATAGTTTTCACCGTCTGGTTCTAATCAGTGGTGTGAATAATTACATCTATGATCCTCTGATGAAGTACAGAATTTATGCGCCGAGGCATATTCCATGTACTATAGGTTGTCATGGAGCTATGCAATGTGCATTTGTCTCTTCGTAAATTGGACTCGATTTGGTTGTAATGTCCTAAGGTAAAAAAAAATAAATAAACTATGGCTTAGAAAGCCGTAAACGGCCCTTACCGCGTCTCAACTGAGACCTTACGAACCAGTTTCTTAACGATTGGTGCACATTGTAGGTGGTCAGCCAAACGAATGTTTTTACACACAAACGCGTTTTTATGTCATCCGGTTGCAAGTTAATTTTTGGTCAACGACGGGAATCGAACTCGAGAACGTGGCGTGCTGAGAAACCTTCTTAACCACTAAGCTACAACCGGCGAATGTCCTAAGTTAGAAACGTAAATAAGTGAACTCCAAAAGAAGTTGGAATCTCTTGAACCACCAAAAACATTTGAAAGTTATAAACAAATATGTTATTTGCTGGCCCCGATAGTTATTTTACTCATGTGTGTATAGTATCGCATTTTAAAGATGATATCTGTGTGATTCAATAATTAAGAACATTATCTTCCATGTGTCCCAAATAATGAGTACATTGAATTTTTATTACTCATGATAGCAGTGTAGGAGATGATATTACGGTGGTACTCATGCTTTGTACCATTTATGTTAATGTTGGCTTGCGAATGCAAATATGCTAACATTTTATAGAGTGTGTCTAAACCCCATGTTGTTAATAGATGTAATAAATTTACCAATAAATTTAATAATATTAAAGAAAATATATTCTTTTAAGTTCTTTAAGATAAATTTACGTATGATAGAACGCGATGTTTGTGGTACATATCATAATTTGTTTAATTCGAATTGTGGACTGATCTATTAATAATAAGCAACCTTTTGGCTTTCAATGGCGATGGGTCCAGATTACAGCATAGAAGAAACGATTATGAAGAATTCTAAAATTACAAAATTATAGTTAGAGCTCGTTCTGCCAACAACCCATGTTGATTACGTCTTCTTTGCCAAATTTTGGTCTTATGAGGTCCTGATGATGAGAAAATCCCTCTTTTTTCTGTTAATTCTTATAACATTTTGAAATACCGCTGCTTCAGATCGTATTTTCTTCCACTTTACATATTAAAATTTGGAAGAATATATTGAATTTTTTATGAGAATTGTTTAGAAAATACTCAGATAAGGGTCCGCCAAATAACTTTTTTTTTTGAAAATGCTATAAAAAAAACTACTGAATATTTTCTCAAATTTCTTTTTTTATTTAAAAGTACAATCCTTCCGGTTAATAATGGAAAATAATTTCATTCAAATGGCTGCCTCGGCTGACCTACACGGTCGGTCCAATTTTTAAGCACATTATCGATGCAGCTGTATTTCACCAATGGCTTCACGAATATTGTCCTTTAAAGCGTCAATTGTCTCTGGCTTGTCAGCGTAGCACTTATCTTTGAGGGCACCCCACAAATAATAGTCCAACGGTGTCAAATCGCAGCTCCGAAGTGGCCAAACGACATTAGCTCTGCGGCTGATAATGCGATCTTCAAAAACATCGAGTGTAGCTTCAGCTGTGTGGCACGTAGCGCAGTCCTGTTGAAACCAAATGTTGCCAATATCCTCCTCCTCAATTTTTGTGAACAAAAATTCGTTCAACATGGCCCGATAACGATCGCCATTGACTGTAACGCCCACTCCTTGCTCATTTTCGAAGAAAAATGACCCAATTATGCCTCTGAACCAAAATCCGCACCAAACAGTGACTCGTTTTGGGTGTACCGGCTTTTCAATGTATGCGTGCGGGTTTTCAGTGCCTCAAATGCGACAACTTTGCTTGTTTACATACCCGCCAAGATCAAAATGAGCTTCATCCGAAAAGATGATTTTTTGGTAAAATCGGCATCTTCTGTAAGTTTAACGCAGGCCCACTCAGCGAAGCGAAAACGCATTGGATGGTCAGTTGGCCTCAATTCCTGAACCAATTGGACTTTGTATGGCCTCATACCAAGGTCTTTATGCAAAATTCGTCTCAATGATGTCTCCGAAATGTTCAATTGTTGAGAACGACGGTGAATTGATGTTGCATCACGCACACTTTCTGCCACAGTATCAATATTCTCGGGTGTACGCACTGTTTTTGGCTTTTCACGCTTTGGTTTATCGATGAGGATGCCAGTTTCTTTCACTTTTTTCACAAGATAACGAACATACGGAGCTGACGGTGTTTCTCTTCTTCTAAAATCCGTACGCAATTTTCGCACATATTCTGCAACATTACCATGATTTTCAAAGTAATGTCGCAATATTTCCCAGCGTTGTTCAAGCGTATACACAACCATATTCGTTCAGCGGAAGGATAAAACTAATTATCTGTCAAATCAGATATGAGCTAAGTGTTACCATTCACGAAATAAGCACTAGTTGAAAAAAACTTTAGATGGCGGACCCTTTATTTAATCGAAACGTGTCAATT
The DNA here is from genome assembly GCA_963932295.1 of Tipula lateralis. Taxonomy (NCBI): domain Eukaryota; kingdom Metazoa; phylum Arthropoda; class Insecta; order Diptera; family Tipulidae; genus Tipula; species Tipula lateralis. The sequence continues at coordinate 141,199,938 of OZ010738.1, forward strand.
AATTCGAACATTCAAACTTGATGAGTTTCAGCATCAGCTGTATAATTAATTTGTTGCCTTTCTTAAATTTGCCGTTCATAATTATTACATACGTCTCACCCCTCTCCCGATTGATTTTGCTTCAAAAGAAATGTTTATGGTAGGTGTGGTGTATATACCATTTTTTCTGCCACAAAATTCAGAAGAAAAATTGCGAAAACCACATAATTTTTTCGTACAGTAAATACATAAATTTTAAATATTAAAAATAAAATTAATAAATTTTAAGATGTTTTAAGATATTTTCAACGGAAAAAAAATATGTTATCCAAAAAAACCGCAAATTTTCACATACGCACGTAATAAATTATGTTACCAGTTTAAGACATAACATATTTGTCATCGCAGCTCAAAATTTAGAATTTTCCATCTCGTATGTACACACACACACAAACACATTCATGTAATATCCATTTTTCCGGTTTATTTATAAAATTTGCTTTACACATAAATCTTATAAACAGCAATCTCGCATAAACCATTATTAGAACATACATAGTATACAAGATACATATTATATATTTCAACTATGCTCATCCCAAAAAGCATATACTTAAAATGGCAAAATTATGTATTTCAGTTTTGATAACTGTTATGTGTGTATGGTCTGAAGGAAATTGAATCCTTATAATATTTCTTCTTTAGAATCGTTATAAATCATAAAATTTGCACATATTTATGTTGAACATTGAAATGTATTATGTTGACGAGAACAATGATTACAATTAGGTTTATAAAATATTAATTTGGATTAACTCAGTTAATACTAGACTACATACATTGATTAGTTAATGTGATTTTCAAACGCATATATATATAAAAGTTGATTGATTTGTCATATACAGAATACAGCTGGCCCAACTGTATCACTTATACATCTTGATCATTAAATTAGTATTTAGGACAACAGAAGTAGAAATAGAGACGTTTTGTCTATCGCAGTAGTTTGTCTGATGGTACAACAAAAGCGAAAACTCAAACAAGTATTATGGCGGTTTCCGAAACTGGGGTCTCAACAGACAGTATAGGTAAATTTTAACAGAACCAAAATCACTGGAGAGTCTAAAGATAGGGGATCATTCAAGAAGAACCTAAAAATTGATAAAAAGTATTAAGGAAGGCTCAAAAAAAGTCTTTGATGCACTTCTATGATAATATAGGTAGCCGCTTCCGAGAGTTCTCACCTCAGAAAAAATTAGCAAAAACTCACTTCATGAGAATTTCAGAGGTTATACACGCTAAACCCATAAATTTAATTTTCTCTTGTTTATGGACGGTACAATAAACTAAGAGTGAATCCGTTGGGCATTAGGCATAGAAGCAAAACTGCAGAATAGCTGGTAGATCAGTTTCTTGTGGCTGGAGGTTATCTTTATAGGATGCCTAAGGCGTCTATACATTCCCAGGATATGGAGCGTGGTAATCTTAATCGCTAAGGTAGGAAGGAGCTCACATGGAATATAAAATTCCGTCTGTTAGCTATAACTTTGAATGGCATTACACTCGTTTTTATTACCACATTGAGATTTTTGGACATAATCTCGGAAGAGCGAATATTGTGGAAAGAGCGAACAAGGCAACAATAGCTCTTAGACTGTATCGAGATCGGTGCTGTCGTTTTAGGTTTATAAAAGATAGTACTTTTTCTGCCAAAATAGTAGTACAGAGGAGTATGTAACAGGACCGTAAGGTCATGTGTAAACTCACTTAATTTTGTATTAACTGTTACTAGAATAAGTGTTATCCGTTTCATTTCTCACGCGGTTATCGAAGGCCGGCTAGAGCTCAGGGTTAGGGTGTGGAACATTTTGAGAAACAGAAACGAATTTTGAAAGAACCCGCAATCGAAAGTGGAATTATTATAGGAAATTGTATAGGAGGGAGAGACTAACAGGAAACCAGCAATTTTAACTTACCTCATGTTTACTTACCTAACTCTTGATTCCATCCCGATATTGATAGCACCAAAAAAAATAAACACGAAAAGTAATAATACGAAAACTATGTTTTTTTTCTCAACTATCGAGTAATAATTTAAATTTTCACACTTAACTACCCGTCACGATTAATGAAAAAAAAATTAAAATTCAATAAACTTAAACTATGACACTAAACTTAACACTAATAATCTGATTGGAAGAACCAAGATAAAAAAAAATTAATTTAAAAAATAAATAAAAGTAAAATAAAAAACAAAGCCGAATCGTGGCGTACAGGGGTTGCGGATCCGATCAGCTGTGCGAGGTATATCAACTTAATTTCGTAATTATGAACTGATATAGTTATTATTATTATTTGTAATTATTATTATTATGATTACTTATATTATTGTTTATGATTCTTATTATATTATTGATCGAATGATCTTCGCATCAATCACTTTTTATATCGTTTCTTATTCTCAGTTCAACACATGTGCAGTCTAGCTGACATTTTCACTATTCATTCATTAATCAATTATCCATCTATGATCTTGAATATTATATTTTATATATATCTATGTCACTATATTTTTTTCTTAATTTTACTTCAATCCTTAAAATTTATAATTATTTCAAGCTTTTATTTTTATATGTTATGTTTCATTATTTTATTTTAATTTTATATAGTTAGTGGTTGTAACCCATCCAAAAACTCCATCTCGACTGTCCAGAACATCATACCCTTCGCCCACCTTTTTTTTTGTCTCTCTCCGTCTATTTCCGGCATGCTCACCAAAAACACCTACACCACCACCCAAAATAAAATAAAATACTGGGAACAAATTTTGTTACATACACTACACGAAGTATTTACAAAATACTACATTTACCCAACAAAAAATATTTTTTTTCGTGTTACAACTTTAGTTACATAGCACTGATGTAGTGGCCTGGAACGATCAAACGTTACAAGTACGCAGAAAATATAACTATATTTTAGGTTTTTCAAATTTAATTTCAGTTTCAAAATATAACTTAAATTTTTCTAAAATACTCGTACATGTTCTCATACTAATTACTTAGTATGTAATTTAGTTTTTATTAATTTTTTTTTTAAATAACACCTTTATTGGTATGACTACTACAATCTTAAATATTATTACTTAATTCATTAGTAGGGTTGACATTAGTACTTATGAGATAAGCATAAAACTTGTTTGGGTCTGCTGAACCAGTGTCCAGTTCCCTTGTTATATAATATTCATACGGTTTACTTATGTGGTTTCATTCGTTGGAGCCGCCTTACTTCGTTTGTACTGTCCAGTAGTTGTACGGCCTCGACGTTGGTATGGGTAAGAAGTCTCTTCTCATGTCTTATGGCACATTCGCGGATGACGTCGTCAATCAATTGAATTTCTAGATCATTGTGTATTTCCCGGTTAGTCACGAATCGGTAAGCGTTGGTGATCATTCGAAGAAATTCATTTGACTTCGTGGTGTAATGTCTCTATTAGACTTATGAGTACAACTCCATAGCTGCGCGCCATACATCCATATTGGTTTGAAGATAGTTTGATAGACTAGTCTTTTGCAATACAGGTTCATTTTGGAATGATGCCCAATTAACCAGTACATTTGACGTTGTTTAAATCGTATCTGTTCATCTTTTTGTCTTACGTGATGTTTCCAGTTGAGCCTTGAATCTAAATGCACACCAAGGTATTTTGCCGAATCAGCCTGCGGCACTTGCGCTCCAAGTATAAGCGTAGATTATTATTTTTGTGTCGAAGTGTAAATGTCACATGGGTTGATTTAAACTCATTAAGCACAATTTTCCAGTCAATTGTCCATTTAGTGACGTTGTTCAATGTTCGTTGCAGATTTTCCAGTGCCCTTGATTGTGATTCGTCTACTGACATAATTACGGTGTCATCGGCAAACGTACCGATGAATGGTTTATTCGTTGTAGGTATGTCCGCAGTGTAGAGAAGGTAGAGAACAGGTCCCAAAACACTTCCCTGCGGAACTCCCGCTAACGTTGGATAAAAGTCAGAATATGTTTCTTCATGGATGACTCTGAATTGACGATCAAAGAGGTATGATTCAAGCAGCTGGCAAAAGTTTTGTGGCAGCATTTTGCTCATTTTGAATATGAATCCCTCGTGCCAAACCCTATCAAAGGCCTGGGATACATCCAGAAATACGGCGGGGCAATATTTCTTTTCTTCTAACGCTTGCTCTATTACCGTAGTTATTCGATGGACTTGATCTATTGTAGAGTGATTGTTCCTGAACCCAAATTGAAAATCAGGGACGTTTACCATGGGTTTTAGACGTTTCAGTAGTAGATTTTCAAACAGTTTTGATAGGGTCGAAAGCAGTGAAATTGGTCTGTATGATGTTACTTATTCATCTGGTTTACCAGGTTTCTTCAGCATAATTATTTGGGCCGTTTTGAAGCATTTGGGTACATACTTTAATCTCATATACAGGCATTAAATAAGTATGTGATCATGATGATTGCTTTACGTGGAAGCTCCTTGAACAGACCCGGTGATATTTCATCAATTCCTGGTGCCTTATTTTGATTCAGACTTTTGGCGATTTCTTGATCAATTTCCATTGGTGTGACCCTTTTAAAATCCTGATTTGGTTGATAAACAGGTGTTGCGTCAATGTTGGATTGAATGTCATGGAACTGAAACACTGTTGCAAGGTGTTGAGCAAAGAGTTCCGCTTTTTCTTTGTCTTGTCGAACCCAACTGCCTTGAGCATTTCTTATAGGTGGTATTCGAACTACAGGTCGTTTAAATTTTCTGGTTGCTTTCCATAACGAGTAATCCTTATTCATTTTAGGACCTAGCCCTCTTAGGTAGTTGTCGATGCAATCCTTTTTGAAGCTTTTAATTAGTCTATTGACTTTGTTAATTACACGATTGAAAGTTGTCTTGTCAGCGGGATTTCTGGTCAGATGCCATATTCTCCTTGCCTTTCTTCTTTCTTTGATTTGTTCTCTGATTTCAGCTGGATATTTGACTTCGAACTCCGCTTTATCCGTTATTTCTGGAGTAGTTAGACTGGCGGCCAATTGAATGTATTCAATAAAATTGTTTGTTTGTTGTTCCAATTCGTCAATACTTTTAATACTAACTTTTAGCTCAACTATATCTTCCAATTTTTCTCTGAAGAGATCCCAATCCGTGAATCGATTAGTTAGGTTTTGCTTTTTCTTTTTTTTGATGACTATAGTGTTTACTGATAACAGTACAGGGATGTGATCAGACGTTAAGTCGTTAATTCCTTCGACACTAGTGCAACTGGATGAAATACCTTTTGTGATGAAGAAATCAAGTAGATCTGGAATTTTTCCTGCATCCGTTGGCCAATACGTTGGCCCTCCTGGAGAAAAATATTCGCAGTTATTTTCATGAATGGCATTGAACAAAGCATTCCCTTTCCCAGGGGAAATTAGCCTGGAACCCCAGCTGTATGTTTTATATTATAGTCCCCTCCAATAATAAACCTTGGACCGAGTTTATTGAAGGCGTTATTAAATTGTGACTTCGTTGGTGAATGCCGTGGGGGACAGTATGCTGCCGCAATATTTAAATCTGCGCCATTATATTGGATTGAGATCACAGTTACTTGCATATAACTTTCACGAATATCCTCTTATTGATTATGTTTGATATTATTTTTTATTAGTACAGCTGAACCGCCTCTGGCTCTTTCACTAGGATGGGTTGTCCAGTAGGAGGTAAATCCCTTTATTCTGATAAAGCTTTTGTTCGACAAGTGTGTTTCTGGTATCAGCGCAATGTCTATGTTGTTTGTATGGAGGAATATTTCCAGTTCTTGGGCTCGTTGGATGAGCCCATTAGCGTTCCAAGTTACAATGCGTAGGAACGAGTTAATCATTATTGTGTATGCTGACTTTTTTGCTTTCCAGCTTTGATACTCTGTCTGCTAGGTGACCAAGTGTCTGTTGAATTTGATTAAGTAGTTTAATAATTTCATAATTACTAGGCTCTTCATTCCATTCTCTGTGTTTGTTGTTTTGGTTTAAATCATCAGCAGATAATTTTGTGGCTTGCGCATAGGATAACCCAGCTGTGGATGGTGTAATTGTTTTTTGAGGTTTAGCAGGTTTGGTTTGTAATCGCTGTACTACACTTGTTCTATTATTTTGTTGGGTTTTAATTTTGTTTTGGTATACACAGCATCCTTTATAGTTTGCAGTATGTCCTTGTTGGTGACAAAGAGAACATGAAGGTGCGGTATCTGGTTGTTTATTGCATTTTGTCGTGTGATGATTTCCAGCACACTTAACGGATTTGGTTAGACGATAGCAAAAACTCTTGGTTTGTCCAAGTTGTTGACAATTCGTACATTGTGGGATGCCCCTTGTCTTGTTAGGTGGCTCAATTTTAACTATACAGTACGCATTTACGCAAGTTTCATGATATTGTATACTTCTTTTTTGTTGTCTTTTTGTTTTAAGTCGACGTAAAACAATGGAAAGTGTTTCTTGACTTTTTCTCCATTAATTGCGATCATTTTGTATATGTTGGTAACACCTGCGACTTCATGTCCCATTTTTTCTAAGTCTGCTTTAATTTCATCGTGACTAATGGAAGATGTTAAGCCTCTGATAACCACTCTATAAGCCTTTTCGCTCTTCAGCTGGTAAGTGTGATATTCGATATTTTCTAGTTTGTTGCTGGCTCCTCTTTTTAATCTCTGTAATCGTGTTCATTATCAAAGGTAATTCTAACGTCACTATTTGAAAGCGCCTTAAACTTAGTTGATTCACTAGTGGTTTTAATTACTTCTTGTCGAAAAAATTCGAAATTATTCATATTGCTCACGTTAATGGGTGGAGGTGGTGGTATTTTTGGGTTTTTCTGTTCAGTGTTATTGTTCACACTTTGTGTAGTATTTTTTGGAGGATTTTTTTTTGTGCGCCTACTTTTTTTAGTATTTCTGTTATCAGCACTATTTTTATTAATGATAAGTTTATAATAAATTAAAATTCATTAACATTACATTAATAATCTTAATTACTATAGGTTTATGAAATCACAGCTTATGTAAAATAAACGCTTTTTGTTTTCATTGCAATACAACCCAATTATCACAAACTAAAAATTAGATTCTCAACAAATTCACATTTTTAATCATCAATACGTATATGATTAATAATTAATGTCTTATAAATTAATAAATATAATAATAATATATACATTATGTAGTAACATTACATAATAATATAATTTGAATTAAAATACTTAAACTTTTCTGTAGTAGTGTGAAGGTTATTATGTTTCTTGTCTTTCATTAAATTAAGCTGAGAAAATACTCTCTCTGCAGTAGCACTGCTGTGAGGCAAGCTTAATAGTGAACTAATAAAACATTCTAGATTTGGGAACATTTTCTCTTTTAAACCACTCATAGTCTTAAAAACAGCACACCAAAAGTCTTGTAAATCTAGATTTTTATCGATACCTGAATAATTTAACAAAGTTCTCCATTCTTGATCCAATTGCTCAATATCATTTTCCATGACAGTATAAGGAAAACAGGAATATAAGGGTATAATACTTTTGGCCCAACTATTTGGATTAATACCTTTTAATGCAATTAATTTTGTGTCATTGAAATTGTTTAAATATTTGGTGGCATAATTTTATATAATATGAAACGCACTTAGTTTTGATTGTGTTTACTTCAACCCTTTCCAGTGATCCGGATACTATCAACATTTCCGCTTTTCCACCTATATATACACTTTCCATATTCAAAAAATCTTCTTCTTTGGAAAAATCAATTTCGTTAATGTTTAAAATAATATATTCTGATTTAACAAAGTTATTTAAAATAGTTATAGCATAAGCTTCAATCGTAGGTAAAAGTAAGTGAATTTTAGAAGTTTCAGCTTGAAATTCAATATTAATTTTAATAGTTAAAATATAGTTCGCTAAGTGATTAATTTCAAAATCGTATGAAATAAAAAAATGTTTTAAAGCAGCCCACCGTTCCAAAATCCGGTTTACAACATTTTCTAACGATAACCATCTGGTAGACGACGTTTTCAAAATTTTATGAACTTTGACACCGAACATCTTTTTAAACTCTTGTAACTCTGTTTGCCTTTTTGCTATTGGAAAAAAATATGTATATATTTCTCAAGTTCGATATTATTAGGAAGTTCTTTGGATGCAGCCGACGAACACAAGTGAATAGAATGGCAAATACATCCTAAGACATATAATGATGGATCAGTATTTTGTAATAGTTTTTGAACACCTTTGTTTTTACCCATCATTAATTTAAATTATCAAGAGGAATTTTATAACGATTAAAAAAGCTATTAAAGCTTGGTAAATAGAGTTTGCATCCGAATTAATTAGCTCAATTAAATTTAAAAACCGATCCTTTACTTATCCTGAAATTTTATCATAATATCGAACTACTATCGCTACGCACTTTGATGTACTTACATCAGTTGTTTCATCGAATATTAATGAAAACTTCTGATTTCTCAAAATTTCACTTAGTTGTTGTAAACCTTCGTTGTGTAACAGTGATGTGACAGTATAGGTTGCCATTGATTGTCCGAGTTTTAAATGTTTTGCAATTTTTGAATCTGAGGCAATGCATTTGATTAAAATTATTAATTCATCAATCAATACGAATGGCAAATTATGCTGTAAAATGAACATAATCAAAACTAACTGAGCAAATTTTGTGGATTTAAGTAAACTTCTAAATTCAACAGCTTCATTCGATATTAATATCTGGTTGATTTTTAAAAGAATTAATTTTTGTGATACGTTAAGTAGAGTTTTTGTGTCTTTCAATGTGATTAATATTATTTGTTAATATTTTATTGCACAACTGGCAAAAAGGTTTATTTTCTTTTTCTGTTATCCAATTAAATTTTTCCAGCCAAATGGATCGGAATTTTTGAACTCGGTTTGTTTTTTGCACTCCTGATGATGTTGATGGGCGTATATTACAACGATTGTCAGTGACCTGATCAAAACAGTATCAATATGATAAATTCAATTATTAATTATATGTATATACAGCTATTAAAAAGATAACCTAACCAAATTTGACTTTATTTTTTTATTCTATATTTGTATATATTAAATTGTTAGTAATTAAAATATGAAAATGTTTCGTTATTCAGCACAAAGCGAAATTACATTAAGAAGTTATAAAATAATTCAATCACTATATTTTCTAAATTATTCCGTATGTTTTAATAACCAAATAGTTTTGATAATAATAAATATTAAAATAAATATAAAATTACTTACAGTTTCATTGCTATTGCCTATTTGAGACTTTTCGATATCTTTGAGGCGTTTCTCGGAACTGCAGTTGACTTACTCGCGTAATGCCATTATTTTCATCAGTTTTTTTAATTAAAACCTAATAGTATATAAACTTTTATATAGTTGTATAAAAAGTTATAAAATCATTATAGGTTATATGCATACCTTTCCATTTTGGATTACAGATCAATATGTGTATTGTGATAGTTCTCGTAATTCACAGATTTCACTTCGAAACAGCATTGGCCATCAATTAATCATATAAATATTTTATTTACATAAATAAAAACAATGATAAATTGATAATTGTACACAGAACAAAAGTGTCCATGATAAAATAGTTATAAATAAATAGCTAATTTTATACAGTTTTTTGAATGACAGTTGACAAAGTTGATTAACGTAATAATGCCGCTATATTCTCAAAAGTTTTTTTTTATTAAAAATCTAAAATAAATTATATGTAGTTAGTTTATTAAAACTGATTAAAACAATGTACAATGTACCTTTTGATTTTCGATTATACTTCAAATGATTTAAATCCAATATCCAGTCTAACACCGCCGTAGAATTACAGCATCAACATCAACCAATAAATCTAATATTTACAGGTACTAATTGCTAACAATTCTTGTACCCAGTTTTTTTTCAAACAACCTGAATTTTCTTAACCTACTTTTAAGATCAAAATGTTTATATATCACCAAAATAATATTAAATAATTTTAATAACATGGATAATTTAATAAAAACACATGTTAAATCAAAATCTGATCAACTGTTATAATTTTATTTTTCACATAAAAATAGCATAAATACTTCACCGCACGGTAGTTCCGGAAATAATGAAGAAAAAAAAATTTAGAAGTAGAAGCAAAAAATACCGTTATTCACTAATATACTTGCAAACTTTTTATAACACAAGCAGAAACAGCCGCAAGTGTAAATGTATGTTCTTTTCTTCTGTACTAAAATCCCTACCTACCTTTAAATATAGATTTAGCAAAAGGAACAACCGCGGTTTATATGAAACATTTTCTGTTGTTTGTTGGTAAGTACTCTTGTATATTGGGTAGCACAGTTGTTGGTGTTGGGTAGTACGGTTGTTCGCGTTCATATATATTGCGTAGCAGTTGTTGGTGTTCGGTAATACGGTTGTACGCGATTAAAAAAATCGGAGTATTTTCATATATTGCGTAGTACGGTAGTACGTGAGATCGGGAAGTAGTACAAACACTCTGATCGGAGTAATTTGACAGCGCTGATGGGTGCGCGATAAATAAAAGTGTGCGAGAAGAGATGCGATTTCGTGCAATGTCTGAAGTGAGAATCGTCCATAAAGTGGATACGAAAGAAGCGATCTAATTTATTTAATTATTCATTCTATCAAGATGGGCTGGTCAGACGACGAGGAAGAATGATAATTTCAGAAAAATAGTTGTTATAAGTACCAACATAATTATGGAGAATTTCAACATTTATATCATCAGTTGAGAGAAAATCCCATTAAATTTTAGGAGTATACCTCACTGTCAATTAAAACAATTGAAAACAATTGAATATGTAACCAAAAATTCAACCATCACACATGCCTAATAAGACGTCACAATTTATTCTTACCGGTATCATTATGGTGTGTTTGCTGTGATGGTTTTGTTTTAGAGTGAAGGCTATTTTGATAACCCGATATTTAGAATAATCGCTTATTGAGTAATTGAAATAGAATAGTGTGATGAATAATTCGAGAAAATTTGTGAATGAGTTTCCATTCTACACAAGATTTTTTGAAGATCCTTATCTATCAGTCATCCTTGATAGTTATTTTAATTGTTTGTATAATCATTAAACTTCATCTTTTTCAAATACCCAATCCCGGCAATTTTATTTGTTCATTCCAACTTGGAAATTATTCATTATCCCCGGGAATCTAACCCGAGGCCCCCGAATGACAGAGCAAGTATGCTACTTTCTCTGCCATGAAAGCGGCAAAATAAATAATTATAATTATATTAATTCATAGCTATATTCATTTTAGCTTCAAATATTTTTTTTTAAATCTTGTTCTATTGTCTAACTATTATGTTCCTTTCCATCGTAGCTTGCTTTAGAAATCTCCGTTTCTGGATTACAGATTATTCAATTATCTCCAACTTTCTTCTAATGAGCAACATGTTTCCTATATTGTTTTTCTGTTTGTTCGTTCTGTATATGATGTAGAAATTTTGACATAATTTATTTTCTTTACTGATATTTTTTACAAGAACTTTATCTCCACATTTCAATAAGTTTTCTGTTACATGCCGTTTTTTGTCGGCGTATTGTTTTCCTTTTTTCTTCCTCAACCATGTCTTTTTCTCTATCTTCGTCATAGACATAGTTCTTGGAGAAGTCCTGTAAACAAAGTAATATCTCTAAATAAACGGCCGAAAAATAATTCTGAAGGTGTCTTTCCAGTAGTTGAGTGAGGTGAACTTATTATACACCATTAGATATTCCAGTAGATCTCTTTTCCAATTTTCACCAGAAGCTTGACATATTTTCAATCTTTTCAGAATTCTGCGATTCTGTCAACTTCGCCATTTTGCTGATTAAATAATTTAATTCCATTATCCTTACAAACAATTCTAAAATTGCTACTAACAAATTGTTTACTACTATCAGCCGTGATAGAAATTGGAGAACCGAGCCTTGAAAAAACTTCTTTAAGAACTTGAATCGTAGTTGTTGAAGTTATTGTTCGCATTATTTTTACTTTTTTGTATCTACTGTAATAATCTATAATAACTAGCAAATAGTCCGCTTGGAAGTGGACTTGCAATTAAATTCTAAAATGTTCTACCGCCCAAACCAGAGCAAGAGCTTCTTTTTCAGTTTAACAATAAAGTTTCTCGCAATCTGTTAAACTTTTATTGCCACAGGCAATTACACGAGAGCGTTCTGTTTGACCAAACTGAATTAGTACACATCCAAGGCCAACTGGGCTAGCATCTGCAATGACTTGCGTCCTATCGTTGGGATTATAATACCCTAAAATTTTGTCACTAGATAAAATTGCTTTTAGATTATTGAAAGCTTCTTCTTGTTCGCTGCTCCAAAGCTTTTCGACATTAAAGTTTTTTGCTAATTTCAATCGCAGTAATTTCCGTAGAGGTTCGATTAATATGGCTAAATTGGGAATCCATTTACCAATAAAATTCACAAGTTCGAGAAAACTTTGAATTTCATCTGTGGTTTTTGGCGCTCGTGAGATTTTTATGACGTGAACATAACTCGCTAGAGGTTTAATTCCTTCCACAGAGATTATATCCAAGAAATTGTACTTTCGTTGTTTTAGTTAAGCATTTCGAGTCATAAAAGTACGTTATTTTCTCGTAGAAAATCCAAAGTTTTATGATTTTGATTATGTTGAATTTCTGTCTCACCGAAAGCGATGATAAACAAGTATATCATCGATAAAGGTTAAAGTTCCTAATTTACGTATAAATGTTGTAATGTATCGTGAACTTGGTGATATTTCGATCTGGTAGAATTTTTTTTTATGTCCAGGCGTGAGAAAAATGTTGCTTTTCTTAATTCAGGAAGGATTGTCTCCATTGTTGGAAGTGGATGATTCTCTCGCGAAACAACCATATTCGCCCTTCTCATATCCACGCAAATCACCATTTCCCTTAATAATTGAAACAATCGGAGGAACCCAACTCGATGACTCATTAACTGTTTCGATGATGGCACAACTAATTAGTTCTTTTAGTTTCCTATTAACCTTTTCTTCTACAGGAAAAGGGATTCGACGATAAGGCTGTGTAACTGGAATAACAGATTTGTCAATAGGAATTTCAACTAGAATATTTTTAAATTTTGGAAATGTAACGTCTATCGAATTGACATTTTGTCCAATTTTTAGAACTCCTAAATCAATAGCCGTGTTTTTACCAAGTAAACTATTTTTTCTTACCTTTAATGACATAAAATGATGCCAGTTTTCCAGTATATCAAATTTTGACGTATGTCTCAAATGAACCTAAAACATCCAGTAGTTTATTACTCGCATTCGGCAAAAACGTTTTGTGCGGCATTCTTATTTTATCCTGAATTTTTATTTTATTGGTCTTTAAAGACTCCCAAGTTTTGTCGTCATGTTACATTTGCTCCCAGAATCAATAAGCAAATTTATGGGTATTTCACTCAAATGGAATATAAAGTTTATATCCTTTTCATCTACTACAGATTGCACATTTTCTGTCCTATTACGTTTTAAAGCAGTACATAAAGTAGTCGTTCTGGATTTTTCTTTTTGTATTACGGGTTCTACACAATTTCTCGAAATGACTTTTGAAATTACATTTAAGACAAATTTTGGTTTTGGCCGGACATTTTTCATCATCTGCAGAGTGTTTTTATCACCACATCTTTATACCTCGATTGTAATTTATTAACTTCAAATGGAATTCGTTTAGTCTCATCAAATTTGTCCATTTGCCTGGCTACAGATTCCATTGAATTAGCTTTAGCTACAATAGTCTCCAATGAAATATTATTCCCGGATGTAAGAATTTTTCTTCGTAATTCTTTAGAACAACATTTTTCTGTAATTTGATCTATCAAATGTTCGTTTGTGTTTAAAAATTTACATTTTTTCGCTTGATGATGAAGCCTTATAAGAAATTTTTCGAACTTCTCGTTCTCATCTTGTTTCATCAAACGAAATATGTGGCGTTAATATACTTAACTTTGTTGGGGGCAAAATATTTATCGAGCTTTTCTAAAGCTATTTTAAATACATCGACTTTTTTGTTTTCTGGAAGTTCTGCGTCTATATGTGTCCCTGGAAGTATATAAAAAATGTCTTGGAACCCTAAACCACCGACGTGAAGTAATGTTGCTCTTTGAAAGTTGGAGATAATTGGATAATCGGTAATCCAGAAAGGGGGATTTCCAAAGTAAGCTACGATGGAAAGGAAAATAATAATTAGACATTAGAACAAAATTTAAAAAAAAAAATTATTGCTTCGTATTTGTGTTGCAACTTGTAACGTCGACAGAATATATACTACTACTCATTACTGAATAGTCAGAGGTGACTTCTCTGTACTGAATAGTCAGAGGTGACTTCTCTGTACTCAATATTCAGAGGTGACTTCTCAACAGAATCTGAAATGATTCCTGAAATTATCAATTTCTTTTTAAAAAAATCTGGATAATCGTCTGGAATATAAATCCATAATTGTTTTTGCAGTTTCTTTAAACTGGATTATCTTTCAGATCACTTACATTTACATTAAGATTAAAATCACTTTCATTTACATTAAGATTTCATAAATCAACTATTGTCGTGCTAGCAAGTAAACGGTCACCAATCACGAGTCCTACATTTATTTAAACGTAATATAACCATGATTCGCTAAACTTTTAACCATACCACAATATGTATAATTTCACAATGATTTGCCTGAAAATTTATGAAATTAATTTCAATTGTTACATAATTCTATTTAAAATACTTAACTTTTAAGATTCCAATCAGATTGTTTGTATGTTAACATTTCACTATTGACTAAATGTCAAACATCAATCATTTTGTCATTTTTGTAATAGAACAAAACTTAAAACGGAGTGCGATTAATACCGATTAGTATACTATTTCATAACTGAAACCTCATCCATCGAGGCCTGGAGAGTTGACGATTTACAATATAAGCCAATAAAGGAGGCAGTTGATGAATTATTTTATAAGACGCGAGCTGTACTTAAGGAAGCGTGCAATCAAGACCATGGCGGAAGACCTACTCATGAACTCAATACTACCTTGGTGCAGTTCATTGACCAACAAAAAACCTTTTATGAAGGTGTTAAAACTTCACAAAACGTTCGTCTTCCAAAATTTGATATAGAAAAGATCTCTTGTGATTACAAACATTGGTAATCTTTCCACGGTTTATTTTTAAGTACAGTGCAGACAAATCAACGAATCAGTGGTGTTTACAAGCTTCAAATGTTAAAAGGATTTTTTACAGGGGTTGTCGTTCATCCCATCAGGAATTTTACGATCACAGAAAATAATTATGCAGAAGGGAGAAATTGTGTAATCGGTATAACAAAATGTCACCAATCAAAACTTCTTTGACCAAAAGCAATGTATGCAGCCGACTGGAACGGAACTACGTCGTATAACGGAAACATCAGACGAAATAGTTCGTGGTTTGCGTGCATTGGCATCTTACGCAGAGTCACGTGACCCCTGGCTTATTCATATTCTGTTAAATAAGGTTAATATATAAAACAAAGCATATGTGGGAAATTGAGTCAGTGGGCCAGCTTCTTTCTACTTTTGAAAGCATGTTACAGTTTTAAAACAAAAGATTTGACCATCTTGAAATTTGACAGTGACGGTGAAAAATACTTTCTACCATGCCATGCAGTCATGAAAAAAAGTAGCTGCACCACTAAACTAAGAGTCGTGTTTGATGGCTCATGCAAGACAAGCACAAATAATTCAATAAATGACATCCTCCAAGTTGGTCCAAACATGCAAACAGACTTAACAACCATACTATTACAATTTCGACGTCTGACAATTTCTACATTTACTACGTACACTCACACTTCGTACACGATGCAAATTATCAACTAATCCTGTGGCGTGCACATTCAAATGACGAAACTAAGATCTACAAGCTTAATACCGTTACGTATGGAACTGCAAGAGCACCATATTTAGCTGTCAAAACGCTTCATAAATCGACTTAACCTTTTCAATATCTGTACCCACAGGCAACGCAAATCATCAGCTTGCTCCAATCAAACAAGTAACACTTCCTAGGTTAGAGCTGTGTGGAGCAGTTCTTTTATGTAAGGCAGTAGGTTCCTCCAACAATCTTATAACACTATCAAAATATTAAACTCTTCGCATGGACAGATTCTTTAATAGTCCTACACTGGCTAGAATCTATTTTAGAATCTCTATACCACGAAGTAAATGGCATCATGTACCATCTAAGGAGAATTCGGCGGATGTTATATCAAGAGGACTCAAACCGTAAGATTTAGTGCACTCAAAGCTTTGGTGGAATGGACCCAACTGGTTGCATGAACTCGAACAAAACTGGCATAAAGCAACATTAGCACTAAAATATAAATACACCGACAACCCCGCAAGGTTCTTAGAGGAAAAACCAAAATACTTAACCGTTTTGACCAACACAACTAGTGAAGATAACGTTGTTTCAAGTTTTATAACAAAATATTCGTCTTGGTACAAACTCAAAGGTATAATGCGTTTCTTGTTGAGATTTGGACTAAACCTGGGAGAAAGTCAAGGAACAATTTGATACATTGGATGAGATGCATGTTGCTGAAGAAATAATAATTCGTAACATCCAGCAAATAATATTTCACCACGAACTAGTTATTCTCAATAAGGGTGGCTTCGTACCAGAAAATAATAATTTATCATCTTTAGATCCCTTTATTGATTCAAGAGGATTATTACGTGCAGGTGGACGGTTAAAAAAATCAACCTTAAGCTATCCAGCGAAACATCCAATAATTTTACCAAAGGACCACAATATTTGTGAGTTGCTAGTTCGTGAAATTCATATTAATAATATGAATGTAGGTAACTCATTGACGTTGAGTATCTTACGTAACAAAATTTGAATGGTCGGTGCACGGCAAACAATTAAAAAATGTATACGATCCTGTATAGTTTGTTCTCGATATCGGTTCAACAAAACAGAACAGAAAATGGGAGATTAACCAGCAGTGCGATGCAACCAGAGTAGACCGTTTTCAAAAACCGGTTTAGACTTTGCAGGCCTACTAAATATCAAAAACAGCAAGCGCAGAAATACTCCGATTAAAAAGGGATATGTAGCAGTTTTTGTATGCCTAGTTGTTAAGACGGTATATCTTGAAGTCGTCAGTAGCCTTGATACTGAATCATTCTTAGTTGCACTTAAACGATCTATCGAGACGAGGTACTCCTGAAGAGTTTCGGTGCGACAACGGGTCCAATTTTGTAGAGATCCGTTGAGAACTGCAACGGATTTACATTTCAAAACTGTAGCGGATTTTTTCTGGAATATATGGAATTTCCCGAATTGCGTGGCTAATGAACTACAGATTGAATTACAGAAGTTGGAAGTAACCAAAGTGATGGGAAGACTCTTAGCTCGTCACAACTAAATAAATTGAGGAATAACAAATATTTTAACGCTACACGTTTTTATTTGGTGAACGATATCAAATTCTTCAGGCTGACCATACCGAAGAAGAAACTGCAGTTCGGAAAATAAATAAATTACTCCATATCTTCCTCGAGCAAATAAATCTTTTGAATGTGTATTTGTATAATTATTTCTAAATGGCACATTTTATAAAAACCCATGAAGAACGTTCAGAAATTCATTTGGAAAAACAAGAATTTATGACAGGACTGGTTCATCTGATATGTCACGTGATTTCGTTTGTCTCAATTAAATTAATAACTTCAAAATATGTATGTGCAGTTTTCTCGCACGAGATTGCTTCTTGTTTTTCATTTATCGCACGCCTCACCCTTATTTGGAGTGCTACTTATGTGCACTTATGGGGATTATAACTAGAGCTGGCGCATTGGATTTACAATGCTATAGCTAAACCTATTCTAATCTATGGAATTGCAGTGTGGTGGCTGGATCTTGATCAGATTGCATACATAAAAAAATGGAAGAGATGTAAAGGTCTGTATATACTTCTGAACAGGCAGCTTAGAACGATTCCTACTCGAGCTTTAAATGTTATGTTTTAGTTTCTTCCAAAGAAAAAATCGTGAAGCAAAAAGCAGCGTATACGGCCACTATATGTTCTCGGCAGTAGGTCAGTGGAAATGTCTTCATAGAGGACACTCAAAGGTAATTGAGCCACAAGGTGAACGACTAAGGAATCTTGATTACTTCAACGATTTTCAAATTTCATTGCTTATGAAGATTTGTTTGATTTCCAACCGACATTTCATTAATTTCCCTACTTAAGTTGAGTAAGTATTGTTAGCACTTGTCAACAAAATCTAAAATAAGCCTTTTAGGTTAAAACTATTTTATATTTTAATTAACATAGTTATCCTTAGAAATTGTAAATAATACATTTTACTTTCTAAGAAGAATCTTATTCGAAAGTAAAACATCCTTACCTGTACACACAATGCACTTGACGTTTGTGTGTTTATAAGTAAGTGAGATTCCTGTACAAAATTTGAATTCATAT
Organism: Tipula lateralis; assembly: GCA_963932295.1. Classification (NCBI taxonomy): domain Eukaryota; kingdom Metazoa; phylum Arthropoda; class Insecta; order Diptera; family Tipulidae; genus Tipula; species Tipula lateralis. The sequence continues at coordinate 141,218,484 of OZ010738.1, forward strand.
TGTCAAAGAAGGAGATTCCTATATTTGTAACAAAATTGTAAATTCGAAAGCCCAAAAAGCAGAACTATTTAAAACTGCCCCGAGGTGAGCAAGATTGTTTCTTCGAATTACAATTTTTGAAATTGGAAAAATTGCAAATCATTTTTGGTAGCTTACTTTATGTATCTCGAGAGATTCAATAATGGAACAAATCAATAAAGGAACAAAGAATTATCAGCCAGTTTTATTTCATTTCTTCAAGTAAAATCACCAGTTGTGTACTTACCAAACCAATCGGTTATTCAAATTGTGTTATTATGGTATAATTTTAAAGCATAATTTTTTTAACAATCTGACCGTCGGTTTCGATCACGAACCAGAAGATGTCAGATTGCTCTCTATGCCGAGTAGCCATCGCCACCGATATAAAGCGATATCTCTGCCTTTTAAAAGGCGGCTTTCCCTTTACAGATCGCTGTATGATTCGGTTCGCCTGTCCTTTCATTTCATGCACAAAATCAGGAATTTGCATTAAATTCCCGATCTCGTGATTGAAAAACTCGGTATGTGCCATATACCACACGTTTGGGCCATATATCACACGTTTATCAGTATTTGCAAGGTATTTTGATTTTAGAAGTAGACGTAGCGGATATAAAGTCCAGTTGCGATCGGTAAGGCGAACCTTGACATCCAAGATATTTTAATCTCATTACTCCTTCAAACGTGTGGTCACCACGCCTCTCAAGTATTCAGAAAAAGTTTATCCGTCACTTAAGCTGGAAAAGTGGTTGGGAGTATGATCACGAGTTACCCCACCATGAAAACCGCAGCGTTTATCACGATATCTGGATGGCTGTAAAACATACAACATAGGAATTCTCGAGACGAGACGAGAGCTTTCAAAATGTCGGTTTACATTTTATTGGGTCAAATTGACGCCTGTTCGATTTTACTTCCAGTAAGGATACCTAAAAACGAAGATTCAGGCAATACTTTGCTTCTTTCTGATTTTAATTACTATTACCTTATGTTTTACGTGTCTGTGGACACTTTTTACCCAGGTGCACATTTTGGTTTGGTATTCCTAAATAAGCGCATACCATAGTCTCGCTTGATTGATCGAGTCATAGGCTTGCTTGAAATCTAGGAATACCTGGTGTACGATCGCGAGATGTTTCCTACTAGTTGGAAAGATTGATCCTTAGCGAAAGAACTTGATCAGTGGCGATAATTCTCGCACTTCAAGCGATCATTCTTCATTCTACTTTCCATTCTTCCGACATAACTTCATTTCGCCTTACAAATCGAATGAGGTCGAAAAGACAGTCCCACAAAGTTAACCCTCGGAATATCAAGAGCCCTGAATTAATGCAATCAACTCCTGGTGAACCATTTTTCTTTAATGCATGGCCATAGTGCATTCCTTTTATGATGGACTCTCAATTATCAACTGTGCGGTCTGTATTTAACACCCTCAATGTGTCAGCTTGTGATACATGTGGAATATTAAGTAGGTCAGGAGAATGTTTACGCCATGTATCGAGTACCGTGGCAAAATGTCAGTTGAGAGAGTTCTAAGGTATAGTAGAACATATTAAAGCTAGAATGACGTAGATGGCTACTAGTTAATAACTTAAAAAGCATTTTACATAGATTTGACAGTTGAAGATTTAACCTCTATCCCGCACTCACCTACCTTTTTAGGGTTTGTAGTTGTAATGAACACTGCCGTAAACTACAAGTATATAGGTACCTTTATATGTCTAATCGCTAGTTATTTATAATTCTTTGTCATTCTCTTCGTCCGGCTGTAATAAATATGAGTACAGCAAAACATAAAAATGTTGGTGTAATATCACTATAAAGATTACAAATAATTTAGCATTGCGCACCCCAACATAATCTATTCTAATTTCCATAACATTTATTCTTATTAAATTTATTAAAGTAACAGTTTTATTCGTTGTTTTGTGTTCGTATATATATAGTTTTTTGGTATACTTTCTAACTTATTTTTGTATTTTATGGCATTAGATAAATTTTATCTCAGTAAATCTTGACAAAAAGAAAGTTAAAACAACAAAAAAAAAATGAACGAACCAACTTTTTAAAATGTTGTTTTTGTACGTACACATATATTTTCTACCCACATCACATCAAAAAATTTTCCCGGCGTGTTTGCTTCGTATTGTACATAATATGTTGTATGTATAACGCATTTAACAGTAAACCAACAAAAAAGTACGATTGTTCTGAAAATTTATGAAGTTTTGGGAAACTTTAAACAAAGTACGAGTATAAAAATGATATTATAACGTAACTTTTGTTACAGGAGGTGAGTTTATATCATATAGGACGAGAATAGGGATGTCGAGAGGCATTCTTGTGTGGTGTCTCTTTGCTTTGTCATTCTGGCAAGAATATATTTCACACGACTTATTAGTAACGCTAAAGATGGTCCATTGTTATTGGTTACGCGTAATATGAGTTTTAGTTTATACGTATAATTGTATGTATTCTTACTTAGTAAGTAATGACCATTAGCCGTGTGGGTGGGGTTGTTCATGTTTCTTAGAAATCATAAGAAAGGAATTAATTTAGTTGGTGGATGGGTTGATGGCCCACACCGATAAAAACCTCGGGTGTTACAAACGACAAAAAACCATAATGCGGTTTTCGTCAACATAACAACGAACCTCCGACTAAGTACCTGGACATAAAATTAAAGATTGGCACGTCACTTAGAAAACCTAAGTATCGGCTGAAACTCGTGGCATTCCAAGAAACTCGATGTGCTCCAAGACTATAAATTATTATAAAGTGGAAATTACGACAGAAATTTTGTAGTATTGGTAATTAGGTCACAGGTAAAAAGACTGTATTGGATATCCAATCTCTCCTGCATATGAGATTAGTCAACCTGTCAATTGTTTGTATGTACATATATGCACTCACTTATGTTAGCCACCCCCAGGATACAAACTTATTAACTCATCTGAAGTAATACAAGAGCTGGCAGAAACCGACAGATCCAAGTAAAAGATCTCGAAGCTAAATTCAGCATGTGCTGGTTTCAAAAGGACGTATCAATCTTCAACCAAATTGTAGGTAATGACTATTATTTGGTCATTGAAAAGTAATGATGGGAAGTTCTCAAGGTTTGTTAAACGAAAAACACAACGAAAATATCAAGATAATCTAGTTAATACGAATTTGTAGACAAAAGAAGCTAGACTACTGTCTTAAGAGTACAACAACTCAGCAAGGAGAGCTAAAATGAGTCACTAAGCTACAACACTTAAAGACCTTGTTCCGTTGGGAAGCAGAAGGTCTAACTCGTTATATTACGGTAACAAATCAAAATTATGACGTAGCTTGGAAAAATTAGAAGAACGGTACAATAAGCCGTGGCCAATTGTATCAGGGCTCATTAAAAAATTTCTGAACCAAAAACATATGCAGTTACATTGAAAAGAGAATGAAAGTATCCATGGCTCATTTATTATTACAAAAGGTTAACATTGATATTTACCAGTTGTGGGCAAGAACATCAGTAAATCACTCTCATTCAACTTTTCAGAATTTATAGCATTTTTCAATGTAAGATGTGATAAACCAGAACCATGTATTAAACAAGAGCAAATAAATATTCTGGTCCATCGTCAAAATTATTCTTTGTGGAAAATGGATCTAATACAGCCTCAAGGATTTTATGCTACAAGTGTCCAACGCTTCGGAAAAGTAGGCTCAATTGGTAAATCAGGAACGATTGTTTCATAACTGTCTAAATCAATTTTTCAATCAACAAGAAGTCAACTATTCACAAAATCAACACTTTCAATCAACAAGTACTAAACTATCAACAGTACTAATCTGTTAACACGTGCACTTAACACAGGAGCAATCTACAATTTATGTGTGTATATGCACCCATTTATGTTAGCCAGCTCCAGGATACTTATTTTAAAATAATTTGGATAATCTGATGATATCTGAGCACGATAGCTTATCTTAATGAGAAATCCATTCCTTCAGTAGCTGTAAGTCTCTTGAGATAATGTTGAAGCTCTTCATCATGTTCATTTAACAAAGAGATTTGCAGGGTTTCAATCGGTTTATTTAACCTCAATTTAAGAGTAGGTGACCTGTGGAGTTGTCATTGCCTGCTAATTGCCTGGGTATTGTCATTAGTCGTGGTCGAATATTCGGAGATAGTTTGCGTTTCTTAACATTAGCAGAGCTAATCAGCGAAGCGTTAATCGGAGTAGCGATCTGAGCAACTGGTTGTAGAATACTAGTTAGTTGTTGAACCACTACATCAATTTTATATTTTGTCTTTAAAGAAATATTTAACGAACACTTCCGAGTTATTGTAGACTTAAATAGAGACCAATTAGTACGTTGATTCTTCAGGAATCTAGATGGCTCTAGTTGTAGAACTTGCGTATTAAGAGTTATTCATACCGTAGAGTGATTAGAAGATATATTCTTGGTAAATCCTTTGTTACGTTGTTACGAGTTAAAAATCGTTGAAGATATTTTGCCTGACAGTTGGCCAGACAGTGATCCAACTTTCCATTCTGTAAACATTTCCACAGTTGTTTTCCTTTCGTAGAAATTAATCTCGAACCCCATTGAATATGCTTGGCGTTGTAGTCACCTCCAGAGTTTTAAAGTAATTCGACAATTATTCGCTCTTAATTGAGTGTCTCGGTGGGCAATAAACCGCATATACAATGGATTTCCTCGACCACTCTTCTAAACAGATGCTAGTTGCTTGGATATGTTTTTCCTTATATGTTTGGAGTTCATAATGGCTTATTCTGTTTTTGATAATGATAGCAGTTCCACCATGTGATTTTCCGCTAGGATGCTCAGTATCGTACATGGTATATCTTGAGATCTTGAGAGAACTCATTTTTGTAAAGTGAGTTTCGAAAATCAGCATAATATCGATATCGTTTTCAATACTAAAGTTTTGTACTTCTAGTTTATGTTACGCTAGCGCATTGGCGTTCTATACATCTAACTTAATTGCATACATTTTTGGTTTTTAATAAGAATTTGCATGAGAGTATTCGTGTTTTGAAGCATAATACTCATTTTAGTCTCCATCATCTGCATAAATTTGATCATTGACTCATTGAAAGAACTGATCATGTTATAAATGCAATCGTCATCTTTTGTGTTAGTATTGAAAGAATTTCCTTTGACAGCTTCTGCATAAGATATTTTAGGATTCAATCTGTCGTCGTGGATTCACTTTTTTACTAAGCTCCTTGTACACTACACAACCTCTATAGTTTGCAGCATGATTTTTTTCCCTACATTTACGGACCTCTGTTTTTTTATCAAGTTCAGATTTGCTGATTTCATGTAGGTTGTCACATATAACACACACAGCTGGAACTTTACCGTTATTTTGTGAATGGTGATATTCTAGGCAGTTGGTACATTGGAAAACGCATTTACGGTTGTGTGGTTCTTCCACTACCATTTTTCGATACAATAAATATCTCTCATTATAGCTCGGATGATGGCCCTTAGATTTTATTGGCTCTAGTTCCAACTCAACTTTAAACAAAGCTTGTGGTTTTCTCTTGCGATTTATTATATTAATCACGCTTCTCACTTTAAACTTCATAGTTTTTAGCCCTTGCTTATTTCGTCGCTTACCCGTGATTCCTTTCGCACCCTTCAATCTATACGTGTAGAAGAATTTTTGAGTTTTTTCTAACATGGCTATAATTTATGAAAAGTGTTTAATCAGGTCAATAAATAATTCACCGTTGGTTTCTGCGTTTAATGCATTTACCAATTGTTCCGATTGTGCCTAAATGAAGTAAATTTACAGAGATCTCTCTTTTTCATCTTTACTGTGATCTTCCACACGTAAAGCTTCGAACCGATTGAGCAACTCTATTCCATCCGGATTAAGTTTAACACTTTTCAACTTAGACTATAAAATAGCCTCTTCTGGAGACTTGGGGTTACGTTTTCTTTTTGTGTTGGAATATCTTTTCGACTCGATGAAGGTATCTGTTACAATGATCGGTGAATTGATTGCAATTTATAAAGGTATTAATTTGGCTTCGAATGAGGGCAGGAGGAATTTATGATGTAACCATTCGATGGATTCCAACACATAAAAATTTAGGAAATTAAAGAGCTGAAATGTTTGGATAGAGATACATACTGTAACACGATGGGAACTAGCGTTCACATCCTGCTAACAGATTTGACTGTGTAGAGGCCTCTAAGCGGTGGTTGTAGCTCCGGCTAAAGCTCAGGGTTGGGAGTGGGGTTGTAGAGGCTTGCACAATCCTTGAATACACCGCAGGAAATACAAGGAAGGAGAGATGTAACGAATTTCAACGCGCCAGACAAACTTACCTTGGACTCATCATCCTCCCATCGGGTTTTACTCTAAACTCATTCCGCTAGAGTTATAGCCGATCAACATTAACACCAACACTGAATTAAATTTTACCAAAGTATAACAAAAATATATTTCAATATCCAGGCATTAACGCCGTTTATATAAATTTCAAAAAAAACTTAATGGTATTAAATGCATACTATGTACATACTTTTAACTAACCCAAAATTGCGTTAAACATTGGAAAGACTTACAAGCTAACTTAGTAGCTAACCATGACATTTAACTTATAAAGGGTTTCCAATTATGTAAGAATTACTTTATATTTTTTTTTTTCCTTTGAAAAAAAGAATATTCTTAAAACTAAATATTAATTAATTTAAAGATTAGATATAAAAAAATAAAGAATATAATGATGATAAATACAAAAAAATACTTAAGTATGACTGTCCCTCCGTGGGTAATTGGGACTACGACATCCGTAGACCAGGTGTAATATCGACGCCAATCATGTTATTTAACAACGTACAACTTGTATCGTAGAATTATTCCTTTTATTATCGAACAGCAGCTGATTGTATCGTAGAATTATTTAATTTTATTTTCGAACCGCAGAATAATAAACGGTACTATATAGGAACTCTAGTTGTTAGGCCGATGGTGTGAGTTATGATGTTCGGTTGACATTGATATGATAGTAGAATATGTCAATGTAACAGCACGCCTTCACTTAGCGTGGGTTTATGTTTTTTTTGGGTTTAAACTAATTTATAACTTATAGTTAAATAATTCAAAAAAAAAATATTTAGGTTTATGGTATATATACTGTTTTACAGTTCACAAAATTCACTTAGGTTCTATATATTATGTATAAGGTTTGAATTAAGATCAATTTTCAATCTTTACGCAACCTTGGTTAGTTTATACTTTTTTTTTTTCGACATTAGAACCAACACTTTAAGCACGTGAGCCGAATAACAGAAAAATGAGAATGTATCTTCACTTGATAACATATAACTTGGCTCAGTCAAGATATTAAAGTTCACCGTATTTAATCATCAACGGGCACTCACTCTAGCGGTTTTAACTAACGCGATCCCCACGCGTTATTTTATTTTTTTTTTTTTTCTTTAACAGGGATTCTTATAGTTATTATATACAGTTCTTAAGTTATTATATATAGTTCTTAAGGTATTACCTACAACAGATATGTCGGTATATATCTCGGTTTCGCCAATAACAACGCTAGCCGATAAAAATGAATTTTTAATCAAATATTACTAAGCTAACACGCTTAGCCAAAAACTTATTACTCACTGACCGCTTTTCGTTTTTTTCTTCTTTTTCCTCCACCCACATTCGCAAAAATCACCAACAAGCATATTTTCGTTCGAATTTTTTTTCTATTCATTTGCCTCAGTCAATACTAAAAAATGTTGAAGAAGAACTTTCGCTACGGACAGCGCAGGGAACGATGACGACCGCGGGCATCGTAACAATACTTGAATGTGAAAATATTATAGCAAAAGTTAGACGAATGAGATGTACAATGAAAAGTTAGACGAATGTGATGTACTTCGTTTGTTTCAAGAGAAAAATTGAAATAAATGGATCAATGAATAAAAACGCCTTTTTCTAATGAGCTTCAAGGGAATATCTGTATTTTAAGGACGATTGAGAAAATCAGATTGAATCATGGGAATCGGAAGGAGTGCTAGTTTAAACTACATTTGTTTAAAAATAATAAATGTAAACTACAGTTGGTTAAAAATAATAAATGTAAAATGTTTGGCACAGCAGTACCTTGTGATTTCATGAAATCAGGTAGATGTTCATACAAGAAAATCTAGGAATTTATAATAATCAATTGGAATGGTGTGTGTGTGGATAACAAAGGAATTATGCATAGCGTAAGTCACATACCCCAGATTTCTTAAATGTGTTCCCATCACACTTTTAAATAGAGTTCCCATTGCATTTCTATAAGAAAGTTTAGAACAAATTTAATAAATTGAGTGTTATTTATGTGTCTAATATATTTCAAAATTAGGAATTAAGAACCATACGCTGATATAACATTAAAGTGAGAAAGTTTTAAGTCGACAATATATTGGTCTTTATCATATAATAGATTAACATATCTAGGATTGGCCAATCTAGGATAGCCATTCTATCCAATTTCGAGTGAAATTTATATCAATATATACTTAACAAGAAAAAAATAGTTAAACAATTCCTGGGTCAAGCAACTTTAGCACGAGGTAGTTTCAGGTAAACAATGCATCTCATGTAATAGTCAGACTTAGATCAACATTTCTACGACTGACCGATATTGGCCATCTGATTTCAAGTGATATTTACTTCAATATACTTCTCAAGTAAAAATGTTAAAAATATACCAAGGTCAAGGACCATAGAGTTTTAGGTAGACAATATTTTGGTCTATGTTATATATTAGTACTCAATCCGGCACAAATCTCTGGCATTGGCCAATAATGATCATCAAAAAAGATTAAAATTTATGTCAATAACTTTACAAGGAGATATTTGTTTAAAAAATCCGAGGTCAAGAGACTTACGCGCGAGCTGTTTTCAAGTAGACAATGTACTGGTCAATCTCATGTTATAGTCAGAATTGGATCAACATCTCTAGGATTGGCCAATAATGGCCATCTTATTTCGAGTGAAATTCACTTAAATATACTTCACAAAAAACAATTTGATAAAAATATTCAAAGTTCAAGCGACTTTAGAGTTTGGTAGTTTCAAGTATAAAATACACTGGTTAATAGTCGGACTTAAATCAACATCTTCTTGCATTGGCCGATAATGGTCATCCAATTTTGAGTGAAATTTACTTCAAAATACTTAACAAGAAAAAATTTGGTATGAAAATCACAAGGTCTTGCGACTTCAGCGCGAGGTGGTTTCAGGTAGACAATGTATTGATCAATCTCATGTTATAGTCATTTATTTAAATGAAAAAATAGCACAAATATACATGTTCTCGTGTAAAAGAATTCGCAACGAATACTCTTTTGTGGTAAAAAACGACGTTCTCTTGGGTTGTGACTCAATTCGTGTGCTTATGGTATTCAGATTAGCAACAATTTAAAATATAATAAACACAATATAGCATTGGCCAAACCAGCTTCACGTAAACTCGAGCTTCTAAATAGATGCAGACAGTTGTTTGAATCGCATCAGATTCTCCAGATATATAAAACTTTATTAGACCTTGTATAGAATATTGCTGTCAAGTTTGGGTTGGAGCATATGGCATTGCTCTCCAGTTGCTGGATAGAGTTCAGCGGCGTGCCATTCGAATAATACGAAACTCCAGACTTACGAAAGATCGAAACAGCAACCCAGAGATGTTGCAGAACTCTGCGTGTTCTATAGATTAATAATAGGTAAATGTTCTGCAGAATTAAAGGAGATAATACCACCATTTGTTACGCCAGGACGGGTAACACGAGGAATTGTAAATGCACATAGGTTTACGGTGAAGCTGCCGTAACCTCAAACTGAAGGTGCAAAGCGCGAATTTATTTATCGAACATCCAGGAAGTGGAATCCGTTGGCCGGTTTTCAGTTTTAGTTTGATCTATCAACCTTTTCAGCTATCAACCTTTACTTGAAGCATCACGCGTTATGTGCAGGAGCTCTGACAGTTACAAGGAGCCAGGAAACTCTAAATGTCGAATTAAAACTAAATTTCAAAAACAACAAAAAATATCTCTAGGATTGATCGATTATTTGATTCATTAATTTTCTCGGACTAGGACACTCGACGATAGTTAAATCGCTGACGAAAGAACTGGCGAATCTAGACTATGTTACACCGACTTTGAAGAAACGGTTCCGAACTACCTGCCCCTCTAAGGAATTTTGGCGGAGCGGGTCGGCAGTGAAAACGGAAGTATTGCAGTTCTTTACGGATGGCTCCAAGCTACACGGTAAAGTAGGAGCTGGAGTCGTCTGTGATAAATAAGAGGTAGATTTAACAGTTCATCTCTCTGATCACTGCAGTAAGTACCCAGGCAGAAGTGATAGCGATTGATGAGATCATGAACTGGTTGAGACACAATGTGGTTTCCTCGACTGATATCGAAATTTATATGGACAGTCAGGCGGCAATCAAGTCGCTGGATTCTGTTTCTAGAGTGGCGTTGGGTTGCCGCTCGTCTCTAAATGAGATGAGTGAGCATTCCAACATTCAGATAGTCTGGGTCCCTGGCCACTCAGACGTCATTGGAAACTGCAAGGCCGGACGAACTAACAAGGCATGGTACAATTCTCCCACTGCTACCGGAAAGGGCAAAGTTCGGGAGACTTATTAACGCTCTCAAAACTGTACTTAAAAAGAAGGCGGAAGCCTCAGCGAATGAGAGGTGGACGAACACTCTCTCATGTAGAGTTGCAAGGCAAGTCTGGCCAAAGCTGGACTTGAAACTCTGAAAGACACTGATCTCCCTACGAAGACGAGAGTTTAAAACGATCGTAGAGATACTCACAGGACACTGCCTTCTTGGAGAACATACGAAGAGGCTAGGTATAGAAGTTAATGACTTTTGCAGAAGCTGCATGGACGAGGAGGAGGAATAGACAGTAGTCCTTTTCCAATGCTCATGCCAGGTTTTGGCACACAAAAGACATGAATATTTGGGTAAGTTAATGGACTGCTTCTCTGATCTCGAAAACTCTTAGGTGCGAGACTTATTAAGTAGCTCAAGCTGGTTCTCATAAGGGTAAAACGGGAGCAAGATCCTGTGGTACCACAACGGACCGTCACCGGTCTAAATGTGTTGTAGCAGCCACTCAACCTAGGTTACCTAACCTATTATATTTGTTAAAATCTTGAAGGCATTAGTTGGCAAAACTGATCCTACATCAATTCGCTTATCCTTTGAAATACATATAAATAGTAATGATAATATTTTAAATGGTACAAGATGCTCGTTAACATTTTTAAAGATGTGGTGAAAACAATGAATTATTTACTTCCAATGTTTGAGTTCCAAAAGTACTGGCACATGTACCAATTTCCATTTATTGATTTCCATTTACAACATTACAGAACGTTTACTATAAACGTTGTAATTTACGATTATTTTTATAGCAAAACACATAATGTAAACCTGTTCTAACAACACATATATACGAGTATGTACATACACAGATATATATTTTCAATTAGAAATGAACAATTTATATTTGATAATAAAAATCTTAAATCATTAAGATTTATTATTCTATAAGGAGCTTTGACATTTTGTGGTTTTTTTTATTATTTTTTAAAATTATATTTATTTTAATAACAAAGGTAATAAAGGCCTTAAAAATAAAGAGCATTTACGAAAAAAAATTATGCTCTACCAAGTGAAAACCAAACATTTTCTTTTCCACCTTTAACACACAAAAGTCATTAGGTGTGTCGACCCTAAATTGAAAGATTTCTGGTTATATGATTTTGTTATGTAATGATTTGTGTTGTACATTTCTCATTTTAATTTTCTTATGTACACCTACTCGAACAGACATACGAAGTGGTATACACAAGACAAAACAAAAACGAGTATTCACCTCACACCTGTGTAGTATCTAATATTTTATGAATAAACTTAAAATTATAATGAACAATCCTTGGAGCTTTTTGGAGTATAACACTCATTCATATACTCGTACCTCGTACATTGGTATATTATATTTATGTTATTTTAATTTTAGTGTAGATTGTGTATTCCTGAAACAGCTTGATGAACAATATTATAAGAATTATGTGGGTATTTATTTAAATGTCAGGTAAGAAAACAAATTTAAATTTATGTTACTCATATATAAAAATGTATACATATATTTTATTTATTTAATCAGTTAAATGTTATTTAGTGCTTAAGTCACCATAGGATACTATTAGTAGTGGTTCGTAAATTTTACTAAAAATCTGTAATGATACGAGAATATCGTACTTGACTGAATTGATTTTTTTACGTCAGTTCTGTTGCCCTTGTTTCGACTAAATTTTTGAATCCCTCTTCTTAGGAAATCACAAGATGTAGTCTATACTCTAACATACGGTTAACCATTATTCTGCACGTGTATAAGTAGCCAGTGTTCTAATCTTCGATATTCTGGACCTTTCTAATATTTCTCTAGTTAAAGCATTGGGATGTTGTTCTATATGCGATTATTTCGACGTGTCACATATGTAGCATGTATTAACCATTCTTCGTAGTGAGTTTTGATTGTACTCGTTTACGTTTAAGAATATTGAACGCACAGTCGCAGCCCCTTATGAACCATCGTATGTCAAAATAGGTATTTTTACTATCTTATACAAAAATTACTTAAAGTCTAAGCTTAAGTTAGAATATCTCTCAATTAACCAGTTAAACGTTTTGAAACATTTCAAGTGAATTTAATGTACTCGTCCAGATGAGCTTTCGTTCTAGGTATAGTGCGAGGTATTTTGAAGCGGTGGTGGAGTGTTGTTATTTAGCGAGGAGGTTGGTTAGAATCTTATGTGATCTGATTTAGTCTTGTTCACCTTTATCCTAAATGTTTTTGACCATATTTCAATTAAATCTAATGATCTTTCTTCTGTTTTATCCATGGTATGTGAAAATTTGATTTTGGCAGATCAGCTGTGTAATTCGAAATTATAATATTGGTCATACAAAAACGAGATACTTTTTTGAATCAAACTAAGACAAAAGGAGTAAACGATTTATAATGGCTTTCGTGCCACAATTTTTCCTTTAGAATATCGAATTCTTTCTTCTGAAAAACTGACCAATCCTAGTTATCCGTGTAATGTCAGATACTATAAAATAGAAAGAAAATTGTTAGCTTTAAAATTTATCATAAAAGCAGTAGTATTGAGCTATTATTGAAATGACGAAATTAACGATGGCAATTTCTCAAATGCAATCTCAGTTAAATCTTATTGGCTTCAAGAGAGGTAATTGATCTAGTGTAGCGATTTGAAAAAAAAACTAAGTTTAAATCCTCACTCGCCCTGTTCTTAATATTCTTACTAATACTTCACGGACTGTATATCGTTGCAAATTTGAAGTGTTATATAAATATATATATATATATATATATATATATATATATATATATATATATATATATATATATATATATATATATATATATATATATATATATATATATATATATATATATATATATATATATATATATATATATATATATATATATATATATATATAAATAATTACAGAAGGTCATAGTATTTGCAGTAATGAAAAAAAAATAAATTATAAAGACGATAAATTGGCGGGAAAATTAATAATGATGATGTACTAAACCGGGAAATTCTAATACCTTTATATATGAATAGTAAAAATCTTACGGGGCGGAAAGTAAAATTTGCCAAACAGATCGAGATCGATTCGAACACGGAAAAAATATAAAAACGAAACCTATATGTATATATATATATATATATATATATATATATATATATATATATATATATATATTTATATATATATATATATATATATATATATATATATATATATATATATATATATATATATATATATATATATATATATATATATATATATATGTATATATATATATATATATTTGAAAATTGAAACTTAAATTAAAAAAAAAAGGGAAATTAAAACATAGAAAAATTGAACTTAAATTATGTAAATTATGTAGTGTTTAAGAGTGAAAATGGACAGTAAATTTATAAAACTAAAACAATAAAAGTTAAGAAAAAAAACCCAACTGTTTTATTTAGTTTTTTTTTCCGCTTGGCTGTAAGTCTTACCGGCACTTGTGATCGTGAACATTCCGAATTTTTAATTAATTAAAAAGGAACTAAATCTAAAGTGTTGGTGTGCATAAGAAAAAATTATAAATAAGAATTAATTGGTAACTAATAATAATAAACAAAAAGAACAGCTGACCTTATTGATTTTAATACCATAAGTAAACCGAATACAAATAACTTAGTGGTGAATCATTCATAACTTTACAACAACAACTAGTAAAGTTACAAACATTTTACATAGAAAAGCTGTAACCAACAAATTGCAGTTGCATCACAAACAATATGTGTATGCTGATAATACGTATAATCTATGGAAGCGGCATTTGAGACGATGATGAATTGGAAGAAAACTGATCGATACCACATCCACATTATACGGTGACGTAACGCTTCATTAATTATAAACATAATTATTATTATTATACATCACTTATAGATTTACATATTTTTTTCTCTAACTATATTTTGGTAATTTTTAACTCTTTTGTTTTGTGAAGTAGTTAGTAAGTTATAATCTATAGCTTCTACAATATATATTTATGTAAATGAATTAGTTTCTTCTTCTTTTTTAATTGGGTTTGAGCTAACCGTACGCGTCGTGTATAACTTTTTTTTTTTTATTTCTTATATATATAATGATGATTTAATTAGATAATCTGTGGGGATGATTGTTAAAACTGGAAAGATGATTTGATCGATATGCACCGGTATTTGTTTTTTTTGCACACTTTGTAATGGACATAGAAAAGTTAATTTTTGTAAGATGGCTGACATCACATGTGAAAGAGGGGAAAAACCCACCCTAGCCACTGATTGCTACCCGCACCAAAAATTGTGCCATGTGGAGTCAAAGACCCAAAGCCAAACGTTACACTAGTTATTAATGAAGTATAATCAAGCGTGACAGTTTTCTACCATCTTAGCACATCAGCAAGCCACGCCGGAAATATCGTGAAATAAAAACCAAATGTTTCCAAATTCGGGATGTTAAACCGGATGATTAATTACTAACTGTAAGCGCGGCAAACAAACCTTTAGTGACTTTTGGTTTTGATGCTCCTATTCTGAACATCCCAATTGGGTCTACTTCTCTGAGATAAGCAACTTTAAGATAGAATTAAATATCCATTTTGATCTATCTTGAAATGATCGCAATATGGAGTGTTGTGTCGACGTGTATTTTCCGCTCGATGTTTGTTTAATTAAATTAAATAAAATAAAGGCATTTGCTGTGTGGGTGCAGTTTAAAAATCAGGGATAAAAAGAAAGCCTTTTCCGGTTTTTTTATTTTATCTGATCGATTCGATTATTTTTTGTCGTTTATTTATTTTCTCTGAGCATTCTCAGATCCTCAATTTTCTATCTGAATTATTTTTCAGATAGTTCAGAGAAAAACCATATTTCAATATTTTCACAGCTAAGATGGCGGACACTATGGAAAATAGTAATCAATAAATTAATTTATTATTATTTTGATAATGGAAGGCTTTACAAAAACAGTATAAAGCGATAAAGAACCATAACAACACAACAGACCAAAATAGAAAATGTTGGATCTATTTTGATGCTGTTAATGAAATTATGACTGGAGAGTGGAGATCCTACTATATCGCCCTTTTCAACAACATCCAGTACCAGCCTAAATGCGAAATTTAGTGTAAGAGAACGAAACGAAAAAAACGACTGCAGGCCATCCTTATGAAAAAAAAAGAATCAGTTAATGAAAGAAAGCGAAGATGTCAGGAAAATTCCAAAGATGAATACCGAAGGAAGAAAGTAGAGCTGATGACAGAACATAATAAAGATTTTAAACGGTTTATGGATTATTTTATAAAAAAATAACAATGATTCCCAAACATAATTGTGTATACCTATGCATATTGAGTATATACTATTTATTATTATTATGATGAAAATGTGATACTCAAAATACGAATTTGTATTGAAATATAATTTAAAATAAAGAATTCATAATAAACAACCTTTTTCGTCGCCCTTCACTTAAATGTGGATTTGTTCATCGTCACTGGAGCTTGAATCGGCGTAATTTGTTGGCCGGCCGCTTTCGTCGCCCGTAAAAATTTCATCCAGTTGATCATCATCTGGATCGATTTGGCCCCCACTTTCTAGCTTCGCCTGTATAAAAGAGAATGGTCACATACAGCTTGTAATAAAAGGAAGTGGAAACCTCTCCTCTTGACTTACGAATTTGTGTGATTTCCTGGAGCAATGATGGGAATATGAGTACCATCTATAGAACCAATGATTCCTGAAACAGATTTGCAATAAATATTTTAAATAATTCTAAATGTTTAAATTATATTATGTACCTATCTCTAGTAAGCCGTACCCTCGCCGAAGGCCATTTGACAATTCTTTTTTCAATATTTAAAGCCATAACATCTTCGAAAAACCATTTATATTATTCCAGGTTGTTGATTTGGCAACACTAAATGTATCGCTAATCGTTCTAAAATTAGTAGTTTTTTACCGAGAGATTCCTGGTTTCCAAAAAATCATAAAATGATAAGAATTTTTTTTAACTTGTATTTTCAGGCCTTCCTGGTTGAATTTCTAAGCTTTTGCTGTCATGGATTAGTCTGCAGAGTTTATTAAAAGTTTCAATATTTAGTCGAAAATGACTTTAAAATATCGAGTTCGTATATGGTACAATTTCTTCGGCCAAATTGGATATTTGGAAATGAATTCCTTTTCACTGCTGCTTTCGTCAGAATCATCACTATATTAAACATGATCTCAACTAGTTTAGCTAACACATTTTGCTCCATATTATCTTAATTTTTGTATATTAATATATATGTAATATGCTCTAATTTGATTTTAATTTCTATATTATATTTTGACGTTTGATACGATAGCCACTCAAATGCATAATATCAATCAGTTATCTAATGTTCAATGGTCTATACATATTTTCAGTACAGTGTATAAAATTATGAAAAAGAGCTTTCCAGATAAATTATCTCTGTGATTTGTCTGAGCCCTCCGATATAATAAAAAATCAGGCCACAAATATCATTATATTATATTATTTTTTATATTATATTCAGTTTGTTCTTGTTTCTCTTTTATAATATAAAGGGTCCGCCAAATAACTTTTTTTTTTGAAAATGCTATTTAAAAAAACTACTGAATATTTTCTCAAATTTCTTTTTTTATTTAAAAGTACAATCCTTCCGGTTAATAATGGAAAATTATTTCATTCAAATGGCTGCCTCGGCTGGCCATGCAGTAGCCTTCACGATCCGTCCAATTTTCAAGCACATTATCGATTGTGTGCAGCTGTATTTCACCAATGGCTTCACCAATATTGTTCTTTAATGCGTCAATTGTCTCTGGCTTGTCGGCGTAACACTTATCTTTGAGGGCACCCCACAAATAATAGTCCAACGGTGTCAAATCACAGTTCCGAGGTGGCCAAACGACATCAGCTCTGCGGCTGATAATGCGATCTTCAAAAACAGGGCGCAAAACATCGAGTGTAGCTTCAGCTGTGTGGCACGTATGCCGTCCTGTTGAAACCAAATGTTGCCAATATCCTCCTCTTCAATTTTTGTGAACAAAAATTCGTTCAACATGGTCCGATAACGATCGCCATTGACTGTAACGCCCACTCCTTGCTCATTTTCGAAGAAAAATGGCCCAATTATGCCTCTGGACCAAAATCCGCACCAAACAGTGACTCGTTTTGGGTTTACCGGCTTTTCAATGTATGCGTGCGGGTTTTCCGTGCCCCAAATGCGACAATTTTGCTTGTTTACATACCCGCCAAGATAAAATGAGCTTCATCCGAAAAGATATTTTTTTTGGCAAAATCGGCATCTTCTGTAAATCGATCGCAGGCCCACTCAGCGAAGCGAAAACGCATTGGATGGTCAGTTGGCCTCAATTCCTGAACCAATTGGACTTTGTATGGCGTCATACCAAGGTCGTTATGTAAAATTCGTCTCAATGATGTCTCCGAAATGTTCAATTGTTGATAACGACGGTGAATTGATGTTGATGGCGCATCACGCACACTTTCTGCCACAGTATCAATATTTTTGGGTGTACGCACTGTTTTTGGCTTTTCACGCTTTGGTTTATCGAAGAGGATGCCAGTTTCTTTCACTTTTTTCACAAGATAACGAACATACGGAGCTGACGGTGCTTCTCTTCTTCCAAAATCCGTACGCAATTTTCGTACACATTCTGCAACATTACCATGATTTTCAAAGTAATGCAATATTTCCCAGCGTTGTTCAAGCGTATAAACAACCATATTCGTTCAGCGGAAGAATAAATCTAATTATCTGTCAAATCAGACATGAGCTAAGTGTTACCATTCACGAAATAGGCACTAGTTGAGAAAAAACTTTAGATGTCGGACCCTTTATAAAGTATTTTTGTTTGTATCTTCATATTCATCATTTTCATATCACATCATAATATTCCGTTGGAAACGATCGCATGCGACGTGTGTTTCGTTTCTTTCGTT
The DNA here is from genome assembly GCA_963932295.1 of Tipula lateralis. NCBI lineage: Eukaryota > Metazoa > Arthropoda > Insecta > Diptera > Tipulidae > Tipula > Tipula lateralis. The sequence goes on from OZ010738.1 coordinate 141,237,165, forward strand.
TGACTTACCTATCCCTTAATTCACTCTTCATATTATTCTAACTAAATAAACGTTATATATTTCCCTTTCCTTTAGACGATTTTTCGTCGATTTTGTTTTATGTACATATGTATCACGGCATACAGTAGAAGGAATGTTAAAGTTTTTAAAATTTTAACGGGATTACTGCCATTGTGTGATCGTTGTTTTGGCAACAATATTGAATGTAATTGGCGTATTACATTTTATTTTTATATATGTTTGTATTGTGTGTGTGTGTTGTATATACATCATTAAAATTTTGGTGTTCAAAACGTCAATATATTAATCCCTCGATCTGCGCGGTAGTTACGTTCGGAAAAAACAGCGCGCAAACCGAAACTGCGCAATGTGAACCCACTTTTGTATTAAATTTGGGGAATACGTTCCAAATCCTAAATTTCTCAAAAAAAAAGGTCTTAGTTGATGGCTTTTTCACCAAGTTGATTGCCAATTTTTCAAAAATTCCATCAGTGCTTTGCTACTTAATTTTTTTTTCTTGGACTATTTCTGGATCATCACTTACGTCTTTTTCGACATTATTATCTGCGAAACCCGTTACCATTACTTCATCAGAAAGATCTTCTTGAGCGTATTCAATAACTTTCGAAATATCTTCTGAACCCCTATCATCAAATCCTTCACCACCAATTTTTTACCCATTTCCACAAGTGCTGGCATATCCACAACTGCTTCTCTGATGCAGCACTCAACCATATTTTTTTCCAAATGGCATTCAAAGTTGTGTTCTTTACCTCATCCCAAGCAAATTTAATATTTTGTACGGCGTCTAAGATGTTATATTGTTGCCAATATTCATGAATTGAGAGTTTATCTGGTTCATCTGTAGCTCAATTAGTTGGAAAAACGTTCTTCTAAGATAATACAGTTTTAACGCAGCAATGACACCTTGGTCCATGGGTTTAATTAAGGAGCTCGTGTTCGGGGGAGGAAATATTACGTTGACATTTGGATGCAACTCAGCCAAATATGCTGGATGACTTGGTGCATGTCAAGAATAAGCAATATGTTGAAGGCAATGTTTTCTCTTTTGCAATAGTTCTCAGCTTCTACGCAAAAATAATTTAAATACCAGTTCTCGAAAATTTTACCTGTCATCCAAGCTTTGTTATTCGATTTCCTATAGACCGGTGGTGAATTCTTTGAAATTCTCTTAAAAGCTCGGGTATTTTCAGATTTATAAAGCTTTGTTCTTATAATCGCCAGCGGAATTTCCACATAACAAGAGTGTTTGAGAATGTAACACCTAAAAACTATAACAAATGTTTAATCAAATTGCAATACATTACCTTAAAACATAATTAAATTAAAATTGTAAATTTCATGTTATTGTCATAAAAGAATGTTGTTTTGATAATTGTCAAGACTAGGTCAATGACATCAATATAAATAAAACAGCTGTAAATTGTAATCCACAACATCATTGCCTACAATTATAAGGTATATTCACCATAAGTATAAGTACCATAAATGATCTACTATAACAGAGAGGTCAGTATTGTAACAAAAAATATAATAGTAGATGGCAATGTTGTTGGAAATAATAATTTTTATGTTGTAAAAAGCCAAAAGAGTCAATTAATGCAATTCATTATATTTTTCGAAGCTCACTAGAGTGCAATAAAGCCAAGGAATAAAAATATCATAGTGTATTAATAAACTTAAGTTAAATTTAAGTATATCAACAAACAAGAGTGATAATCTATATTTTGCAACCTTGAAACCAGGAGCAGATTTCTCTTCTTTCGATATAAACGTTCTACTCGGCATACGTTTCCAGAATAGGCCATCTCGTCGGTTTTGAAAGCTTTGATAGGTATTCACCACTTTCTATTATATTTTTCAAAAATTTTGGAAATGCAGAAGCCGCTACAGTATCAGCACCAGCCGCTTCCACCGTTAATTTTATACTGTGTAAGTTTTGCCGTCTTTTAAACCGTTCAAACCAACCTTTACTGGCTGAGAATTGAAGATCCTCAGACTCTGATGAAGACTGCTCTTCCTTTTTCAAATGATCAAAAATTGATAAAGCTTTACTAAAATAAATAATGCCTGAACCAATGCCATTCTTTTTCGATTTTGGTCCTCTATCCACAAGCTTAGCTATTTTTCAGTCTTCTCTATTACAGAATTTCGATTTTTTTGTGGTTTTTGAAGATTATGGTGTAGAACAAGCAACTGAACTTTTAATTTTCTCAGCATTTGATTTAATTCTTCTTATGCTTGATTTGCATCTATATTTTTGCATTTATATTATGTCTGCTAGCTACTAATACAGATATTTTTTGCCATTTTCTGTTGCTTTAACAATGGCTAGTTTTATCTCCAGTGGCGTTGTCCGCTAGTTTGACTTGATGAGTTTGAAACAAACAATTGAAGGATACTTTTAATTTGTTCTCTTTACAATATTATCTCAATAGGGACCTGTTCGGCTGTTATGCGCACATTATGCCGAGTTGTAGTCTTTGATAGATCAGTCTAGTCTTATGAATGACATTTAATTTTTCATATCTTTTATCAAACGATTAAATAAAATGATTGGATTGTTAGTTTTGATCGGGAATCAAGAGCAGCTTATTCTCAATCGAATTAAACTTGGCAACGGCCCACCATGGTTCACTTTCTATAGCAGTGGTGAAAATATTGAGTGAGCTATGATTATGGATTGGTTATAAGTTATTTTTATAAACATGATGATGTAAGTTCACACGGTTTTGGTGACCAACTAATATACTTATTTCGCGAAATAAATCGTCCACATATCTGTTTTCTCAATAACTGATTGTTAAAATGGTTGTATAACATGAATAGTGCAGTTGAAAAAATATTCATAAATTATCTATTACTGTCAATGGTGTCCATATATGTTAGAGAGCACCATTGACAGTAATAGCGTCACTACCTTCATTTTCGAAATAATTCGAATGCCTTTGCACATATAGGTTGAAACAAAAAAAATTTAAACAATGCAATCTGGAGTTATAATACGGTTCAATTTAACAGTTGAAAACAAGTGCGAAAGTTTTACATTGCTTTACAACACCTATTTGGTATTTTTGAAGTTTCCTTAATTTGGTTTGAGCAGCCGTACTAAAAGTGGAAACGAGGTATGGTAAACGAGAAGTAAATCATTTTTTATCATGCACTGGGACAACAATAGATGTTTCTTAATAGCTTTCAAGTAGATTATATTGTAAGCCTTAGAATCCAAATTTATGAAGAAGTAATACAATCATAAATTCAATCGAAACCTCCCTCGCATATATTTTTGATTATCAAAAGCTCGATATATTGGTATCTGTATTTTCAGCTAAATCAAAATCCATACCTAATCCTTCTCGAAACCCGAAAAAAATTTGATTTGTGTAGGAATTCAAGCATTCGATTTGCAATTAGTTTTTCTAAGATTTAGTCAAACACCTACACCACAACACCGAAATTGAAATGTTTAATTTATTTCAAAAAATGATAAATTTATTTCCTAATTTTTCTTTTGATTTAAGTTATTAAACCAATTATGATTTCAGATGTGGGCATCTAAGTTATCGCTTAAGCATAATTGTATATTCTCCCCAAAATTAAGAGATCCAAGATACATACTTGAATCTAATCACTATTACAAAGGAGTTTTTACCAATATTGAAATATATTGATCTTAGTCTTTAAACTAGAAATCAGATATTTGGTTTAGGACTCGTTAAATTGCTTTTAAATCTAGGAATACCTGCTGTGTATCATCTCAATTTAAAAAAAAAACCATCCGTAGTGAAAAAATTGATCAGTGACTGGCCGATTTGAACGGAATACTTGACCACAGCTAATTCTCCAGGCATAACTCCATTTCGCCATACCAATTGAATAAGGACGAAAAGACAGTTTCACAAAGTTCCCCTCCTAATATCAAGAGCTCTCAATTAATATAATCACCTGCATGTTAATTATTTTGCTTTAATCACTGTATGGCCTTATTGAATTCCTCATAGAATGGATCCTCAATGAACATCCCTGCGATATGTGCTTGGGAGTTTCCGAATACACCTTGTGATACACGTGGAACAATAAGTAGGTCAGAAAAATGTCTATGTCATGTATTGAGTGCCGCATCGACGTTAACCCAGAGGTTACCATTCTGGTTCCGAATAGCAGTTGACCGATATCTTAAGGTGTGGTGCGATCGGATGACTACTTTCACGTGAATTGCGCTCATTACTCAGTTACTGTCATTTTAAGACGTTAGTCTACTTTTGCTCACAAATCTGTTTAGCTGTCCTCCTATATCAAGAACCAATTTATTGTTCCTTGCGATTGTGATCTAAGTGTGTACTTCATTATTGGCTGTATTTCGTTGCTCAACAGTAAGGCAATATTTATTATTAAGCTTATAATTTTTGGGTTTAGTTGTCACTATACCAAGAGTTTGCTTACCGGCATTGACAACCGAAGTTTATAATACTTTCCAGACTATGCTCATTTTAACAGAATGTGTAGCACAATACATTCTTTTAAACAGTTTGTTTAGTTGATAGTTTTACCAAACTAACTTTTGACGGGTGCTTACCGATCTAGCTGGTTATTGTGATGGTATTATATGATTCTTATGTTCCGTGCGAAATTTTTACAAAACATGGGCGCCTTCACTTACAGATATCATATATTATAGTAAATTTAAAAGCGGAACCGCCCAGGTGGCTCAGTGGTTAAAGCTGTGGCAGTTGGAGCGGGAGGTACCGGGTTCGAATCCCGATAGGGGCAGGATGCAAAAGGGATTTTTCACCATCTGATTACGATCGGTGGTGTTAATGAACACATCTATGACCCCCTGTTGGAGTGCAGAACTCATGGGCCGACCCATCTTCCATGTCAGTACTATAGGCTGGCATGGAGCTATGCAATGCGCAGATGGTTCTACGAAAATCGGACCTATAGCCGTACGTCCTCGATTTGGCCGTTAAGGCGTAAAGTAGGACGTAAATAAGCGAACCGCGAAAGAGCTGGGAGAGCCTTGAGCCCCAAAAAAAGATAGCATAGATTAAAATATATAAAAAAAAAAAAAAAAAAATTTAAAAGCGAACTTCAGAACTCGGTCGATATTAAATAAGCTACTTAATTTAAAATGTTTTGATTTGGGGCTTGTTATGACAAATATCATTGACAACCATACTAAGGACTCAGCAACTTGGAGTTATAATCTTAAGCTACTATTAAATGTTTGTTACCCGATACGTTCAAGTCTCGTACTAAAATAATATCATTATATAGTATTTGAATTATTACTGACTAATTATTTAAGACATTTCAGTAATTCAACAGTATCTTATCATGGTGGTCTTCAAATTCCACAGATCTTAGTCATATAAAATCCTAAGAGCTGAGTACAAATATATTGAAAAGGTAAAATTCAAAATAGTGTAACTAATACTCCATTACCTCAACGATCCTCTCTACTATAAGCTTTGTATATAAGTGTTTATCACTAATAGTAGATTAATATCAGAAGCGTAACTGAACAATCAACTGATGATTTGTCGAAATGAGTTTTACCAGTAGAGTAGATAACACGAGGATTAGCTGGAGCAAAATATATTGAAAGTCTCTTGTTATTGATAAAGCAGAAAATTTGATAAACTTTGAAATCAGTGGCTTTACGTTTAATCCTATATTGTTCACCATAGCGTTAAAGGGTATCCTAATAATTTTAGTTTCACTATATAAAATCGGGACTGCAACCCACCAAGATAATAAAGTAGTATAATCAGTTGGATTGAAAGCAATATTAAGCCTGGGGGGCTAGATTAACAAGCTAAATTGGCTAATTTGAGGTACAACAAATTCACACGTAATTATAGACAAACCCATACGTCATCAGCGAGTGATTATTTGGAATGGAATATGGACTGTGATAAAGAAGTTTTTGTTGCCAAGAATTTCAGAGAACTCACCACATTTTGTTTCATGAAAATGGTGCAATATACCAGTGGAAATGTCCATAGCGACATCGCCAGAGAAATCATCTTCGTATTCTGGTGTCACAATAGAGGAGTATGCGATTTAAAGTCTAAATTTTTTCTGTGGGAGTATTGGTTGTTTCTTATGGGGACGAAGAGAACAATTAAGTTTCCAAGCTTTAACAATCGATGAGTTTAGCTGTGCAAAATAAATGGCCAATACCATTTTTTCGATCTTATGTTTATGCAGTAATTTTGAGCAGCGTTACCATGGAGATCGACTGCTCCCATACCTCTGTTGTAGTTATGCAACACAAGTAGTTGCTTATAAAAAAACAAATTTGTCTGCTTCAAGATTTTTTTCATTATTTTTCTTTGCTTTTGCCTACCTTTTAACTGAAACGGTTTGTTCAATTTGATCAAAATTGTTACAATTTCTCTACTATCCTGCCAGCGACAGAACATAATTTTGTTATTTGAATCAAGCTTAAAGTGATGGTGTTCACTTTTCAATTGTTTGCCAGCTTCATGGCCACACCACATGTTCTATTAGACAGTACCGTTCTTAAAGCACATATTTTTTTCTCAGGTAGAAGACACATAAGATGATATGAGGTAAAAAAGTTATCAAAATATACGATGTGACGAGTTGGATGTTGAACATTTTCCAATAATCGAAGCACCACATATGACCCTAACCTAAATTGTTTGTCGTATTTATCTGATGAACGGGCATTAGGTATACAATCGTATAGATAATCAGTCGCAGAACAGAGGTACCACAATTTGTATCCGAAGCAAATCGGCTTGCCACATATATACATTTTGCATGAATGGTCCAAATACCAAATTGCATGAACTTTTTATTGGTGAGATTATATAATGGCCGTAACTGTAATGATTAATATAGAATACAAAAGAGTTAAAGAAAAATACCAAAAAAAGTAAATTCTATTGCTTATTACCTTAACCTTTACTAATTTGTCGTTTTTATCAAAAGTGTAATTGTTGCTGAAGTGTAAATATTTCTTTATTTTTACGAAAGGATTTCTGCTCATTCACTGTTTTACAAAAGGAATGCCCAAAGCTCGGACCCTGTTTGCGAATCCGTTTCGAATTGTGATTCGTTTCGAACGATGGATTCGATTCGAATCTAAAATAGTATTTGTGAATTCGATCGAAAATTAAAAACTACACTGTCAAATAATGAAGACGGATTTTTTTTGGTTAAACCTATACGAATAATACAAACGTTGGAGAAATTTGACGTTTGTTTTTTGGCTGTGTTTTTTGAAATTATATATTGTGCTTTTTACTATGAATAATTTAATTTGAATTTAAATTTTAAAGTTAGGTAAAATAGATATTATATCTAAGGGTGTTTTCCAGTCACCGACTTTGCTTATACCGACTTATTCAAATAAGTCTGCTATCGAGGTGACTTATTTTCTATCTCTTTCTTTCAGTAGAATACTTGTTTGATGATGTATTATAAATTTCTTTGATCTAGTAAACACGATTGTCAACTCGCATTAATAATAAATGTCAAACAAACAAACAACCGAATTAAATTTATTTATGAATTTGTATTATAGTTACTATATAGATAAAAATTTACAATACTTATATTCAAATATTTGTTCTGGAGATGAAGAGGAAACAGTACAACAGTCGTTGTAAGTATATTTTGATAATTATTAAATATAAAATTAATTTCAGAAATAACGTCAATTTACAATTTTATTTATATTTACAATAATTTTAACTTAATATGTAAAGGATATTATGGATATTTATTTTTATAACGTCATTAATTATATTATTACAGGGACTGAAGAGGAAACCTTTAGTCTAATTGCAGCTAGAGGCGCCAAAGACGAGGAATTTACAAAAGGAATTGTTTCGTAACTCTACGGCACTAGATTGTGGGTGGTAATTTTCGTTTGCAGGTGGAACGCTTTTTTCTTCCTGAAATTCTGTGATTATTGCAATTAGATCACCGACATTTAAACAAATATTGTGAAGTATGCAGCAAACAGCGATCACTTTAATTGAATTTTCAATACTAATTTCCAGAGACCGAGGGAAAATACACCTCCATCTAGTCTTCATTAGCCCAAAAGCCTGCTCTATAGCAATTCGAGCTTTACTGTGTAGATAATTAAATCTTGTTTGCAATGGAGTTGCCGAGCGATTTTCAGGAAATGGAGTTATGATTGCAATGGGATCTAGTGTTAATTGGTATCCTGAGTCGCCGAGTAAATAGTAACCTCGTGGTGGATATTTCTTGTTTATATAAATATCACTATTCCTTAGGACTCGTTGATCGTGAACCGAGCTATTTAATTTATGCTCAGCATCACAAACAGCTGCAAAATAATTTAATTTATTAATCTTATAAACATATAACGTATATAAAAGCTTACCTTGTAGTTGAATGCTGTAGTCCAACTTCCTGTTTATGTATTCATCATGTCGATTTATTGGACATTTTATTTTTATGTGCGTCCCATCAATAGCCCCTACTGCCTTTTCAAATGCATTGGATCCTGCACGATTGACAAATTTGGCACCCTCTCTTGCTAAATGATTTTCATCGGGTAACTTAATAATTTCCTTCATTATATTGAGAATCATGTTTAGTGTTCGCTTGACGATACAGTAGTTGTTGGAACATTAAACGCAGCACTAACCACGCGATAACTAGTTCCTGCGACTAACCAGAATAGCGTAACACCAAGTTCCATTTGTGGATCATATCCATGATGCTTTGATGGATAGAGTTCAATTAATTTTTGAAAAGCTTCCAAAGAGATTCGGAGATTATTTTTTATTATTATAGAATCTCGATTCATGATAGCGTCATAAATATGGGTTCTTTTCATGGAACAATACTTTAACCCCTAAAATTTTAATAATTGCTTGAACCAAACACGCATCACAATTTTAATATTTTAAACATTTTTATTTTTGTACATTTATCTTAATTAACATTATATGCATACAAACCTTCCGCATTTCACGATTCTCCAGGAAGAACAGTAAATCCTCATCGCCTTTTAAAATGTTTCGGCATAAATTAATATTCTTATTCACCAAATAATTAATTAACACGAATTTTTTCTTTTTATGAGTCATTGTTCTATTGTATTCAATTAAAAAATAATTTGTAAAATTTGTTTTGATTAGTGGTTGTCAAAATAAGTCACCAATTGGAACAACTTGACTGACTTATTCAAGATGGCGTCAAATAAGTCAATAAGTTTGAAATAAGTCGGTGATTGGAAAACACCCTAAGAACTACATCTTATTTATCAAAATGGATTCAATTGCAGTTTATTTTTCTGATACTGATGATAGTATTACTGAAAATAATGCCTCCCATTTGCGATAAAGGGCACTGAGTGATCAATCGAACATTTAAGAAGTATCTAATGAAATGTAAGTAAAATGTTTTATCGTTATCATATTTAAAGTATATATAATAAATTTTTTAAATTTAGGTTTATAAAGTTGTTTAGATTATCAAAAGCATACGTAAAATATATTATGAATGAAATTAATGACGGTTTGCCAGAGCGAGCTAAATCAACTACAACCCCGAATAATTTAAAATTGGTTGCAACACTACGTTGTTGTGCTCAAGGAAATTACCAGGAAAGCGTTGGAAAAGATTTTTTGTTGGGATTATCCCAATCATCGGTATCACAGACCTTGACTGAAGTACTATCAGTGAGGGAAGAAAGGGTTTGTCCGAAAAGGATTTCATTTCGACAATCAAGAAAAGACAAACAAGAGGAGGCCAATTATTGATTCCCTGGCGTAGTTGGTTATGTTGACGGGACACATGTTAATGAGCATTTATATTTTAAACTAAAAGGAACACACAGTTTGAATATAATGATTGTAATAACATTTTCATATGAAATACTCATACATAAATACATTTTTTAAATTTTTCTTAAATACGTTTTTTTTAGGTATGGGACCACAATTCAAAAATAATTGCAGGAGCTTCACACGATTCGCTGGTGTGGAACTTATTACGTTACCACCAATATTTACAACAACTAAGAAGAAATAATGAAAATTTCAATTATTGGCTAGAAAAAATGTATTTTCATCTTAACTAATTTTTAATTATTAGGTGACTGGATATCCATTAGAACCTTGGATACTAACACCGTATAGAGCCACTAGCGAAGGCAGCAGGGAAGCGAGGTATAACAGTATGCATTCAAAAAACAAGAAATGTTATCGAAAGATGTATTGGAATACTGAAAACACGATTTCGATGTCTCTTGGGAGCTAGAAGATTGCATTACGTTCCGAAAAAAGCAACCCAAATAATAAATGTATTATTTTTTTAATTTATAATAAAAATGTTCTTATAAAATTTAAATATTGTTTTATTATTGTTGTGTATTTATTTGTTGTTCTAATAGTTTATTTTTGGATTTATTTGTTCGGGGTTCATTATTGTTTTGAATGGTATGCTGTATTACGTGATGGTTGTTGTCATCCGATTCTATTAATAGGGGTTGTATCGGTGGTGATGGCAGCGCAAGAATATTTGGATGGCTTATTATTGAATCACCTTGTGATATTGCGCCAGATATGCCATCTACTGCTTGCCTTAATTAAATAATTTTTATGGCGGTTTCTTCTAGTTTTTCTCCACTCGTGTGTGGGTTCTTGATGGGACACCACCAGTAGCTGCGATGTTTTGTTTATTTTATCTCAATTTTTTTATATCATATTTAAAGTCAGCCCAAACTTTTTTCCAACGGTCAGCAGTTTTAATGGGTGGCCCATGACTGTTAACACGAGCGTAGATTTTGTTCCATAGCCGCTTTGTAGATACTCGTGCTTCTATTGTTGAAGTATACCCTCTAGCAAATTCGGTATGGCCTTCCATAAATCTTACCATCAATTCATATTGTTTTATTAGTATTTTTGATTGCTCTTAAATATTCGCAGAAAATTTTAGTTAAAAATTTTGGTTCAATCAATTTCATGAATTCATCATACTATTATATCAAAGCATTCTAAATTAATCGAAGCCGGAATGTTCAAAATGGGCTTTATTTAGTGTAACAAAAAATACTCAAATCAACGTCAGTTTCATACAAAATGTATGAAAGGTAAGGCTTTACTATATAGTAAATATTTGAATGAAAAGTAGTTCAAATTTAGCGTATATTATATTCAAATGAAAACGAAAACTTCAATTTTCATCATGCTTTGAATATTTTTTTATTCAGTTCTTCCATATTACTTAATTAATTAAATAAAATTATGGTATTTTCATGTCTAATAAAGCTCTTACTACAAAACAAAGACAGATATATTTTTAATTTACGATAGCAATATACAATCAAAGAGAAGAGCTCGCAAAGAGAAAAATTAGTTATCGGTATAAAGAATAGGTGTCACTTACATGAAAACAGAAAATAAATGTCAATAAGTTGTTTGTGTTTTGTGAATTGCAATTTTTGTTTTGTTAATTGTTTAATATTTATATCAATAAAAACTATCTGTGTTCTTATGCTGTAAGTTAAACCAATATGTAAATTAAACCAATATATAAATAAATATATACTTCGTCGGAACAGAAATTTTTAATTCAGGTGATTATTTTTGATTATTAAAGAATTTGACATACACATTTGAATTATTTCATATGAATTTCTTTTATTTTCATGTTCTCAAAAATAATGTTACACAAGAAACATTAATTACACATTAATTACATGGTGTCATGAAATCCTCATATATTGAAATTGTGGAGTATGTATGTAATTCAATTTATAATGTGTTCTGAGAGAAGTGATCTGAAAATTCCATGCATCACGATAATCACAATCGCAATTGCCATCAATTGATCAACCATAATACAGTGAAACATGTCATATTGTCATGCAGTGTTTTATTTTCGTTGTATTGATCCACCAAAGCCATATATCACAATTGATGTGTTCAAATCAAAAATTGATCCACCAAAAATTAATTTTGATTTGATAAAGTTAAAAGTATATTCGAATGCTGTTACAGAAAAACCAGCAATATCAATAAGGACTACTATACGACTTAAATTTAATTTAATTTTTGGTATATAATGGGAATATGATATATTGATATATATATATATATATATATATATATATATATATATATATATATATATATATATATATATATATATATATATATATATATATATATATATATATATATATTGGGAATATGAATATATTGGGTATATATAATTATACATATATATATATATATATATATATATATATATATATATATATATATATACATATATATAAATATATATATATATATATATATATATATATATATATATATATATATATATATATATATATATATATATATATGTATATATATATATGTATATATATATATATATATATATATATATATATATATATATATATATATATATATATATATATATATATATATATATACCCACCGAAATTTCTATAAGAACAGTGCTTAAATTATATGAAATGAGATCAAAGTCGCTTTTTTATTTCTTTTATTTTGTATGATTCAACTACATACATAAATCATTTGTTTCTTATTTTCTGTTGTTTTGTTTACGAGTGATTCCCCGAATTTGATATTTCTAGTTTTGTGGTGTGAAATTTCTATAAGAACAGTTTTGATTTATTACTGTTAAGGTAAATATACTCAAATTTTTATGTATTAACTAACCGAAAAAAGTGGAGTGTTCCTTTTTCAGCAAGATTACATTGGTGGCTCTTGTGAAAAAATCATACCGAGAGGTAAAATTTTAAACTCATTGGAGCAAGGCCAAATTCTGGCGTATCATGATCAAGGACTATCAGTTCGCAAAATAGCTAATAAAATTGGTAGAGAATCAACTGTGGTGCAAAATTATCTCACTTTAAAATCTAAATAAGGCACTAAAAAGAGAAATCCAAAGCGTAGCAAAATTAACAACCGAACCAAAAGGCGAATGATTCATCTCGCATCAAATACAGTTCGTACAGCTAACGATATTAAAGTCGAATTACAACTGCCAATTTCTACTCAACGAGTACAACAAATTTTAAAATACGACGGAAAGCTGCAACATCTCAACAGGGTGCACCAAACGAATCTTACGCAGCGACACAAAAAAGCTCGTTTTCTTTTTGCAGAAAAATACCAATTTTGGGAAGATGAATGGCAGAATGTCATATTTAGTGACGAAAAAAAGTTTAATCTTGATGGACCAGGTGGTAATCAAAAATATTGGCTGATCCCCGAAAAAAACCATTGGCCCGGAAGACTAGAAACTTCGGTGGAGGAAGTTTGATGGTATGGGGTGGATTTGCGTTCAACGGTAGGACACCTATTTGCTTTATTTCGGGTAGAATGAATGCAGAAATGTACACCGAATTATTGATGATGTTCTTGTGACCTATGGAGAGGAAATTGCGGGTCTGGAATATGTGTTCCAACAAGACAATGCTGCGGTTCACACAGCAAAGGTAACAAAAAACTGTTTGGCTCATAACAAAATTCCCGTATTGGATTGGCCGGTAATAAGTCCGGACCTGAATCCAGTTGAAAATGTGTGGGGATTATTGTCTGATGCTATATATAAAAATAATCGTCAATTTAATACCGTTCGGGAGCTGAAAAAATGCATTCAGGAGGAGTGGGCCAAAATCGATGTTCAGGTGCTGCAAAAATTGGTGCAATCTATGCCACGGCGATTGCAACATGTAATTTTGAAGAAGGGAGATCATATTTCATATTAAAATTATTGTATCATTTTTTTTTTCTAAAATTTCAATTAATTTTATATTTTTTTTGAAGTGTTTTCATAAAAAAATTTGTACCGAAAATATGACATCTCCTAAAATCATTGACATTTGAAGTTCCTAGTAAATTAATATTATTATTTTTTATATTTATATTCCTTTTTAATTGACTGTTATGTTATATAAACTTGAAATATTGAATTAATATTTAAAATAAACTAGCATATTGCAAAAAACTAAGTGTTCTTATAGCAATTTCGGTGGATTTTGGGTCAAACTTTACCTATGGGTTAGATTAAAAATGTGATCTGATCTGAATCACATGGTGTCATGAGATACATTTAGTAATTTCATGTTAGAAGCACTAAAATCAACCCAACTTTTATTTTAATTAATTAAACTTTTAATTTATACATGTGTCTGGAATGTTGTAAACACTAGTTTATCGATTGATTAATAAATAAAATTTTATATATACATATATTGGATTGTTAAAATTATATTATATTTTTAAAAATTTACAAATGAATATGATGTATCCTAAAAATTATATGTTTTAATTAAGGTATGTATTTCTTTCTGATTTCTCATTGGTGCCATATGACTGTAAAATATTGAAATGTTCAATTATAAATTATATATATATATATATATATATATATATATATATATATATATATATATATATATATATATAAATATATATATATATATATATTTACAGAATGAGTTTCCTAATAAATGCATGGCTTTTATCTTGAAAACGGTGCTAGATAGGAGAAAATTACTTACAATGAAATTTATTAAGAGTCGAGGGGGACATCTAGTGGTGATCTTCAATGACCTTGAAACTTATTATAATAGTTTCGGAGATATAGGCTAAAATTACGTTTTTTTAAATTAGAACCTAGACTTTTGAGTGTTTGTTTTTATTAACCAATTAAAAGTAAATACTTGCTGCTAACACATCATTTTTGTAAAGTGTATGATTTCAGAGATATGAGCAAAAATTGATATTCACTAAAGCAATCGAATTTTCCCTAAGTTCTACAAATTATAATAGAAAATATCAAATGTTCTTTGCGGTTAGCTAATGATGAAAAACTGAAATTGGTTTTAAAATCAAAAAATTTAGATTTTACTAATTGTAATAAACTTAATAATTTGAGTTTTTTTCGGATTGCAAAATTTGTTGAACTGATACATTAAAGCAACATCCACTCATCTGTCGATATTGGCCAAAGCGAGCTTCTAGTTTATAGGTTTGAAACTTACCGAATAAAATATATTTAAACTTGAGATAATCTTATAAATAGTCTGCTATATGACAAAGTGCTTTAGTAGTATGTAATAAAGCAGAATGTGTTTCATTAGTCAGTTTATTATTATTTTTAAGATCATTCCAATTTTGCAACCAATTACAAAATTGTTCTAAAAATTGCAACCCACATCTATTATTTTGAGTGATCGGTACAGCTAACGGTTCCCTTAAATGAAAACCTTTTCAAGGTGTCTTAATGTTTACGGCAGTCCACCAATTTTGAACAATAGTAAGAAATTCTGCTGTACCACGACATTCTTCTCCGAGTATTGATTGAAAGCAATTAATGGTTTTAATTGTTTTATCGTCAAATAAACGGACAGCTAATAATACATTTTGCCTTTCGAAGCTAATCGGATGAAGAACTTTTGGAGCCAGTGCAGGAGCTAGCTTAATCTCCAAATTTTTTTCATTCAAATATATAGCTTCTAATTGACTTAGCTTAGATGTTAAAATTATATTATTATCATTAAAATTAGGAACTGTAAACTGTTTCATCTTATTATTTAACCAATTATTTCGTATACATTTAAATAAATGGACGGTATCAAATAAAAAGAAAATTTTTTTGTCCTTCAAATATGGAGTCCTTCAAATATTAATTAATATAAATTGGAAGATTACCTGTGGTCGAAAATTTTTTCAACGTTTTTCGATTTACTTGATTGTTATCCGAAAGTATTGCAACAACCTCGTACCCTACAGAATGCAAAATTTCTAAAATTTCACAATTTTTAGAATACAAATATTCAGAATCCATTTTTTGAAGCAGTAATACTTTTTATAGTATTCATACGCTACTACTGGCCAATCCGCGAACTAATACTCAAAAATAATATTTTTTTTTTTCATTTTTGACATTTATGTTGTCATTTTATTTTTTATTCAAGGCAAAATATTTAAACTAAGTAAATAATTACAAAATAAATTGTAAAAATGTAAGATATTAGAAAAAATGATTCTATGTGTTTCAGGGTTGAGATTTATTTTAGGTTTGTGTTGTTATTGTGTGAAAATGTTAAACAAACCAAATATATCAACTCATATGTTATATATGTAAATAAAAATTCTATTGTGACAATTTTGTTAGATCGTTCATTTTATTGAACATTTCATGTACATATATATCGTTCATTTCACGAATATATATGGTTTATTTTATAAATTTCCATAAAACGATAATAGTTTTTACATAGTTATGTTCTATGTGTTCAATGCGAAAAATAAAAATTGTAATGTATTTTTGTCACGAGGAATGTAAATATTGATCAGCTGATCAAGTTCTTCACAACTGAAAGATGGAACTTTCAGTTTAAATTCATTTAGTTACATAAATTTCTTTAAAGTTGCTTTCATGTAATAATTTATATCATTAAAATAAATCAATTTTTGTATTTAATTTTACAAATTTTCATCAAAAAATGTTTATTAAGAAATGAGGTTGACTATTTTTATGCGAGTCAAATCAAGAGAGAATTAGAGCGAGTGGAATATACTTTAGACGATATCGTAATATCGTATATTTGGCGAATATACGATATCGTAATATCGTATATTTTTTTCCTCTCATTTTTGACATTTAGTTATTTATGTTGTCAACTTATTTTGTATTTAGTACATGGATATGTAAACTAAATAAATAAATACAACATAAATTGAAAACTTACAAATAAGGTTTTCGAAAAAGGATTCTCTATGTATTTCAGGGTTGAGAATAAAGTTTAAGTTTCTGTTATTATTTTGTGATAGTGTTTAACCAAAGAAATATTTTCACTCATATGTTAATTGAATAGATGATCAAATTTTGTTAGCCGATATCATGTAATTTATGTTATTATATGACATTTAATGTAAATATAAATAGTTCATTATATAAATTTCCGTCAACTTAATAGTTATTTATAGTTAATCAGAAAAATAAAAATTGTATGTTTTGTTTTCTCATGAGGAATGTAAATATTGATCAGCTGATCAAGTTAGTTTGATTATTTTGTGCGAGTCAAGAGAGAATAGAGCTAGTAAAATATATATTTTATACGATATTGTATATATAAAATTGAAAAGCACAAAATATATATAAATTTTGATGATTTTATGACTAATTTTTATTGAAATTTGTTCTGATTTGAAATAATCGATATCTGTTACGATCTTATTTAACCCTTTCTCTACTGTTTTAAGGAATAAAATTGTAAAAGCTCTCACTTATAGTAGCTTAAAACTTTAAAACAAAAAGGTGCATTTTGTATGGGTTTCTTGCCAAAACACATATTTTTGATACACTAAATAAAGCTCATTTCAAAAACTGAGTACTCATTCTGGCTTTATATATCCAGGGGACTTTGATTATATACATCAACTATTAAAAAAAATTCCATATATATCATATAACATTACAATTATTAAAATAAATATGCATTTTAAATAAAAAATTAAAATTATATATTTCTACAGATCTACAAGACATGTAACAATTTGTCCGAAAATTATAAGTTTATTTGAATCTTGGCGTCGATGTCCAATTTTATCTATCTATATTTTACCTACATTTTAAAATTATGTATCCGTTTCCTATGGCTTCTTCAACAAAACTAACAACGAACAGAAATTCGTCCACGAACGTATAATTATTGCTCGAAAACTGATTGCCCGAGAAGGGAAATTTCCGTTCGTTAGACGTTTTTTTGTTATACGTTTTCGATAATTACTGTACGTTTTCGAATTCACAAATACCAATTTTTCGAAATCGTCATTCGTTTGTTCGAATTCACAAAAAAGGGCACTGGGAAGAAGACCAATAATCGGAAATTGCTGGTAACGTTTGGAAACCAGATAGTACTAGGATACCAATAAATCGTTTCAAAATAATTTGATTTATTCTGAAATCAGTATTATGTTGTGATTTGTCTCATTGAAACAATTGTATTACAAAGCCTAAACATTCTACGCCGGTATTTTCATCTATATTTTGAGTTATTAAAACAAGTGTTTTTTAAATTTTAGATAATTAAACTTTCCTTTGAGTGACAATATATTTATTTATTTTATGTAAATCGATTTCGACGTTACGTCTTCTTCAAGTATTTGAAGAAGACGTAAAAGTCGAATTTTGAGGAGGTATGATTGTAGTTGCACCAATTTCCTCATCATTGTCGCTCCAGTTCCCGATAATATAACTCAATTGGGCTATGGTTAGTGGACGACGTGGGTCAAGTTTTTGACATTTTTTCATACAATAGTTAGATTGTATGAACGAGAAAATGAACGGTTGAAACTATAAGAGAAAAAAATGTCAAATAGTTACCAGCGTTCGATTAATCGAACCAGGATTTACACAAACCAGGCGTACTCCATATGTATGCGAGCACAATGTATGGCACGGTTTTAGATAGCCTGGTTCGTAGGCAATCATACCATTTCGTTACTTTTTTCATTACGATTAATTTTGATGTTATTCTTCTTTTAAATACAGGCTGGAAAATAGAAGTTTTGTAAATATGAAATTACAAAAAGGTGTAGTAAAGTAGATGTTGGTAAAATATACTTTGAAACGCCAATATTTCAAATTATAATATTAATCTAATAAAAAGGAGGCAAGGTTTTTCTATCATAGAAAAACAAAAATAGGTAAAATAATGAAAAATTGATGTTCGAACACTGGTAGGATATGGGTTAATAATTTAAATAATTGTAAAACGGATAATCGGATAACTTAAAGATCGATTTAGGTGTATTTTAGGGTCTCGTGAACTACACTAAAATGAGTACAACCTTTAACAGCATCGCAGATAATAAACGTATGCTCTACTCTTTATAATATATGCAGTGTCACTTTAAAGTTTAAAAGAGGATCATTATTAAGGGAGGAACATTATTTAATGCAAAATTAAGTCGGAACAATCGCGTAGATGATTTGCACCATCCACTGCCCATTGCAATTTAATCGAATACCTGACGTCTAGTGAACAAAAAGTCTGGTATCTTGATGGAACGCCTCTAGTTCCAGATATTTTTTGCTTAAGTTTCATCTTAATATGTAACAATCACTCCAAACTTTTTCGAAGCTGTATGGTTTCGAATTGGAAGTTAAAATTATTGGGGATTTCCGTCTGTAGCTTGTAACGCTCAGTAAAATTATGATAACTGAAAACACAACCTAAAACCCACGTATAAAAATTACAATTAAATTATGTTGATATATTAAATTTAATTATTAAATCAAACTATAAATTAAAAACCAAGAGTTTTAATTTTTTCGTATTTAATATAAAACTTTTAACAGTTTTACATATAAAATAAATAATTCCTTACATATCTCAATTTGATAAAAATACAACGATCATATACTCGGTCATAATCGTATAAAAACTGTTCGAATCCGTATTGCACAATAAGGGAAATTTTTCATCGTATCGTTCCTATGACACGTATTCGTAACACGTTATTGTACGAATACGTATTCGGAAAAAGGGACCCTGAATTAAGCTCCAGATTTGTGCGTTGCCCTTGTAGCAGCAGTTATCCCGTTGAATTAAATGCGGAATGCAAATGTCCGATCGTTTTTAGAAAAATATACCGAGCATAAGTTTCCATCTGAAAATACTTTACGAGTCAGTTATGTCAGAAGCCTATACAAAAGCACCATCGATAACATTAAACGTCATGTAAAAAAATAAATTTATATGGATATTTATTGATGAGACAACTGATGCTGGTGGCAGGTATGTGGGCAAATAAAAAGTTTTATTGAACACAGCACAATTAGAGAAAGTGAATCGCACCACTGTTGCTCGTCTTTTTTATAAGTTGATTAAGATTTTGGGGGGATAGTTTCAACAAGGATAGTAGAATTTTACTCTTCATAACTGACTCAGCACCATAAATGATGTGCACTGACTCAGTCTCCATCGTATATGTGAGCAGGTACGTGAAATTTAGCTTAAGGTTGATCAACTTATATCAAATATTAAAAAAGTATTTTTAAAAGTTCCATCGCGAGATGATTGTTAAAGAAATTTCAGCTGCAATATATTATGCATATAATTTTGAAAAAATAATCCATGTTCCATGGATTGGACGATGACGAGGCAGCTACTACGAGATACCATAGTAAAAGCTGGTTTAATTTTAAATGCAGTAAATTATTGGTTTCTTGGCACTGCTCCATTACGAAATTGGAACAAGTTTAAATAGTAATGGATACTGCAAATAAACCAAATCTCATAGAAGACGATGTAGCTGATATTATAAAACAAAAATTCATCAGTTTAATTGAGAAAAATCATGGCTTCACTAAATTAACTGACATTTCAACAACGATAACGGGGGTCATCCAAGAGTTTCATAACTGACAAATATACAGTTGAAGAAATATTAACATTTAAATATGAGCCAATAACATGAGTTGATGAGAAAAGTAGTTTTTCGATGTATAAGAGCGTCTTCCGGCATAGCTTTTTATTCGAAAATTTAAGCGACATGTTTGTTATTTATAACAATAAGCCAAGCAATAAATTTTATAATTATTTTGAATTTGAAAATGTATTTTGACATAAAACAAATGTTTAAAATGGCAAAGAGCATGTGATTTTTTCTTATGTTTTATGGGATTTTATTCTATTACGAGTGTTTCCAGAGTTTTAACAGTTTTTTTGGAAAACGAATAATCACCGACTAAATGGCGTAGTGGTTACAGCTGCGGCAGTTAGAGTGGAAGGTACCAAATTTGAATCCCGATAGGGGCGGGATGCAAAAGGTATTTTAAACCATCTAATTACGATCAGTGGTGTGAATGAACACATCTAGGACCACCCTCTGTTGGAGTGCAGAACCCATTGGCCGACCCATCTTCCATGTCAGTACTATAGGCTGGCATGGAGCTGTGCAATGTGCAGATAATTCTACGTAAATCGGACATATAGTCGTACGTCTTCGATTTGGTCGTAATGGCGTAAGGTAGAACAGTAGAGTTTCGCACGTACAGTTAAAATAGTTCACGAAATACTGGCCGTGACAGTGCTAACTGATTTGGGCTGAATGGGAAATAATTAATAAAACTGGTCTGTTGTTGCGTGCCATTTGATTTTGGTGTATAGGACGACATACCTTAACCTATATCAATACCATTTTTGTTGTCTGCACCAAAAAAAAAATTTGATTGAATTTCATGATCAGTTTGCGGTAGACAGTGAATTGATTTGTGCGACCAAAAGAGAAACGGTCGTAGTGGATAATATTAAGTATATTCTAAGAATACTTAAATTATTTCAATATACTTAGATCATCATATCCAAAATTTTAATAGTGAAATTCTACCAAAAGAAATTGGTTTGATTTCTAGTTAATTTAAAAAACACTGTTTTTAGTTTGGATTAATTTTACCTAAAAGAAAGCGAGATAAATAAGCTGTGACACGTAGGATCCAACAAAGGCAATACTTGGCGGTTGTTTTAGACGAGCATATCGCCATTGAGAACTACCTAAAACCAGCTTGATTGAGTGGATCCCGTTTAATAAAAGACGCCACACCGTTAATCGGTTGTGGCGCTAATTTCATCGGAGTGATATAAGATCTATCTACATTTGTTGCAATAGAGTTTTCTTTTTGCAATACGGCAGTTAGTAGTAGATAATATTTTATATTTGATAGTGTTTTCATAGTTACATAAAATAACATTTAATTAACTTTAATTGAAAAAAAAAAAAAAGTGTTAGATTTAAGTATTATTCACTGGTCGTGAAGATTATTTCAGTGTTCGAAATGTTTACACGTCCTCATGTATATATTTAAATAACCTTAGTTTTAGCGGTATCAAGCCAGCGCGATAGTAAGGAAGACGCTGCAAGGTCTTACAGTGGACGCCAAACCGAAACCGTAAGTCATTTTTTTTACATATTTATTATGAATAATTTAAAGGATCTATTTAAAATATATGTGATGAGTGAATTTTAACGACCAGTTAAATAACTTAATAATTGCTTTGTTTTAATAGTATCATATGTTACTATACCCATTGAATTTAACATAAATAAATGAATTAAAAATACTTAAGTTTATTAATCCGAATTTATATTCATAAAAAAAAATAGTTATGATTAGATAACAAACGATCGAATATGGAATAATCTTTTTTTCTTGATTAAACAAGAGTGTGGTAAGAGAAAGACGCGATCTTAATGAAGGCTCATTTAACGTTGGATGTGAATTATTTTTGTTAATACAATAGACAGCTGATCACTCGAACCCACCCGTAGGCGAGCCAACCCGTAACCTCATGAGCCAAAAGATCAGTACTCGTAAGAATAATTCACCACAGAACGAACATAAGCGAATCGCGAAAGAGTTGGGAGTACCTTCAGACCCAAAACAGATTGGAAAGATAAAAATCATACAAACAAACAAAAGAATCGTCTTTTTGCTGATTTTTAACAGCATGTTTTTAATGCATATAATACAATTCCTAAAGCATATTGTAAGCGCTTAAAATCGATTTAATAGTACATATTTTTAGTTGCCCTAGTTATAACATTTAACACCATTTACAAAATATAATAAGATGTTTCGAAACCCACTCAATTTTTTCCACATTCTATAGCCATTATCGGCCACTCCTATAGATGTTGACTCAAGTTTAGGTTTTGATTTGTGTAGATATTAGAATTAATTAACTCAAAAGGAGTGCGCGTTCAGATATTTTGATACGAAATTAATTCCACTAGTTTCGAATCACACTCGATTTTTCCACATTCCATAGCCATTCATATATTATATGTTATAGATATTGACTCAAGTTTGGCTTCTGAGTTGTATAGATATTAAAATTATCTGATTATACACCAACATACAAAAGGTTAGACCGTTCAGATATTTTGCTATGAAATTATTTTCACAACCACCAAATCCCATTTATTTTTTCCACGAACCATAGCCGTTATCGGCCATCCCTATAAATGTTGACTCAAATTTGACTTCCGTTCATCATAGATTTAGAAATTATTAACTTATACAGTAAAATGCAAAAGGTTTTGCGTTTCTATGAAATTAATTCCACAAACAACAAATCATACTCATATTTTCCTCGATTTTTAGTCATTTTTAATTTTCCTTAATTTAGTTTGAACTTAATTAATTAGTGGTTTTCCTTGTTTTGAATATATAAATATCAAATATTTTATTTTTTGAAAAAAATTTTATTAGCCTTACAAACCGTACTTGAATCGTTTAATTTTAGCTTTTATTATAGTTAAAAATTTATTATTGAACTATTTTAAAATAATTTATTGGAAAAATGTGGAATTCTTCACACCCGTCACTACAGTAGTGTCTCCAACTTGTTGCGATTCACTTGCTATATTCTCATGGTTTGCATTCGCTTGTTGTATAGTGTTATCTGTTAAATTGAACTTAAAAATTAAAATATTACATACTTTTCAGTTGGATTCGAGCCTGCTTCTACGTTGACAACTAACTACGTACTCAGCCTACTATAACTACTCGACCATTGATTCTCACGAGTCACGACGCTTACTGTATTGATTAGTAGGCATATTCGTTACAATATACAAAAATAGTTTACACACTTAAAATCTTAAAGGATCTTAAATCGAATAATTCATAATTATGATATTAACCAGTCCTATCTGTCAAAATGACCGTAGAAATGATTAATATAAATATAAATTTTTATTTGTCATCTTCAAGATAATGGTATTACCATTGTTTTGTTTAAATATTACCTGTATTAAAGCGTTTTTCAGTTAAATTTATAGTATAAAGGATCAGATGAAACCAATAAAATTCCATCACACTGTTTCGTATAAATTATGTTGGTAAAATACCATCATAACTCACCTTAAACATTCGTATAATTTATAAAAACAACCAACACACATCACCTGCCACATCTTTCGTATATCTATACAGATATTATGTATACATACATACAAAATAAATTGAAGAATGTTTTCAATCAAGCTTCCCATAAATTTTCATTTCTCATTTCTATTTTTTATTGCTTCCATCATTTAACAATAAAGTGAGAAAAATTCCAAGGTGGAAGAAAAAATTCAATTTGTTACTGACAATATACGAAGTGATAAAAATTGAAAGATATTTTCATTTTTATTATCATATTTTTTCTTAACTCATTGAAATCGACTGCAATTCATCGACGAACCATAATCGTAACCTCATCACAACACAATACTCGTATTGTACACACCTATATATTATATGTATGTTCGGTTCGTTTGGTTTGAAAAGATATTTTGACGGTAAAGTATAGCTCGGGTATGTATAGACAAAGTGTTAGCGCTTATTGTATGTAAATTGATAAACGAATAATTATGTGAGACAATAGTGAGAGCACTTTCATTCAAAGGTTCCTCATGTATTTCATCTTGAATAAATTTATCACTAAGATTTTGCGTGCTATAGTGTATGAGTGGTATGTGAAAATCTATATTATATATTGAAGCAATTTAGAAGATTGTGTTCTGTTGTGTAGAATATGTCGAGTGGGATCTAACTTTTACTATATATGGGAATGATAAAGTGTTCTAATAAATATGGATATACCAAAGAATAATGAATAGACGTTCTTTATTTTGTGAAATATGTTCCGGTTTAATTTTAATGAAAAAGTTTGACAGTCCACAAAGCAAAGGCATCTCGTTCTCGCATTTGTACGTCACCAGAAGCAAAAAAAAAGATGTTATTTTTCAATGTTTAACGAATAAAGGCAAACAAATATAATTTTCAAAAATAGTATTTTACGTTTTCGAAATAAGAAATTCATTTATCATCTTATACGGTTGTACGAGTATGTGTACACAAATTTGTCATATATTTATGTTTCCAAAATGAAAATAATTTTGGAAACCAACATTTTTTGTCTTGGTTTTGCAAAGAAAATTCATTTATTATTACATATAAAGAGTGATCCAATAGGCGGTACTTTACCAATTGGGATTCATCCGTGACAACTGTCATGTTCATATGACAATTTTGTTTAGTATTTATTTACATTGAGCCCCGTAAGGGCATCCATGTTTCGTAAATATTTCAAACGAAATATAAGACCCATAGAGAATACCACCACAGTATCCAGAGCTTGTCGTAGTAGGCGATTAAATCTGGATGGACACGAAAATGATGATCGGCACGGCGAACGTGCAGTCACTTAAAAAATCTGGGGCGTTTGACTGCCTTATCACATGTATGAATGAGTAACGGCTTGAATTCGTAGCGCTACAAGAAACTCGGTGACCTAAAAGTAAACACCATGTGTCTCAAAACTAAACATTGCTACACAGTGAAGATAAGTTGGCCAATCTTGGACTTGGATTTCTCTTTGGACCATAGGTACAAAAGTCTGAGTTGGATTTTTAAGCAGTGGATAGTTAAATGTGTACCCTTTGCTATGAGATTATTCAAACTATTAATTAACTGTGTACATGCACCCACTGATGTAAGCCAACTACAAGATAAAGACTCATTTTACAATAATTTGGATAATCTGATGGGCTCTATACCTGATTACGAAATCTGATTGATTCTGGGTGACTTTAATACTAGAGCTGGCAGAAATCAGACTGACTTATGTAATAATATAAGTCGGTACTCCCGATACGAAACTGCGACCGAAAATGGATAAAGAATAATGTACTTTGCGATCGCTCATGATTTTAAAGATCATTCTTTCCTCATAAAAACATTCATTTGGAAATATCTACGTAAAATCTCCGAAGCCAAATTGGTCATGTATTAATTTCAAAAGAGCATGCTCGGGCTGTCCAAGGCGTGAGAATCGGTTTTAAACAATATTCGTAGGCAGTGACCATAATCTAGTCAAAACAAAGCGACGATGGAAATTTTATTAAGTCAGGGAGGACAGAAGAATATAAAACGTGATTATCCTGTGAAGGTATGATAAATGAAGAAACGCAATGAAAAATATCAATCTTGTCAGCAATAGTAGTTTGCGATCTAACAACCAATCTGAAGAAGTGAACAATGATAAATGGCGTGAACACTTTTCTGCCTTACTTAATATTCCACATGTATCATAGCTGTATTTGAATACCCTCAAATACAGATCGCGGAGATGTTCATTGAGGATCCATCATATGAGGAATTACTCATGGCCATGCAGAGATCAAAGAAAAATCGTTTACCTGAACGGATTAGATTAATTCTCTTGATTTTCGGAGGGCTAAATAAATAATTAAAGCAGGCGGAAATAATTCCAGAACTCATGCCACTAGAGGTCCACGGTTCAACCCACATACACATACAGATTAAACACACCGAATCATGATTGATGAATCGTCACCACCCCGGGAATCGACCCCGAGACCCCCAAATGACAGAGCAAGTACGCTATCTTCTCTGCCACGAGAGGGCTAACTTTGAGGGACTATTTTTTTTACCTTATTCGATTTGGTATGGCGAAATGAAGTTATGCCTGAAAAATGAAAAGTGGCCGCGTTATGCTCAATATTCAAGAAGGTTGATTGCTTGAAATGCGAGAATTATGCCTTTATAGCTCTCCTTTGAAATCGGTCAGTCACTGATCATGTTTGTTCGCTATGGACGATTCTTTCCAGGTACTATGAAACATCTCGCGATGTACAATAGGTATTCTCAGATTTCAAACAAGCGTATGGCTCGATCAGTATATAGTGAGCTTGAATATTTAAGAATACCAAACAAATACGTACACCCTGTGTAAAATGACAGTAAGGCAGTCACAATTTTATGTCCAAATTGAGAACAGACTAGTACGGTTGTTCGACAAAGAAGATGCCCTGTTCTCGATACTTTTTAATCTCATGTTGGAATACAAGATTTTATCAGATCTGCTGTCATGTATAACTATGCGAGTTGGACCTTGACGGATGAGTACGAAAGATGGCTACGAGCATTCGAGAGAAGATGGCACATACCTTGTTTTTTTTTCAATCAGGAATTTAATTCGAATTCCTGATATGGTGCCTGAAATCAAAGGACAGTGAGTACGCTGGCTCGGTCACATTCTGCGTGCGGATCCAAACCGAATGATACAGCGTTCTTTTGAGGTAGAACCGCCTTTCGGTAGGCAAAGAGGAAGCGCCATTGATTTGGTTATGAGCGATGGAACACCTCCAAATTGATCCATTTTTATGATTGATTGGATAAGTCAACAAATAAAATTGTCGTTTTTGGGCTGATGAACAGTCAGAAGAGATGCAAGAGCTTCCAATGCATCCTGGAAAATGCATTGTTTGGTGCTGTTTATGAGCAGGTGGCATTATTCCACCGTATGACTTTTTAAAATGCGGAAAGACAGTGTGAAAACGTCAATGGCGAAAACTACAGAGCAACAATCAATGATCCGACTTGTGGTTTCAACCAGATGGTGCATCGTACGACACAGCAGGCCAAACCATCGATTAATTGAAAGAAAATTTTAATGAGAACATTTTATCAAGTGAATTGGCATCCAAGATCTCGTGATGTGACGCCGTTAGATTGCTTTTTATAGGGGTATCTGAAATCACTTTTTTATGTCGACAAACCACAATCGCTAAGGTAGAAGCGAAAAGCATGCGTAACGGAATATTGGCTGAACTGCTCGACAGAGTACTTAAAATTTGACTCTAAGAGCCAGTCGCAAACTGTGATTTATTAAGTTTTATTTCAAGAAAAAACTTCTCGCATCTCTTATTGAATCACCCTTTATTGTATGAATGTTATTTTCAACTTAAATGGTATTTCTTGCAGAAGACAAAAAACAAAAACAAGACGAATATATTATCAGCAATATATAAGATACCAACTATAACCAATATATGAAGATGAAAACTTTATTTTTTATCCTAAAAATTCGTTATTGTTGTTCATTGTTCCCATTTCAGAATCTCCGGTAGTTATTTTATTTACCGTACATATGCTATATATGTACATATAGCCATATTACTTGTTTGCCAACTCTAGATTTTTTTCAAATAGATGACTAAAGTTTGGCTAAAGTAGTAAAAAAGTTTTGACATGCATCGTGAAACAGAACATAGTTACCTAAATAGTCTTCTATAAAATTGTGTTAAAAACCAGATACTTACTCGTTAGAGTGAAGGTATATACAGTATTTCAAAACAACGCATTCAAAATAAGCAGAAGATGCCCACATTATTTTCATACATGTCTAGACTAGAGGTTAGATATAGCAAAATATATAATTGCCTCATTATTCTGATATTCGAAGATTAATGGTATAACAAAAACAAAATATTTGTGAGTAATCTCGATATTTCTCGTTTTTTTATACTGTACACGTCAATTAATCCAACAAGATATATTTACATAGACCTACGAGTATGTATACACATTATGTATGATTATATTATTAGGTTATATGTATGTTAAATGATGTGTAATTCCCAACACGATATGTATTCAACCTTATATATGTATCAAAAACCAATATTAATCTATGTTGCTAAGTGAATTTTGATACGTTTAGATGATAATTCAAAACGCGCCATCCTTTCATTATGTCTAGAACATTGGTTCAGTCATTCGATTGGGAATAATTTTATTTGATGCTTCCGACACTAAAATAATCATTAGCACA
Organism: Tipula lateralis; assembly: GCA_963932295.1. Lineage (NCBI taxonomy): Eukaryota > Metazoa > Arthropoda > Insecta > Diptera > Tipulidae > Tipula > Tipula lateralis. Next base: position 141,265,891 of record OZ010738.1, read on the forward strand.
ACGATAAAAATGTATACCGAACATATGCGCAAGTCTAGACTGCAGTAGCCGTAGGGACACAGATGATTAAAAATCTTTTGAATTACGCGTACATAAATCAAAATTCGAATCTACAAAGCCCATAATAAATACATGTACATATGTGTAAATTACCTCAGACTTTCAGCACAGAGAAAATATAAAAGTTTATCTAAATTATAAAATTATAAGTGAGTGTAAATACTTGGTTTTCTTAAAAATATTACCATGTTGAAATTTTCGCAATTCAGTGGTTTAAATATCGAGTTTTCTTATATGTAAATGGAAGCGAATGATTCTTAGATGACTAATACAGTAATTTGTTCCCAATGAGGAGGAAAACCCATTATACATTATAAACTGTATGTAGGACCCACTTAAAATATCCTCATTTTAGACACTAGTCAATCCTGGAGCTACTTAAATTGCACCAAGATGGTGTGTTGTGGTTGTTTTAGAATCTTGGTTTTTACTGTCTAAGTTGGCACTTGTGATCTTCTTTCATAATAGATATTCATTCACAGGTTTTTAGTATGTCCCAGTACGTTTTTGTTTCGATCATAACATTTACGATGTTTTCGGGGGTTAAAAACCAATCTCTTTTACTTTTTACCAATCTTTTTCCCACCTTTTCCAACTCTAAAAGTGTGTTGCGCATTGTCGCCGTCCGCATCTCTTCATATACATATATACGAAAAGTTTTCTCCTCTTGTCCTGATGATAAGATATTTACTGAATACCCATGCCCCATAAGAAATTGTGTGAGAAAATAACTAACTTCCCCATGTGTTATCTCTGACCACGCATTGAACCACGGGTTTCAACTTGCAATCTTTCATGTAAGCATAGCGCGACGTATTTTGACTCTTGTTGTTCGTTTTGTTTCAACAACACCGGGCCGTTTTTGATATTATAAATTCGTTTCTTTCCTTCCGCTGTTAGTTCATCTGGAATTACTCCGATTGACACTAAGAGCAGTTTCAGATACCGTTCTGTATGAACTACAAAACCCCTTAGCGCCTCCTGGTTTTGTTTCCCAAAATTTAGCTTGTTATTCAAGTGGACCTCTAAGTATTTGACTAATACCTTATTACCTAGTAATACCTTATTTAATCATTTCCGACTTGGAATAGAACATGGGTTGCCATCTGTGTCCTAGTAAACAGGGTAAGCTCCGTTTTTACGCAATGTAGGTCAAACCTTGATCATTTAATTAAGAACTGGTCCTGCTCATGATTTGGTTGAGTTTTTTTTTGTATCGATAGTATCTCGGATGATCAAAACCGTTGCAATATCCTTTTCATATACTCTACAAAGAAAGTATTTTCTGCAATTCCATCATAAGACAGATTTCATAGCTCAGGGCCTTAGATAGATCCTAGGGCTGTATTCTTGTGACCTATATTTTAACTGAGTCGTTTTACTTCTGTGTAGGATTCCCAGTAGTACTTTAATTTTTTCATTTTATTTCCGGCATTGGCAGACAACCTGATCCGAGAGCGTGATCAATTTGAACTTGGTTTTGTTAGAGATACCATTATCCTTGCAGTAGGATCTATAAGCCCTGTGGTTGGGGGCATTCGTGTTTCGTAAATATTACGAACGAAACATGAGACCCATAGAATACCACCACAGTATCCAGAGCTTGTCGTAGGAGGTGACTAAATCTGGTTGGATCGCTGGGCTGACGACCCGCATCCGTAAAACAGTGAAAATGTTAAAAATGTCAACCAAAATAAAAAAAATCGGATACCGCCAAAACAACAAAAAAAACGAACCCCCGCTTAAGTACCCGGACACGAGATTGAGGATCGGCACGTGGAATGTGCAGTCATTAAGAAAACCTGGCGCGTTGGACGGCCTTATCACATGCATGAAAGAGTATCGGCTGGAACTTGTAGCTCTCCAAGAAACTCGATGGCCTAAAAGTGGAAACCATGTGTCCCAAGGCTATACGTTGCTACACAGTGGAGATGACCTCAGAAATCTTAAGGTTGGATTTTTCATTGGGCCACAAGTAAAAAAGGCTGTCTTGGACTTTCAAGCAGTCGATAATCGAATGTGTAAGCTTCGCTTGCACATGCGATTAGCCAACCTGTCAATTGTCAGTATACATGCGCCCACTGATATAAGCCAATCCCAGGATAAAGACTCATTTTACAATAATCTGGATAATCTGATGGGTTCTATACCGGAGCACGATGTCAGATTGGTGATTGGTAACTTTAATGCTAGAGCTGGCAGACATCAGACCGACTTATGTAACAATATAGGTCCGTACTCCCGACACGAAACTGTGACCGAGAATGGGGAAAGAATGATGTACTTTGCGATCGCTCATGATCTCAAAGTAGCAAGTACATTCTTTCCTCATAAAACATCCACTTAGAAACATGGACACATCCACGTAAAACATCCCGAAGCCAAATTGACCATGTGTTGATTTCAAAAGGGCGGGTTCGGGTTGTCCAAGACGTGAGATCGTATCGGTCGTCAACAAAATTCGTAGGCAGTGACCATTTTATGGTTGCTGCAAAGCTACGATGAAAATTTTCGTACAAGTCAGGAAGGACAGGAGAATATACAACGCGATTCTCCTGTGAAGGTCTGATAAACGAAGAAACGCAACGAAAATATCAAGTTCTTGTCAGCAATAGCATTATGCAATCCAATTACCGATCTGATGATGTGAACAGTGTCTGGGAAGTATTGAAAACCTCGGTTGTCGATGCTGCCCAGCACACTCTCGGTATAGTGAAAACTAAGCCCAAAAATGATTGGTTTGATGAGGAGTGTCGTCTTGCTGTTGAGCAACGAAATATAGCCTATAATGAAGCGCAGACTCGGTTTACAATCGCAAGGAAAAACAAAGCAGTTCTTGCTAGGAGGACAGCTAAAAGAATGTGTAGACCGAAGAAGCGAGAATGGTGGAAGGCTAAGGTCTTAAGAATACAACAACTCAGCAATGAGCACAATTCGCGTGGTTTCTTTAAAGGAATCACCGAATTGCACCATACTGTAAGATCTCGGTCAACTGCCATTCGCGACCAGGATGGAAACCTCTGTGTTAACGTCGATGCGGTACTCGATACATGGCGTGAACATTTCTCTGATCTACTCAATGTTCCACATGTATCACAAGCTGTGTTCGAATACCCTCAAATACAGACCGCAGAGATGTTCATTGAGGATCCATCCTATGAGGAATTCACAATGGCCATGCAGAGATTAAAGAAAAATCGTTCACCAGGAGTTGATTGCATTAATTCAGAGCTCTTGATATTCGGAGGGCTAACTTTGTGGAACTGTTTTTTCGACCTTGTTCGATTGGTATGGCGAAATGAAGTTATGCCTGACGAATGGAAAGTGGCCGCGTTATGCCCAATATTCAAAAAGGGTGATCGCTTGAAATGTGAGAATTATCGCGGTATAGCTCTCCTTTGCACAGCATACAAGTTACTGTCATACATTATCTTGGGAAGAATTACTCCTCTAGCGGAGGAAATTGTCGGTGACTACCAAGGAGGATTCCGTCCAAATCGGTCAGTCACTGATCAAGTTTTTTCGCTACGGATGATTCTTTCCAAGTACTACGAAACATCTCGTGATGTACACCAGGTATTCCTAGATTTCAAGCAAGCCTATGACTCAATCAATCGAGAGAGATTATGGTATGCGCTTGAATATTTAGGAATACCAAACAAATACGTACACCTGTGTAAATTGACGGTAACGCAGTCACAATGCTGTGTTAAAGTTGGGAATCGAGAACTTTTGCAATCAATTCCGGTGTTCGACAAGGAGATGCGCTGTCCCCGATACTTTTTAATCTCATGTTGGAATACAGTGCTGAGAAAAAAAAATTGGGCAAACAAATTTAGTGCAAATTGGAGTCGTTTTTTGCTAAAATTACAAAACTTTTGAAAGCAATTTGTTTATTGTTTCATTTTAAATACATGTATGACGTAATTTTTTGAAAAAAAAATTGACATGCAATTTAGGGTTAAGCCTTCTGTGTTAAAGCTTTTTGGCGAGACTTGCAAATTTATTTTTCAACAGGACAACGCTCCGTGCCATACCGCCAAAATTGTGAGTTATTAATTTTGAATTGTAGATGGACAAATTTGCTTTCTGATAAACATAAATATTTTGTTAAAAACTTGTTTTTTTTTCTTATCTCTTCATTTAAAGGTGAAAAAGTACTTCGAAGAAAAAGGTATCGATGTGTTGAGCTGGCCCCCGTATAGTCCAGACTTAAATCCAATTGAAAATATTTGGTCTATAATAAAGCTAGAAGTAGCAAGGAAGCGCCCAGAATCGATTGAAGCTTTAAAAAGTTTGTTGATGATGATTTTTGAAACCATATCTCCTGCGACTTTGAAAAATTTATCAAATTCAATGAAACGGAGGTGTATCGCTGTAATAAAAGCAAAAGGCGGTCCCACAAAATATTAATATTAAAGATTTAACTTTTATAAATCAATAAAACACAAACAAAAAAATAATAAAAGAGTGTTTAATTTATTACATCACTTTAACACCCTTCAACGTATTTTGAATATTTTGGCATTTTTCGGGGTTTTAACCTAAATTGCAGGTTAATTTTTTTTTTTTCAAAAAATTACGTCATACATGTATTTAAAATGAAACAATAAACAAATTGCTTTCAAAAGTTTTGTAATTTTAGCAAAAAAAGACTCCAATTTGCAATAAATTTGTTTGCCCAATTTTTTTTTCCCAGCACTGTACATCCTTCGTAAAGGTGAAACACCTCAGGACAACATCTTATTCCAACAATCCAATCAACTTCTTGATTATGCAGATGATGTCTGTGTGATTGGATTAAATGGCAACGGAGTGAAAGAGATACTTGATCCACTGGAACAGTTTTCAACTTCCGTTGTAAAAATCTAATCTCGGGTTTTAACGACCAAGATGCAATTGATTTCAGTAGTGGTAACCACACGTTTGAAGGAGTGATGAGATTCAAGTATCTTGGATCTCTCATCACTCACGATAATAGTGTGGGCGAGGATTTCAAGGTCCGCCTTGCCGCTGGCAATCGGGCTTTGTATCCTCTACGTCCACTGCTGAAATCAAAATATCTTGCAAATACGGATAAGCTGAAACTGTACAGAGTGTTGATCAGACCCGTTGTCATGTATGGATGTGAGAGTTGGACCTTGACGGATGAGTACGAAAGATGGCTTCTAACATTCGAAAGAAGAATCATGCGTGTGATATATGGTCCAAAACGCGACGTCGATGGCAATTACCGAGTTCGTGTCATCACGAGATCAGGAATTTAATGCAAATTCCTGATATCATGCATGAGATTAAAGGACAGCGAGTACGCTGGCTCGGACACGTTCTGCGTGCTGATCCGAACCGAATGATACAACGAACCTTTAAGGGAGAACCACCTTTCGGTAGGCGAAGAGGTCGCTGTCGGCGACGATGGCTCCACGGCGTAGATAGCGATCTGGCATCTTCAAACTGCCTACAACGGTTTGAAGAGCTGGCTCGTGATCGAAACCGATGGAGTCAAATTGTTGACACGGTACGGGCCAATAATGGCCTGTAAAAACCGAAAAAAAAAAAAAAAAGGATCTATAAGCTCTTCGGATAGCCTCTTTAACTTCGTTTTTGGTATGCAAGCAGTCACGATCCGTGATTTCGAGTTTTTTAGTGCTAAACTGTGAATTGTGGCTGTTTCTCCCAAAACTCCTATCAAAGCCTCGCTTCTAGTTCTTACAGAACATCTTCCATTCTGGTGCGTAGTAAATATTAAATTTTGGTATTTAACGATTCCGGATTCAAATTTTCGCGTATTTAACTTAAGACTTGCGCATATTTTGACCCTCTGTACTTCATCAGTAGAGCTTCCGGTTTAATTGATGTTTTTGTGGGTCTGACAAAAATCCATGGTTGTTGGTCCTCAACCTATTTTTTCCTTTTTATGGAATATGACTCAGAAGGACTGGAATCGATCCGTTAACTTTTGGTTTCGAGATTATTACTTTATATTTGAAGGATACGTTCCAATATCTCAGGTCCCTGTTGAATTTGGCCTGCAATTATCTTCGAACCCTTTTTGTATCTGGCCATGATATCCATTGCCTTCGCAAGTTCTTTTTTTATTTCGTTGAAGATTTTTATTTTGTATATTTTTATGTAGTACAGTTTCCTTTCGCTTTGTCGACCTCGACAAAGTTCCTGATAGATGTCTTCATATCAAACATTTCATCATTTTCAGAGATTTCCAGCCAATTATCTTTCTCTTATGTTTCGTTAGGATCAGAACTTCTGCATGGATTGAACTTATCTTGTGATCGAGGTGGTAGTCTTTGCAAGATACTGCTTCATTAAAATGTGTGGCTTCTGGCACATTTGATTTGGAACATCCAACATAGAGTTCTAATACTTCGCTGGGTTTCGCGGTACAACCGTCCTCTATGGTATGCCATCTATTGTAATTGGTTATTTGATGATGGACCAACCTCTTGTTTTGATGATTGGGTTGAAAGTTTTGACTAACTTTGTATACTAGTTTTTTAGAATAAAATGCAATTATTATCTTTGATAGCAACTAAAATGCCAACGCAGTTTCTTTAAAACTTCTTTTCGGCCGGTAATCCTGTTTTGATTACAAGGTTTCATGAAATTTTCAGTCAATGCAAAAACGTCATCTTCAAAATAGATAAAAGGTTAACACTGGTCACTATTTCTTTAAGAATTCAACATAACCACTTAATTGAACATAACTGGGTGACAATTGAAGCGAAAACTGACGTGCTTAGTAAAGGAATGATAATGAACATTAATAAATATAATTTGGACAATTAAGTGAACTTAATATCACTGTATATTAAATTGGTTAAGTCAAATGGCCATAGATTAAGTTAAATATTTCTATACTACTGAATGTAGAGGTGGCTTACAGTAATAAGCTTGCCTACCATATAATATAAATCAAATCGTCCTGAGCAGTGATTTGAATTCACATGACACAATCTGGGGAAATACAAGTATACAACTAGATAACATGAGTTACTTCTTTCATTATCATTGATTCATGTATGATATCTATCGGTAACATATGGTATTTTGATTGGTTTACATTGGCTCTTAAATCTATGATGAACGTTCAGAAAATAACTTTCTTGTGTAAGATTGGTTTATTTAGTAGCACACTTACTCAAGCTTTTGGAGAATATTTTACAACCCATATATTTAAGGCACACAAATATCACTTATCATATACTTTAGCTCAAATCAATTACAGACACGAGCGACATAGCTGGGTCAGTAGAAGAACTTAATATTACTAATTAAAAAACAACATGAATCCACTTTTCAGGGTAAATGAAACTTCTGCGATGACTTGGAAGCAGGCGAATTTGGTATACATACGCAAACAGAAAGCAGTTTGAATTCAAACCGCAAGTTAGAATGGAGGAGTGACACAAACAAAGAAGTGAAATAATAAGTGAGAGTGGAAAGTAATAGTGAAATAATAGTGGTCCACTAGTGAATTATTGTGATAGAAAAAAACTTTGTTGGGAAATCAGCATAAGGAAGTTTTATTCATAATACAGTTAGTGAACCTTATTTTGACTGGAATCTCAACTAGAAAAATCTTAACACATAATTCTCTTTGAGACGAGTACCAGTATTTTCGAAAAATGTTATAATGGTGATCATGCTTATAAAAAATTGTTTTGAATCTCCAGCTTGACCTAAGTAAAGATTTAACTTCGACTGTTTAGGTATTTTACTGGATATTCTTGCAGATATGTATCTGATACTGCTCTATGTATCTTTAACGGATATACCATGAATGCTCTAGTAAGAATTTAAGAATAGATCTTATTGTTACTTGTTTTTGACTTGACGGTAAAAGTGGGCAATCGATATAAGATAATACTATCAAACAGCTACCTTCTACTGGAATAAGTGGTAGTTGAGTGTAATTGCTATTACACAACTCGATATACATAACATGATATTTTTTGGTTGGAACCTTTCAGATAAATATCAACATTACCAAAATGATAACCTTATCCAATTGATTCTCAAGATGAACTTTTTAACTACAGAATCCACATTTTGTGACGAACCAAAAATTATATTTTCATGTTTGAAGGTTTAATCACTTAAAATATAATTTATTTCGTGTGAAATTTTATTTTCACTTTTCCTAACCAAAACATGAGTTAATAGTAAATTTTATGTATTTGACACTCTAGTGGTTTGTTATATTTATTACCACACTGTATTAAATAGTCAATCAAAAACATATTTTTGTGTGGTTTATGAAAACCTTAAAACCTATGTACAACAAATTTATTTGTGACAGATGTTGTTGTTTAGTTTATTAATTTAATGACAGAAAAAGTAACAATTTGGTCGAACGTTTAAGGCAATGTTTAAGGTAAGAGACTGGAATTAAAATTAATTTGTTAAAATTGTTTGTGCTCTTCTACACCACACACCAAATGGACTGGAAACGTAAAGTAGATACAGCAACATGCAATAGTTTCTCTTCATTTGATTTGGCTGATTGGTGTTGATAAACCCAAAATAGATCTCCTGCTATTAATAATATCACTAATTTTTTCTGAAAGCAAGGTATGATGTGAAAAAACCGATTGAAGTTAGAGAGCCCCGAAAACATCATCTTTAATTATATCCACTTTAAACATTTTTTCAGTTTCCTATTTGTCGCTATTATAATAAAAATAATATATGGAAATATAAACTATGAACCATAAACCGGGAAATATTATTTTCAACAAATATATAATAAATAACAAATAAACATTTTGTTATAAGTTCATATAGATAGTATTATTGTTATAACACTGAGAGGAAATGTGAAAAATCGATTTTTTCGAATACTCAATTTTGTTAAAATTTAATGATTTGGTATTTATTTTTATTTTTTTATTTTTAAATAAAATATAAAATATTGATTGTGGTTTTCTAGTTCGGTTCTATCAAAATAAAAATATCTATATTTGGTTTATGTAAACATGTTCGAATACATTTAAATAGTTTAACATGGATGAATTATTTGATGCAAATAGCCGTTCTACTTTTCTATTTTAAAGTTTTGGCCTAACATAATGTTGCAGCAATAAACTAATACAGATATGAGTTTTTCACATTGGGATGTCAAGTCATCTCAATAATGCGACTACCTTGGTTTTGATCATGAGCTAGCTCTTCATACTGTAGTATATAACGAAAAGCCCGCTCTCTACGCCGTGGAACTATCGTCGGCAACCACGTCTCAAAGCCTGATGTCTCTCCTCCTTAAGGGAATGTTTCAATTAATTTTATAGGCAGTGACTGTTACTGGTGACTTCAAAAATAGGGAGGATAGAAAAATATACAATTTTTCAGTCTTAGTTTTATATGTGTACGTATGCTAGATGTCTAAGGTTGTGAATATGATCTATTGTAGTATGAGCCATGGCAATGCATGTTTTGGAACAGCTCTACTTTAATTGAACGTAAATTTAACTAGGTTTGTGATAGACGCGACAATTTAACTAATAGCGGAATATTTTTAAACTATTTCTGTTTATTTTATATCTTAACTTTTACTCACATTTATGTTTTACACCTATTATAACAAGTAGTAAAGCATCAGAGACTGGACCACAAAACCAAATTATATTAGGCGTAATGTCCATATTTTTCGTAATCCTCATTCTTAAACCGGAAAATTTACCAAAGGAGCGTAACATTGGATTCTTCTGTGCAATGATCATAATAAGAAAATAAAACTATTTAAACTTTAGAGAACGCGGCTCACGCAAAAATGCTGTCAATATACAGTCAAATTTTGAGTTAATCCTGAGTCTTTTTTTCAATGTAAAATAAGACCCACCTGAACGTTCGTTGCTTTTTGACATTTTGAAACAGATGATACTGTGAATAGTTTTGTCTTTGTTTGTATTGAGCTTTTCTGTAATTTACGCTGTTGTTTAATTTAGTGAGTTTTCTCCAACTTGCAATTGAGCTGTTTGACTTTGTCACCGTAGGACTTACTTTATAACCCGATTTTGGAGAGACCGAATATTCTTCGAAAAATAATACAACTGGATGGTGCATTCATTAATTTCAACCTTGAAAATAACACTCACAAGGAACCAGATGTCCGAGAGGATCAAATACTTCTCATATGAAAGAAAAAAAGGTTTTGTACAGGGTGTCCGCCGAGAAGGTATACTACTTTGTTTGTTTATAATTTTTGATCAAATGAAAGAGAATGGATCTTATATTGATAAATGTTTTATTTAATGTCGGCAATTGTGTATGGAATATAATATCAGATAAATGTCCGTCTCTGTTAGCCTCACAAATGCGAGCCCTTTTGAGCACACTTTTCATTACATTCTCACACATTTCACGCGGGATTTCATTAAATTCATCACGAATATTTTGTTTGAGTTGTTCAAACGTTTCTGGTTAGTTTGCATAAGCCTTGCTTTTTAGATATCCCCACAAAAAGAAGTCCAGAGCAGTCAAATCAGGCGACCGTGGAGGCCAACCAAGATCACCATTTTTTGAAATATCTTGTTGTGGAAAGAGGTCTCGCAGTAATTCCATTGTAATCCTGGCTGTATGTGACGTGGCATCGTCTTGTTGATACCACATGTTAATCAAACCCAAAGCATGCAGTTGTGGCGTTAAAAAGTTTTCAATCATATCACGATATCGCTTCTCCATTCACAGTTTACCGTCAGTTTTCATTTCAAAAGAAGTAAGGTCCAATCATTCCTCCTGACCAAATTGCACACCGACTGTCACTTTTAATGGATGTAAGGTGACTGATGAATAATTTGAGGGTTTTCAATTACCCAGAACCGACTTTTCTGTTAATTCATATATCCATTCAAATGAAAATGTGTCTCGTCACTCATTATGATTTTTTCATGAAAATCGGGGTTGTCATGGGCGAGCTGTAACCTTCTATTGTACGTTCTTATGTACGGCGGCGTAAATGGTCTTGTGGAAGAAGCTCTTGTGTCAACTGAATCTTAAATGGAAACAAATGCAAATCCTTGTGCAAAATTGTGGAAAAACTTGTTCTTTGAAGACCAAGCCCCTGAGCACGGCGTCGAACACTTTCTTGAGCAGCAGTAATGATTTCAGACGATCTTGCAGTGCGTTGTGGCCCATGCTTGGGCCTATCACCTACAGACCCTTTTTCTTTGAAATCGTTCACTACACGATAAATAGTGCGTTTTGTTGGCACGTTGTTTCTCCCAAAAATTTCACGTAACTTTATTATCGTCACAGTAATCGATGATTGAATTTGATAAAATGTTTTAACGATTAAAACACGTTGGTTTATCGAATATTTTTCCATAATAAATTTGTCACGTGTGTAATTCACGACTGCCAAATATGAACGGTCAAGACTAACTTTACCAAAATGGCGGCAAACGTAAGTAGTATACCTTCCCGGCGGACACCCTGTATATATCTGTTGTTGTAGAGTAGAGGATTATCCTTCAAACAATTCATTTGTACTAGTAGTGATTCTGGTTAACATTTTCGCAGGAAAAGGAACACCCGAGGATTGTTGCAGCATAACGTGAAATATTGTTGAATTTTTATTTTCCGTTGATATACTTCCCCTTTTCCGTAGGTTTCATTTGAGATTAATTTGAAAGGATTTAATGGCTAATACACATTCGATACTGTTCCACACCATTACATAACCAGATGGCATACCTTTTCATTGATTCACCAGGGCATACATTCAAATACATTTCGAAGATACTCTTCACTTATTCTAATATTCCAGACATCTAAAATTTGTTTTCTTAGCGTTTCTAAGTTAATTGAAAGTAGGTTAAAAATAATTAAAGAAGGCGAGAAAAGTATTTCATGGGCTCATGGCAAATATGGCACACGGTTCAACCCACATTCATACACATTTAAAACACCCAATTGCGATTCTTGGTCGCCACGGGGAATCGAACTCGAAATCTCTGTGAATGACAGAGCAAGTACGCTATTTTTCTGCCTTGAGGGTGTACTCTACTTTCTCTACTATCGCGAAGGTGGTTTACTTTATTTTACCATAAATACTCAATCGGAATGATTGTTCACCGACTACGACAGAGAATAAATTCCCGAATTTTGTTTGTGGTATGAAACATTATACAACATATCATAGCAATATAAAAATATCCTGAACTCATGAATTTCCTACATAAAATAACTCTAACAATATTTACTCTATAAGATAGAGCAGAATTATCCTGGAATAACCTACTATCCAGTATCCATTCACTAGGAGATTGTTAATTTGTTAACAAAAGTTTGGTGCAACAACATCATTATCAATGTATTTCGTGTCAATCACTGATCGTTTTAATATTACCAACTCCATTGAATGTTTTGCAACCCATACCATAACGTAAGGGGAAGCTTGATATACCGTTCTCCTCTTTTTTGCCTGATCTTCAGGGTACTATCTATCGGCCTACTTTAAATTTTGGCGCCAGCAGTTTAATTTGTTGGACTTAATTTTTTGCATTTACATAACTGGTATTCATTTCTAATAGACAAGCTAATACCTAGCAGAAAAGGTTTTTCCTTTACAAAGGGTGTAAAATGGATAATATGAGTAAATCATAACCTATAAAACGTATATTTGCAGAGTCTGTCAGGAGCATTAAACAACTCACCTTATTACTCGACACACTGATTTAGTTAGTTATATAACATGACCTTTCTCCACTAATTTAATTAAAGTTATATAAATTGAATTTGTTCGATTTCAATTATTTATTATCAGCAATCTATGAATATACCATATCGATCATCGAATTTTTCGTATAAAAGTTTTATTAAGGTTTTCCCACTTCTGAGAAAAGTATAGTATCTTTAAGCAATCAAGAATTGAAAAACTTTTTTGGAAAAAGTTAATTAAACAAAAGCAAAACATGGCTTCTGATATTATATATACCATTCACGGTTGATTTGTTATTTTTTAATGAGATTTTCAAAGAATAGTTTATTGACAGTTATACAATCACAATTATGGGAAATTTATGTTTGGTATTGAAGCTCATTATTCCAATAGGAAACAGAATTATGAAGAGTGAAATTAATTTCTAACTGGTTGACCAAGAAAACAATCATTTGTTAAATATAAGAAGAAACTAAGTTGGACACCTGGGTGGGCCTGGATATGAAAATCGAGTTTTCATAAATCCATTGCGATGGATGATGTGAAAAAGCATAACTAATATATAACTCTCTCTTGGAGTGCTAGGGCCTAGGACTATATTGGCCGATCTTCCAAATAAGTGCATGGAGTAACACGATTGGTTTCGGCGAGAGGTAGAATGATAAAAGCAACTGCTACAGAGTTGGGAGTACTTTAGCCCCAGAACAAATGATAGATACAAAAATTAAAGCAGATAAAGTTTCTATCTGCTTAGAAATTTATGAAACAAAGCCAAAGTGCTAATAAATAACAAATTTCAGGTAAAATCTTGTTCTAAAAATTGATATGACTGTATTTAATGTTTGTCAACATCAGAGAAGATGAACTTTCTGTTACCTACTTCATATTCCTCATCAATCCATCCAGTCTTGTTTTGCTTCTAAGATGGCGCAATCGTCAATTAACTGCGAAGTGATAAAATGATAATAATCGAATGCACTCAGCACCTGTTAAAGGTGATACGTTATAACCATATGATCCGTGAGGAAGCCAGTGGAAAACCTCATGTTCACTGAGTGATAACCTGTCCCACCGTTCTTCTGTTATACGACCTTATACCATACACCCCACATCTAATGAACATCTTATTCTAGTGGTCTTCACTCATATGGATCAGGGAAGCGATTTTATTTTGGGCGGCACACAGTCAAGACATGTCGGGTGTAGTGGTCTTGAAAGAATTTGTCAGATGCACCATTAAGTTCAATGTTTTTTGTTTTACCTTACATTGAACCTTCAATGTAAAGGTTTCTCTTAATGTTGAGGCACAATGTAACGGAACCTCTTCAACGGCAGTCGGAGAGGTTCCTATTAGTCCAGTGATACCAATCTAAGCTATACGTTGCATTTTATTGAGTTAAGTTGATGCATTTATCAGTTCAGTGACTATTTGGGCCTGATAATAGCAAGATATGACAAATAGGTCATCTTGATTTTCAATAACCAAGTCCTACACAGAGCTTTTGATTAAATCAAAATATTATATAAAAATACTCCTAGATATTTATTTGTTGTAATTAAATTAAGGTGTCATACAAAACGGGAGACAGAAGCCGCAGATTTATCGCCTTACTAAATCACACAGTTACTTTTTTTACTACAGTTGACGTTTGGTTCTATCTTATTACATATACAGGTTGTCGGTGACTTCTTGCGTTATATCTGATAGAGTTCCATGGGATTAACCTCTAATGATATTAACGAGATCATCTGCAAAACTCTGGACACCATATTTAAAGTTTCTAAGTCTACATTGATGTTCGTCAATCTCTCGAGTGTTGTTGGCTCTAAAGATGCTAGCCTCATTACTGTTACTTAGTACTGATTATACAATAAAACACTACTATACAGGTCACTATAGTCTGAATGGATCAATATCATTCGAGAGCCTGAAAAACCAGTATGAAGAAGTACCCAAATCATGTTATAGCGGCTAGCCTCCATTTTATTTTTTAAGGATGCCTATTTGATTAGTATGATCCATTCAGAGTTCCTTCTGGAGCCTTACTGCCTTGTAAATCATGGTATTTAATTAAATTATTTTACTAACGGATGCATATATCATATATCACATATACATATATCACGTAAGCTGAGTCTAATTAGCTATAAAGATAAACATATGAAACCATTTTCTTTGATTGCAAGGCTCATACAGATGTTTAAGGCTGTGGAAGAATTAGTTTTTCTTACTTAGTAATGTGTTCTTTAAATGTTAGGCATTCATAAACAGCTATTTTGAGCAAACTTGAATCTAACATTAGATCAGCAGCAGAAGAATCAAATTGAACAAGTACATAGCATTATTTTTGAAGTTACCTCGATTACGATTCAACTTGAAAAAAAAGATCTATTGATGGTTCAGTTCTCCTCAACGTGTTAGAATACTTATGGAATGAACACGTCAATATGTTTCGAAAACTTCAGCTATTACCTTGAATGACAAATCAAGAATATTATTCCAGCAATAGAGGCAAGAATATATTTTAAATTTCCCAGTACTTCACAAATAGTATATAAAGAGTGATTTAATAGGATCAGTATTCAGTGAAATAGTGTTTTTGTGCCCTTCGACCATTTTATGGTGTTCATAATCGTCAACTCGTATCAATAAATTTCGAATCTCTTTATCGTTATTGGATATTTATCACCCGATTAAAGTACTGTAGCTGAAAGTGTACGAGAAGACCGCAATCAATCAATTCGTCGCCGTTCTTAAGCTCTGGGTTTAATGAATGGCACATTGTGGCGTATTTTGAAGAGAGATCTTGGTTTGAACCCTGGTTGTTCAAGAATTGAACACGGTTGACCTGGCTTTGCGCCATCGATTTTGTTTAATAGCATTGGACAGTTCCAAATTGATCCATGTTTGGTTGAATGGAATCGTTTACAAACAAAATTGTCATTTTTGAGCTGATGTCAGCCAGACAAGATGCAAGAGCTTTCAATGCTTCCAGAAAAATGCACTGGTTGGTGCGATTTATGAGCAGGTGGCATCATTTTACCGTATTGCTTTAAAAATGCGAAACTACAGAGCAACAATCAATGACCTGACTTGTGGTTGCAACCAGATAGTGCAACGTACGACACAACAGGCCAAACCATCGATTTATTGAAATAAAATTTTAATGAGGACATCATATCAAGGAAGGCACTCGTGAATTGGCCTCTAAGATATCTTAATGAAATCACTTGTTTATATCGATAAACCACAATCGATTTCTGAATTAGAAGTGAACATAACACGCGTGAGTAACGGAATATTAGTCGAAATTCTCGAAAGAGTGCTGGGAAATCTGATCCATTGAATGGAGGGCCAGTCGCGGACAACATTTAAAAGAAATTGTTTTCAAACGTTAAATTGAGTCAGAAACCGAACTTACGTCACAATTTTTTATTTTTAAATTGATATTAATGCTTATATTTCAAAAAAATCTTTCGGAAGCTCTTATTGGATCACCCTTTATAAATAACAGTAAAAATAAATAGTGTAAATGAGTAGAAAATGACTATTCTACATTTTTTATTCAATGTACCTATATATACTGTCACTGTCGATCTTTATCTGAATATACGAAACGTCCATTTTCTCCACATCCAAATGAAAATGATTAATTGTAATTATCCATAATATATAATTATAAGTTTTTGTCGCTTTTCTTACACGTTTCGTAATGAAAATATTTTGTCGATTGAAATTTGTATTCATTACATTATAATGATTTATACTTGTTGTAATGTAAAATTACAATTTACAAGCATTAAAGCTATACAATGACATTATAGCTACGTTTACTAGGATATTTTATGATGATAACTGCTGAAAGCTCGTTTAACACTAATCCGAAATATTTCCATTGTAAATTACGATATAAACACACTAATCCAAAAGGTTAATGCCAAGATGAAAGTAATAGTTCTTCATATGTTACATTTCTATAAAATCATTCTGAATTACATAAAATACTAAACCTTAACTGCACGTTCAAGTTTAATAATAAAGTTATTCTTGTCCATTCCACACAAAAATATACGCTTTTCAATATACCATGTACATATATCCATTAGACAAGTACTCACGTAATTTATCAATTTCCTGTATATGTGTTACCCCAAGCTACAGCATTGTTCAACGATTGTACCGGAAAAATAAATATTTTTTGCGAAAACCACTATAAAAATACGAATCATATGTCATATTCCCATAATATAATGATACTGAGCCTGTCATTTATATATAGAGCAACAATAACATTTTCAAAGCAATTCCAGTCGAAATAAATTAGTGGTGAAAGTGAATTTTTTTCTATTTTCATTTGTGAAGTATATCAAAAAGAGATTGAAAAGTTGGAATGGTAAAGGAAATTAATTATGTGAGACAATCAATTTGGCAGAGTTATATGATTAACCCATTGTGCAATTCATTCATATGATTTCCAGCAAAAAATCAATTCAAAAATAAAATGAGATTATATTTATCTAGTCAATAATAAATTGAATTTATAAAAATACACATAAATACGTATTGCTGTTTTGGAATATTGAATAAGTTTATACTATGGAATTACATTTCCAAATTTCCTATTGTGTGACTTATTCCACTTTAAATCAATAAAATAATAATATTCCTTATAAAAAACTATTTACGAAATAATTCCACTATAAGAAATATTTTGAAAAAATCGAAATAAATAAGAATATTTATATTTTATTGAACAAGTTTCACCGCTGACTAACGCTAATTGACCTGGGTCTGAAACGAATTCTATCGATACTGGGCAACTAAAGACAATGTGAATGGAATACCCATCCTCTTCAGGAAATTCCTCGAAAATAACAATCTTCAATTTACCATCGCTCAACACAACTATAATTTGATCCTCTTTGAAAAATAGAAATTAGATTACTAATGCCCGGTTGCACATGCAATGAAATAATACGTTGTTAGTAAACTTGTTAACTCTAGTGACCGGTCAAAACTACACTAACCAAAAATTGGCTATTTTAATAATAACACATTTATCAAATAAGGTTTTTAAAATCCTTAATAACACAGTTTATTGAACAAATAGTATTTTTTGTTAAATAACAAAGTTTGTTGTTACATCAATTATAAAAATATTTTTTTTTTGAAAACAATCACTATAACTATAAAAACATTCTATTATTATTTTGATAGCAAATTATAGTAAAATTACAATTTTTGGTTATTAAGATTACTAAAATATTATCAACTTTTTAATTTATAATTGTTGTCGAAATAATAACAAATATTTTTAAATTTGCTATTAAAAATAATAATTTATTATTACTTCAACAATGTAAATTTTTAACATAACAATTTATTATTCTTTTAATAGTAATATTTATCGAAGTAATAACCTACTATTAGTTTAATATGTTACAGAGCTTTCGTTCTGTACCAAGTACGTTATCATTGAAGGCGCTACTCCACATAATCCTTCACTCGGACTTAGCCGCTCCTCTGTCACACTACAGCTGCAATCATTTGGTGTATGACCTTGGCTGTTTATTAACCGCCCAGGTGGCGCAGTGGTTAAAGCTGCGGCAGTTGGAGCGGAAGGTACCGGGTTCGAATCCGATTCGAGGCAGGATGCAAAATGGGTTTTTCACCTTCGATCGTTTGGGCGGTGCGATCGGTGGTGAAAAAAAAAACATAATCTGGATCCTCTGTCGTGTTTAGAAGCCTTGGGCCGACCCATCTTCCATGTCAGTACTATAGGACTGACATGGAGCTATGCAATGCGCCGATGGCTCTACGGAAAGACTCGGACCTATAGCCATATAGAGTGGTATCACAACGGATAAAATTTGGTCTAAGTGTGCGATAGCAGCCACATCAACTTAACTTTTTTTTTGGCTCTTTATTGCAGGGGGTTGCTTTATTAACAATACTGGATTTTGCTGGAACGAAGACCCAGATGTTCATGGGAACATTTAAAGGACAGTTTTGTTCATCGCTTCCAGAACGGTCATTCAGACAGCGATATTAAAAATTTGATAGACCAACGAAAACAAAAGATTAAGGAGGCATTCGTCGATTGCTACTTTAACGTTTTCAGTTTATCACATCCATTAAGAGTGTAACGGAGAGGGAATATAATCATGAAAAAGCATCGGATATAATCCCGAGCTTCCATCATTAAATCTCATCAAATGTCGAATATAGCTTTCTCATTTGTTGAGTGCAAAGTTGATCGTCGGCTTGAGCTCAGGGTTAGGGCGTCGAAGTAATGTTCTGAAAAACAGAAACGAATCTTGAAAGACCGCGTGTGCATCATTCTTCGATGAACTTGTCGTTGGCACTTTATATTTGCTTCTGTTACTCCAATTAAAGATGCGGCTCTCAAGCCGTTCGCGTCCCTAAGACTGTGCATCACTGCTATATGTTGTTATATCTAAACTAAAGCACTATTATGGTTTACTAATTTTACATATTCACTATGTATAAGTATAAAATGGTGGTACTAAACGATAAAAACTTTATTATATTTACAATATATTAATTAACTAAAATATAATCCCGGAAGTATCGTACTGCGCGCTCTTATCACACTACATACATAAATTATATCTATATATAACTTTAAGACTTGTTACTTATCAATTATAATACAAAAGCGTACAAAAGTAAAAGGAAATCGTTGGTTTTGTTTAAATTTATTTTCTGTGCTTTGCAAGATTGCGAATATAAGACGAGAAATTATCTTACATGACTAAAATTAGCTAGTTCCATGATTATATACACTTGATGAATATATGTGCGACACTCTTCAAGAAAGTATATTAAATATAAATTACATATTGAAAGTAGTTTTTTATGATTATTATTTTAAAGTTCATTATCGAGATCTTATTAAACCTGTATATACGTAATAAATAAGTAATAAAACTTTTGTGTGTATATATCTTAAAAAATATTTGGGTTGGTCGAAATCGAAACGCATAATACAATTCATATATTATTTTTTTATGTATTGTGCTGGAGGCTTCTTGTTATTGCTTGAAGTTCGCGATCTTTTAATCAATATCCAATGATCTCATATACTGTGGAAAACAATTTATTTTTTTACCGTCTTCTTTTTAAATATATTAACAATAACATCGCTGTTCGTTTAATACTGCAAAGATTTACAATTATGATTAATACGCATAGTGTCAAGTTTGGTTGAAGGCGATGTTGGTTAATTACTTGAAATTTGTCACTCAGGTTCAGCGTTGCCATATTAATTTTATTCAAATCTGAACAAAAAACTGATTTTAATGTAAAAAATCTGAATACATTGAGTTTGAAAAAAAAATCTGACAAACAAATAACCAAAAAATATTTTACTACTAAAATTTTACTGTATTAAAATATCATTCGTTTTTAATTGTTTAACTGGACTTAATGGTTTTAATGTACTATCGGTTTTTTGGATATTTCACTGTCAATCTATTCAGTCCCATTTAATAAAACAATCAAAAATATTCATGCACAACGAATTGCTTTCGGAATTGCTTTATTTTGCTTTAAACTGTCCAAAATCTGAATTTTCTTAGAAAAACTGAAAATCATTTGTCCTATAGAAAAACTGAGATTTTCAGATAAATCTGACAATCTGGTAACACTGCTCAGGTTTGATTCATTGTGATATCAGTTCCCATTATGCTATCTCAGTCCCTAAATCTGTTTGTTCAGTCCAAAAATTTGATTTAGACAATACCAGTCATGAAACTATACTCAACAATAGGCGGTCATGAAACTATACTCATCTCCCTCTATACTTGGCAATACCTACCTGTTTCTTTTGTAATTTTTGAGTCGCTTTCTGACTCTTCTAGTTTTGGAGTTGAAATGCGAATCCGTTTTTGTTCCACTGTCAGCAAAAAAACCTTTAAAAAAATAAAGAAGGCGGAAATTATTCAAAAACTTAATGCCACTAGGATCCTCGTTTGAAATCCACTTACACTAGCCGATTAAAAACACCCAATCGTGTGTGATTTTTGGTCACCCCAGGAATCAAACCCGAGACCCCCAAGGACAGAGCAAGCACACTACTTCTTCTGCCACGAGGATGACAAAATTTGATCTTTATTTTTGCTTATACGATATTATTGGTTTTGTGAACGTTGTCCTCTTCAGAGACTTCGAATAAACCTTCGATTGCAAGATTACCTACAGTACTCAGGTTTTCCAACTAGACTAATAATACAACCAATAGTGAAAAAGTAACATAATTTGACAATAAGTTTAAATAAATGTAATTTAGTATAGTTAAGTAATTGAAAACGTTGAAGGAAAACAAAATATACTTAAACTCTATAACAATTGTCATAAATAATACAAAGACAATATAACATTAAAATTTATGTATATAATAATTAAGTGTATTTACGTCGAATGCACGAAGGGCCGGCTTAAATCTACCATCGATTTATCTATGTATACATGTACCTAGATACATATTTGCTACGAGTTCCAGTTACGTGACCAAAACCTCAACAACACTTGGGTACCTAGGTGAGCAACCATTTAGAAATTATAATCATAATAATAATAATAGTAATAATTATAATAATAAATTTCTAAATAATAAATTAATAAATAATAAATACTTCACACGTTTTACCTAGACATTAGGATTTCTTTTATTTATATAAATTTAGTATTAAGTTTTTTATTTAGCTAGGGATTAGATTAGTTATTCCTAGTGGTGTCTATTGTTGAATTATTTTTTTTCTGGTTAACAATTAAAACCAAAACCTTATAAATTCCTTTTCTTTATGCTAGTTAATAAATTTATGTTAACCATTTTCGGGGTAATCGTCAATATTTGTTATTTTTTTTCTTGTTTCACACTGAGATTTGGTTTCGCGAAATGAACTAACATCGACTTTCCAATTTTGAGGATGAATAAGGGTAACCGTCATGGTCAACTACAGGTAGGTAATCAGCATCCATACTTTCCAGCGGTTACAACTGGTCATACATACTCTTCAACTCCCCACGCCCATAACCCTGATGCTTAGCCGGCAACGACCGCGAAGAGTCCCTGTATGATCCAATGTTATAATAAGGAGAAGAATTTTAACTTAAATTGGTTTCACAACATTTGCCGGTTCATTTTGTTTTTTTTTGCTTTAAACTCTTTCCTTCATGCTCAAGATTTTTTTTTTCTTTTTGCAATCGCGTTCCATTTAGAATTTTTATGCCATCCGGCTTTCCAAATCATACGAATGTTACAAATATTCTCAATTAATAAATATTTTCTTGACTTTTTTAATAAATTTACTACTAATTTGATAATAAGTTTTATTTATATATTGCAAAGTAGTCATCCAAGAGAGACAATTTTGAGATAAAGTTGTTGGTAGTTCAAATAGTATTGGTTATTTTTCCAGTATTTCTAATTGTTAATTTAACTAAGAATTATTAATTGGATCGTCATAGCTATCAACATGATAAGGAATTTTCATTTCAATTTATTAATTTTTTAAGTAATAATTTGTCAGTTATATTGATAATTGTTGTTATTAATTAAATGATTTTATTTATTGCTGTGTTGTTTTTAATATATATTCATTTGCGAGTGTGACATTTTTAAGTGCGGTTCATTTTTCTTAGTGTTAAAAGCAATCTATCTTAAATGCCGATTTTCAATGGAGCTAGATCAAGCTTAAACTGAGTTGATAATTCCGGATATTATACTACAGTTATAATTACAGAAAATTTGTGAGGTAAGTTTATTATAAAAAAGTTAAAATTACATATTTAGACTAATGACAATATAGTGATGTTCAGTTATCTATAAATTTAATTATGAACAAAATTCAACTAATTTATTATTTGTTCGGTGAGTAATTATAATCAGACGCTGTTGTTGATGCTAAATCGTTACAATACATCCAACCTATAAAACATCAAAATATCGCTTGAACGGAACCAAAACATATTGGAGTGACTGCTATACATTTAGAAAACTGGGTTACTTTGACGCTTCATAAGGGTTTTAATTAGTGAGTATAAAGCTTTTTTCATGTATTTATATTGGATAGTTACATATTTTTTATATATTTTATAAGGTTCTTACAGATTTTAAAATAAACTGTCAGATGTTACAAAAAGGAACCTGCTTTAAGATCTATAATTGACTCTTTTAATATAGCAAATATTTTTTAAATCTCTTTTAATATAGCAAATAAAAACAACAAATTTTTATTGTATATTGATTTAAAAGGGTACTTTTTGTTCTTGTTACAGATTGACTTATTCATTAGTACCAACAACCAAAACCTTTGTTCAAATAAATAATGCAAAATATATAAAGGATATTCATACCCAGAATCATAAACAGTCATTGTGAAATACTGTTATGCGGAAATGATGCATAAGATGATTCAGAAAAAATGGAAAAACTAAAGGAGATCCTAACCAAATCTGGGGTATTAGACAATATAAGATATAATTTGAACTGTGAAGCAAGAGCTATCGATGTGTATATTAAATTATTTATTTTAATTTTAACATCCAGTACTGTAATTTTAATATTCAGTTTAAATTAAAATGATACAATTTTGAAATTAATAATTAATTGAAATAAAATTAAATTTTTTAAGTTTTAAATAAATTATATAATTTGAAAAGATGTAATACGTGTTTTATTTAACATATATATGGTATGTATGTAAAAGTCTAGAAAATTTAGCCGTGCATAATTAATTTTTAATTTTATTGTAAAATTATAGATACAATAATCAAATTGTAATTTTAAGTATAGATGATTGTTAATATCACTAAAATTGTAATTACAACAAATATTCATTATTATAACAATATTGTTATTATTAAATTTTAATAGTAAAATTCATAATTCTCACTATTAACGTCATAACATCTCCAGTTAATTTCATAACTTATACTTTTAGTGTAAAACTTCAGACCATTTTAACAATTATACAGTTAAATTAATAATTATTTTATTTAAACCTGTAGTAAAAACTATTACATGAACACGTTTTACTAAAAACGAAGTTTCCGCTATGACTGCTTGTTAATGTACTTTGACTGTTCAATCGATAGTTTTACTATTAAATTTATTTTCTATTTTAATTTTCTCAATATTTGTCGCTTTCATAGTGATTTTTTTTAAAACTGTTCAGTAAATTGATGTCTATTTATTATTGGATGTTTTATTATTAATTATTAATAATTTTTATAATTTAATTCCATTTTCATTAATTAAATTGTAAAACTTTTTCAGTGTATAATTCGTTTCATAAAATATTTTCTATAGTTAGGTTATTGTTGATATTTTGTACATCCCTGCCAAAGATACTCAAGAAAAAAATATAAATGTCAATTTTAACAAATTTTTGGAGATTACATTTTAAAAACAAATAGGTTATTACCGTTTATGCGCTAACACATTGCATTTTGCTGAGAGAAAATATATTATATTAAAAGTTAAAATATCATAGTACGTAAATGTATATTGTTGAATAATAAGCAGCGAATCAACTCAAAATGGTCAGTTCCAATTTTTTAATATTGAAATATTTACTTGTTGGACAACGAAGTACCTACAAATGAATGAATCAACATATAACTTACTTAACACGTAAATCTATTAATGCATTATCCTTACCTACCCTAATCCTAAGAAGTAACCTCGAGTAAGACCCGAGTCTAGGTCTATCCCACCTTAACCATGTAGCAACCAATGCATCTAAAAAGTAAACATAATTAGAATTAGTACTATTATTATGTATTTAACATTAAATACTTAGCTTTAAATTCCTATTCATGGCCTATATGTTGTTGAACGAACTCCATAAAATTATTCTGACATTTCTCAGCAAAATTGTACTAAAACTTTATTATTATTCAATATTCATTATCGTTATAAGATTGTTAAACTTTATCGTTATGCGTGGCATCTAGGGAGTAATAGTAATACAATATTAAGCAAATTCGTTTTTTTCTATTTGAATTTTGTCTAACCGCGAATGTGAAATTACCAATTAGCAATCGACAACAAAACATACGGTTATGGATCCAATCAGGATTAAGTTCAATTTTATAGTTCATAAGTCGTGCGAAAAATAAAATGTAAAATCATCAGTCGAAGAAACAAAGTTGTACAAATAAGATCATATAAATAAAAAATTATAAATTTAGTTGTGGAAATAAAGTTTTATTTTATATGCAAATTGTGTTCAACAACGGTCGATGGTTCTGGATGATTGGACGATTAATTTTTGTTTTGGCCGTGGAAATTATCTTTTATCATCCAGTAAAAACAAGAAAACTATGTTAGCAACAGTTAATGTTTACTTTATATTCATTATTTATGAGTTCCATTTATCCTAATGTGAAGTTGCTTTACATTTTTATAGGTAAGCCAACAAATCCAAGAGTTCGAGCACCTAATTTTTCCAATTTTGAGAAACTTTTACTACTGGAAGTAGTAAAAAAGTTTAGGTCAAAAAAAAGATAAAACTACGTCTTCCATGAAAAATTATATTTGGGAAATCATAAAAAGTGATTTTAACTTCCAAAGTAAGAGACTTCACTTGTAGGAGAGCTCAGCAGCTCAGAAGCCTTTACGAACAAAAACAAAAGGTTAAAAACGAAAAGTTTGCCGTCAAGGTATAATGTTTTATGTGCTTCTTTAATACTCATGCATAGTTTAATTATATCATTTAACATTTACAGATTGATACATTCCTAACAGAAGAAGGGAAAATGTAACGCACTTATCAAAGGTGGCTAATAAAACATTGGAGATCCTACAGCCCTTAACAATTACCCCTCTGGTTAATAGTCAACAGTGCTGAATAAAATTATGACCTCTTGGTAGGATTCTTTAAATATAAAATATGATGTTGTATCATGTGTTCATTACTAGATTTCAGTATGTTGATGAAAATAAACAACTAATCATATCAACCGCAGCATCGAACCTTAATCATGAGAAATCTAAACCAGCGACTAAAACCAATAAACATAGTAAAAATTCAGATATAAAATGTGGTTACGAGGAATTAACTGTTATTTGTGCTATAAAATAACGAAGTTTACCAACAACAATAATTACGAGGAGGAATTGATGAAAATGAGACGTGAACGCCACGATTGGGAAATATTAAACTTGAAAAAGCAACATTATATGTTGCTAAGATGCCAAAGGAATTTGGAAGAAGTTATGGCTATAAAACGTGTCCAACATACTGTTTGGCCTGCTATTTTAAATTATCAATTCGAAAGCCTAGCAAATAAATAAATTAAACGAATTATGTTTTTATTTTGATATATTTTATGCTTTTGTATGTATTCATATATGTGCAAACAAATTGATGAATAAATTTCTTTTTAATAAACTTTATAAAACCCTTAATTTTATGAAAATCTGCCGAAATGACTTTCGATGAGTGCTGACCTTCTGTACGAGTTTGAATTGTCCTGTGGTATTGGAGGAATCTCTATAAGGCTTTTATCTACAAAAGGTAAGTCTTGAAATTCAATTGCCAAGTTATGCAGCACGGCAGCAGCAACAATTGGAGTTAAAACTGTTTCAACCTTTAAAAAAATAAATAAATATGTATCTTACAAAATTTAAATCACGTTTTATTTGAATTATCTTTAACGGAAATCCAAAACCTAATGCTGGGAAGCGTATTTCTAGTTGAGGTATGCGACTTTTGATAGTTAATCTTTGCTGGTGTTTGTGGATTACTCAATGGAGTTAGTAGAAAATTTTTGTTTGTGTATCCTCCATCTCCTAACAAAACACATTCACCAAAGTCGTTTCTGCATAACAGCACCTTTAATAATTTGCATGCATATACGTATAACAAGTAATCTGGTGAATAATAAAACAAACCATTAAAAATGAATTTTCCAAAATCGTTTGATCGTGCACTGATCCACGTAGCCTCAATATCGTATATTTTTAAATAGGAATTACAGCAATACTGATGAACGTTTATAGAAAATTATCCTTTCCGTTTACTTTTCAATATCGCCACCTGGTGATTGAAACATATATTGTATTTGTAAGTATACTTACCTTTTGCTCCCACATCATCTGGAAAATTTGCAATTTTGTAAAATTATAATTTGGTGTCTAATATATAATTATAATTTGGTGTCTAAAATTATAAATTATAATTTGGTGTCTTCCTGGTCTGTTGTGGGCATTTTAATAATGTTGCTTAAGCGGCACAATAGGCCTTTTTTTCTAAAACTTTTGGAATTTTGCGACAAACTGTGGATTTGTGACAGTGAAACGCATTGGGGTGTTCTGGATATTGTTTCAATTTTGGAATTGAAATAGCCAACGTAAGATAAAAGTTATCTGACTGAATTTTAATAAGTCTCCTTTTTTTTTCATTTCTCTTTCATATTTTTTAAGTTTGCACGTAAGAATTCGCATCAGAGAATCAATGCAAATAACAAAATTGCCATTGATATTTCCCAAAACACAAAGAATGAACATGTGTGAGTTATTATAAAATTGCGCTCATTTAGGCAAAGTTCCATACTTGTTGCATGCAAATTTAAAAAAATATCAAATACTGAAGAAAATTAAAAATATCAATAAATGTATGAATTTTCTAAAACAATTGCCAAATGGCTAATCCTAGAGGCGACAATGTAGAAAACTGACAGCACAACCCTGCGGTATGTTGCATCAAATTACAATAAAAAATTGTTCACCCAAAACGTATTATGTATGTCAGTAGGTTTCTTAGAATCTTTATTGTATGAAGTTTCTAAAATAACCAAATGACCCATCCCAGTAGTCGACTATATTGAACGTGACTCCTTTGAAGATATGTTTAGCAACGTTACACATTTTATTTCTTAGCACAACTCTTTTATGTAATGGGCAACGATTCAGTACGCATTAGAAATAGGTTAAATTTATTTCCTCATAATGAATTTTTTGTTTTAAAAAAGATTAAGGATGGCTTAGTTGCAGATTTATACAAAATGTGTACTGATATTTTATTAAATTATTTGCAAATAAATGAAAATAGCAATAATTTTGACTTTTCCAGAAATATTGCAGAGCTACACGAATATTTAGTTCCAAAAGTGTTGTTGTCAAATTGTTGTGCAATGCAGCTAACACAAAAAATTTATTCTAGATTTGTTCGAAATTTTAGTAAATTTTTCGTGATTAAATAAAATAATTGCATGAAAGTAGAAATCAATCATGTATTATGAATGAAATAAGCAACAAGCGAATGAAATTTCTAACTAAATTAGATTGGATTCATGCTATTTGTGCATATTTAACTAAGTAAATTTGAATTAAATCATGAAATTAATGCATATAAATTATGTTCTTAATACTCAAATCACATTATAAATTTTCTCGTAGTATGTCAAACTTACTTTAATTTGTAGTATTATTTACACGATTAAAAACTAGTTATAGTTACTTCACTAATATAATAATTTACCAAATATGAAAATAAAAAAACCAAATTAGTTAAGTTTTAATTAGAAATAAATGTTTTATTTAAAAATGTATATTTAATTTGTTAAATAAAATACACATATATACATTAATCATGAATCGATAGTAAGTATCAGATTGAAAAATGATGGCAAACTCGTCTATCTGACCTCCACAGATTATCTGATTTATGATGAGTGTGGAAACTGTGATATACCATTCAATACTATGATGTGTGTGGATTAACCATTTATGTAATTTCTCTTTCACATACTGATTAAGATGAAAGAGTGTTAAGAGGTTTTGATGCATTTTTCATATACTGAAGTGTTGCTCTGATCTTTTTGTCCTCGTTCGGTTTCACAAATTGAATTTATTCTTCTGAAATATTGTAAACAAATACATAAATGTTATAATATAATAATATATAACAAATAAAAATAACATACAAGTCGAACATATTTTAATCGATTGATGGCAGTATACAATTTACTCTTAAAATTCACGATATAAAATAGACGATATTATTTATCAATGTTGTTACCTCACCTTTTTCCTATTTATATTTTTTTACTTATATAAGTAGTCATTCTTAGAAATATTCCTGAAATTCATAGTTTTATGGCTAAATATCTAAGAACTGAAGATTATTCCACTGTTTGGACTTTTAATATTATCATTTCTATGAACCAGATAAAATATTATTACTGGCAAAACTTATATACATAGTTTATTTGCTTACGAACCTGATTTTCTGACGAATACATTTTACAAGTTTTTTCCATATTTGTCTGTGAAACTGAACAAACTATTTAATTCGATTATAAATATAGAATAACGTTCACAAAAGTCTTTTAACATACGTACTTACACTATATTTGAAACATAACCTATATTTTTGACTACAGTATAACTAAGATTTTTCGTGAAAACAGTGATAACTAAGGTTCCTGCTTATATAATGAACGTGGTATTAAGAGTGATGCTATTACGTCACCTGAGTTCTATCTTGGCGTAAGCGACAACAATCAAGTTTCGAGAAAATCGACTTGAAAGTTTTTATACTTTAATTAGTAGAATCGTTTCACTCAAACATAAATATTTTTCTCTTAATAGATTAATGTTACTGTTACTTACATATTGCAGTTAACTAGTATAGTTTTCCCGGAAAATGTGAAATAAAATTTTTATTTTAAGGGTATTTTGGTGTATGTCACATAAAATTAAGTGATCGTAATTATTGGCAGGACACCAAAATGGAAGAAATACACTAATTTAGAAATAACAAAATAAATCGAGATTTGATGCTACAAAAATGGAGATGCATTATTTCCCAGTAGATAATTACAATGACAGTTTGGGGTTTAGATTAAAAAGACTATTCTGAGAATTTTGGGAATCACTTCGTGTAAGATTTCTAGACCTGAGTAATAAGCATACCTCAAAATAATATTAACATAAGTTGTATTTCAAAATATATTTAGAACGCAGTAAAATAAATAAGTAAATAAATGTTATAGAATTTTATGTCGGCTTCAGGCATGTACTGTAGCATTGAACGAATGTCTTTTTTTCAGCTGACATTTTATATATATTGAAAAACGGCCCATCGTAGGTACCTAATTTAAAAGAGTTTATCTGCTATTTTGAATTTGATATCAACTTTCAATCGAAAATTTTGTTCTACCAATTGAAGAAGATCCGGATGATATCAATAATGAGGAAGGTTGGAGAAAATCACAAAAACGCCCAAGCCTGCAAAACACATGGGAATAAATATTGTTAAACGATATAATTTGAATTCTTTAGACAAGCATAAGAAAATAAGTGCAAGATTAAAGGCTGAACATGAAACAGAAATTACTCGAACAATGAAACAATACACAAATCAAATAAGTTTACTTCACAATCAGTTTAATTATGTAAATGAACAAAAACATAAAATATCTATAATATATATTTTACTTGTGCATTTGATTCAATAACCCAAATAATGTATGTAATCGGGATTGATTCGGTGAGAAATGAATACTTTCCAAATGTTTGACCAATTCGAGTTTTTCCAATTTTTATTTAAATATGTAAATAATAATTTGACTTCCGATCTATATAAAATTCGAACAACAATTTTATTTAAATATCTCCATAGTCAAATAAATGGTAGAAAGAATATTGACACTTCAACTAATGTTGGACAACTTATACAATATTTACTACCAAAAAGTATTAAAATCAAATTTGCGTGCAACAATGCTGAAGAAAAACATCTCTTTTTTCTACCTCTCGAACTAGATAATTTTGCTGAAAGAGCCTTAGAAAATTTTAATAATAGAATCTTTATGCCTAAAATTAAATGTTCCCACGATCGTTTATTACATATGGAAATATGTAATAAACGATCTTGTACAAAACAATTAAAATCTAATTTTGGGACAATTGTAGTCGATGTTCAGCCTTTGGATATTGGTACGTTTTATAGAATTTCGCTTAAAGAGATTCAAAATAAAATAAAGTATCGGATGACCAATTTAATTTAAAAGGAGTAATTCATTTTGAATTACATAGTAATCATTATAAAAGTTGTATACTAAGACCAAACGGTATATGGGAAAGCCATGATGACCTGGAGAAACGGATTAATAATGCACCAGATACAACAATTGTAAACCCATCAATTTTGTTTTATAAACAATTGTAAAACAAAATATTTTAATTTAATTTATTTTTATTATATTTCACTTAAATAAAATATGTAGTCATATATTAATTGTTCGATAGCTATTACTATATTTGAATACATTTTAACATATTTCTTATGTAGCGCACAGCTTTTTAATGTTACTACACATAAATTATGTTTAGATAATTATATTACAAAAATAATTAAATTCTCAGCTTGCGAAAACTTTAAGTAATAAAATATTTTAGTGAACTCTGTAATCTTTACAAATAAAATTTGTATTGTTTAATAATATTCTAAAATCTCAAATTGATATAAAAGAATTTTGAGTAGTTAAGTGAATATATAACTAAATTAGCATTTCAATCTACCAACCGCTAGTAGATCAGTTCTAGTCTTTGCAAAATTTAGTATAAATCAGTTAGGAAAGAGAAAACCCGATCAAAACCAAACCGCTACTCATTCGGTTCCTATCTTTGATAAAATAATAATTAAGTAAATACAACAACCGAATTAGTATCGGTTTACCAGCATTTCGTCGCTTTTAATATTGTCAAAATAAGATATTTTCAATAGTATTTTTACAAAACATAAATATAAATACTTATTAAGTTTATAATATTGTGGCGAATCACAGATGTCACCTGTGATAATTAAAAAGAGGAAATTATAGCAGTAGGGGTTACCCTGTAACCAAATGTTTACACAAACGAACAAAATAAAAATAAATAATGAAATAGGCGGAGCGAACAAAATAAGACGAAAATAACATTCGCGAAGTGTAGAGATTGTGAAATAAATTTATTACAAACATTAATCTTTGCGAGTTTACTCACAATCCAGTGATCAAACAACTTCGGGCAACCGCAATGAGTTGCAGCTCATACTTCGCGCTACTTTGGTACAGGAAAATGTTGACCCAGATCAAAATGAATTTAATTTGGGGGCACCGGATTCAACCGAGGTGCAAGCGGTTGGAGTGACAACAGAATCAACGACCAGAGCGGAAGATTAGAATGTGGTCGTTAAAGAAACTACTCCAACACTACTAATGGCTGCTATGCAACAAATGCAGCTACAAACGCAGCAAATGATCGGCGGCTTCAAAGGCAAAATTACAAGCGGACAAGAAAGTTTAAAGGAACAAATGCGAGTCGATTATGAGAGATTATTAGATGAACAGGAAAGCATGAGAGCTGAACAACGGCAAGATCGAGAACTCGTTCTGGAAAGACTAAAACAAGAGGAAACTGTCAACAAGAAGTTTCGAGAAATGGCCACGGCATTTGACACAAAACTCGACACCTTCAAAATCGAGGTAGATCAACAGCTTGAAACAGCAAACCGACGAATAATGAAGATTGAACAAGAGCTAATGGATCTCAAAACCAACGGCAGTGCTCAAATTGCTCGATTAAACTGAAGCCACCAACGTTCGACGGAACTACACTATTCAACATCTTCAAACACCAGTTTGAAATGGCGGCTACCACGAACGGTTGGTGTTAAAAGGACCGAGTGGCAGCATTAACTGTGGCGTTAAAAAGCAGTGCTGCGGAACTACTGCAAATTGTGCCAGAAAACGAACGGGAGGACTACGGGAAAATCATATTGGCGTTGGAGCGTAAATACGGAGGTGACCACAGAAGAGAGCTGCATCGTATGGAATTGAAGGGACGATGTCAGAGGATTGGAGAGACGTCCAGGAGTATGTGGCTGATATAGAGCGGTTAGTGCACCTCGCCCACTACAACATGGCGGGTGAATACACAGAGCAGATCAAGATTGACGCTTTCACAGATGGAATACGAGATATCGATACGAAAAGTGCAGTCGTATTGTCGCCAAAAGCAACGTTCACGGAAGCCATCGCGGGTGCACTAACCAATGAAACTGCAAACAACATCATCAAACCAGCAGCAAGGTACCTCGAGTGAACGTGGAACCAGCAATCAGTCACAAACAAGGCAAAAATATCAAACCATCAGATAACTGGCGGGCAACGAGATTCCGGGATGGAAATAGTAAAATCATATGTTGGGTTTGTGACAAAATAGGACACATCTCAGGGGAATCCTGGGAGATAAGGCGCAAACGTGCGAGAACACCATCGCCGATGTACCGAAGGCCACCGGAGTAAATAAAAATACCAGCCGAGGAGGAACGCCAAACAACAAAGGCGTTAAACGAGTTAGAGTCAGTTTTGAGGAGCAAAAGCTGACTCTCACAACCAAATGCTCCATAACCTTCAATCCCATTTCCAGATTGGCAAAAGGTGGTTATAGCTTGATGGTGCAAGGCGAAGTAGAGGGACGCTCTAGTTTCATAACATTGGACACCGGAGCAACGAGAACGATTGTGCGATCGGATTTTATCACTAATGTAATTCGACCTATGGAAGGGTTCAAGGAAAGAAGGAGGGTACAAGACGAATCGGGAACAATGGTTTTCGACATGAAGTTCTGGTTGCGTATATTATAGATGAGGTCATCCTGGGAATGAACATCATGAAACAAAAAGGATTTGTATTGGATTTTGGACGGGGAACATTGAGCTACGGTAATGTCGAACTGCCTTTGCAACTGAACAACGGGAAGGAGCCATTCGTAAGGAGAATAAAAGTGGATCATCGAACGAACCTACCACCACACTCGGAAACGGTTGTTTGGGAGAAAAGGGATGGAGGTACTGGAACACAACAAAGGAAAGGATTCTCAAAAAAGTTAGAACCTGGATGAGAGGAACCGAACAAGGTCAGAACTAACGACGTGATCTATAGGATCCAAAGAGGAGTACGAGGAAAACCCAAGGTTTTATTCCTAAAGAGACTGGCATTCTATAGAGAAAGAGGTCTGGATCCTGTTCGAGACGAACAGGTTTGGGCGGAGGGTAGTGTGACGAATGAGTAGGGGTTACCCTGTAACCAAATGTTTACACATACGAACAAAATAAAAATTAATAATAGACGGAGCGAACAAAATACGACGAAAAGAACATTCGCGAAGTGTTAAGTTGCCAGAAAATGATATATTCTACAATTATTTGTGTCGTGTAGGCATTTGAGTTACGGAACAGTTCAATTTTGAATTTCGAAGTGTTAATATCGGGAAGTGATAAAAAGTGAAAGTGAAGTATTAAAATACTTTTAGTGATAATAACTGTGTAAAATAAGTGTAATAATAATTATTTGTGAAATAATTGTGGAATTTATTGGGAAATAAATTTATTGTAAATATTAATCTTGCGAGTTTAATATTCACAATCCAGTGCTGATAAATTATTAGAATAACCACTCGGCGAAATCGTAACAATATTTAACCCATCCACTACCGTTAATACCCGCTAGTGGCTTGGTTCTCGTTATAGCTAGATTTACTATGGTCTATTGAGCGAAGGTAAGAACCCAACAACTTTCGATTACTAGCGGTTTATCGATGAGAAGGAGACATCAAAATGTATATTATATTGATGATAACTATATAAAAAGCCACCATAATAGTGCTAAAACTGATTTCATCCGTGTACATAATAGATTTGGTCCATAATAGATTTGTACATAATAGATTATGAGCAATCTAAATATTAAAATTTTTGTTTGATTCTAAAATAATTAAACCGAAATTATTCAAAAGTAATGAAATTAAAATTTAATATTTTGGTAATACATGACGCAACATTTTATGGTACACCCATTATAAACATCAGAGAGAAAATGAAACAAACGAAAAAGATTAATCAAAGATATCTGTTACAAATAAACAGTTGCATGTGCTTTTCGATAGATGTCATCAAATCATTAATTATTTGAAGTAGTATATAATTTAAATTTTGGGATCATGAAATGTGATACAGTATGATTTTGTAGGTTTATCAATTAATTGTTTAATAAACTTCAATCATATTATTGTCTTCAGGCTTTTTGTTTTTGGTAGAATAAAATTTTCGATTTTTAAAAGTTGATGCAACAATCGATATATGTAGAAATTGCTTGTTAATCATATAACCGATGGCAGGGATGTACTATTTGGCAATGTGGTATTGAATTTTAGACTTTGGTCATTTTGTTGTTGAAATTTATTGAGGCCTTTGTAGCTTGTTTAATTTATAAGCAACTTTTGTTGCATAGCTTTGTCGCCTAAATGTTGTATAAACTCACACTTATTCATATTTTGTGATTTGTTATGTTCTTCACTTCGGTTTTTTGAAATCATTTCGATTCATTTGTAATATTTTAAGTTTGATGTTTGTATAGTTCAACTTTCTTAATGTTCTTATTAAAGTGACGGGATAAAATAATTTCGCAAAAAAAATTTCGATTATACTGTGCACTATCTATTTCCTGTACTTGGGAGTGTCCTGGCTCCGAATATTTTTGTTGTACTTCTACTATATATTTTTCAATAAATTTTAAAATCACCAGCGTGGTTATTCTATTTCTGTTCTGAGGCACACATTAGTCGGACCACAAGATCATTGTAGTAAAAGATGGATTGTCTTTAACCACACTCTCCTTATTTTTAACTAAAGACTATTCCAGGTCATCTCCAGATCTGTCGCTTATAACCTCATGCCATATTGCACAATATGTGAGTTTATTAACACTACAGTGCGCTAGTAAATTACAAACCGTAAATTTGTGTTTATAAAACAAATTTGACGTATTTGCCCAAAGGCAAAGAAAACACACTTTGTAAATCGTAGCGTAGAACAATGGTGAATTATTGATCAGCATTTTTAAGATCAGCATCTCTTTCAGTTTTTACCCTCATATTATTTTATTTTTGTTTTTCAAATTCTTTGATTTCAGAAGTGGTGAGCTAGACTGCAATTTTATGTGCCACGCATTGATCTTTTTTCGGTTTTTAGAATGATATGTTAAACTGTCCATTGAACACTTTAGTGTAAATATTAAATTTCACAAGGTCGGTCTCACTCACATATTTACTAATATTTAAACCGGCCTCAAGATATTGCCTGTTTGTGTTTGCTCGGCACTAATGAGAATCAATTGCTGGAAAATTCATGTGATCTCTGGCCATATTAAGTTTGTCTTCGGAAATACCACGTGACAAAAATAATAATTTTTATTGGTTTATTTACACTATATAAGAAAAACATGTTGATAAAAATATATGGATATAGAATCAAACAGAATGACACTAAAATTGTTCGAAATCTGTGTAGAATTGTTCAAATGCGTGCAAATGATATAAGGAGATGCACCGAATCAGAATAAATATTGTAAATTAACAATTGTAACGGTTCGGTAGAAAGTTGTTATTTGATCCGAAGAAGAAAAAAAACATGTTCTGATATTAACACATTTTCTTACACCACCAACCGTTATCAGAAAAATATATTTGCATACGGTCTTTGGAGCGGTATTCAAGTACGGCTAAGACTCAGATGGTTTGGCGTGGGGTTTTCCAAAGCGTTATGCAAATCTTGCTATACCGCAACTATATTTAAAGTTAAGGAAATTGTGTAGAGGATATAAAAACTTAAGACTCGAGTAGCACTTATACTTACGTTACATCACCCTTTTTGAAAGAACTTACGAAATCATTATCTTTTTAGCAACAAGCGAATGAAACCGTTGAATCAAATTAGCTACTTAAGAGGTTGTAACGACCGGCTTTACTTTGTGTATATCGGCACCTCGCACACTTGGAATAGGGTAGCTCTTCGCGGCTGGCAAGGTTTTTTTTTAAACAAATCGTCCGATTCACCGTCGTACAAAAATTTGGTTATGTGTGCGTTTGAACTTTCTAAATGGAATCAATTTGGGCGGGGAGCACAATCTCTTTATTATTTAAGTTTTTTTTTTTTAAAACATCATTAACTTAATAAACCAAAAAAAATATTTTTATTGAACAAAGAGCAATAAGGTTTTTAATTCAAAAACAAACTTAATTATACTTAAAACTAAGGTACCTTCCGGATATATATATCGCGTATTTAACTGTAGTGCGTAATCCTGTGATAGAGATGGTTTTGTAGAGATGGTGGAAGCACGATGACGAGTCGGGATATATGAGGATATCGGTTACTATATAACTTTGCAGAACTTTATATGTATGTTATTTGTAGTTATTATATGTTTATATATTATAGTTTTTATGTTAGCATTAATAGCATATTATCTTAGTATTATTTAAAGCTTTTATAGTTCTTTTAAGTTCTTTTAACACGGGTTTAATTTTATATATGTTTCACTATACGACCGAAATCGCCATTTTTTTTGTCCGAACTTTTATTTACGTATTAAATATTTTTAGTTTAAATTTACCAACTATCGATAATCACTTTTTTAATATTTTGTTTCAAATCTCCGTCATGATATCTCTAAGCCGACTGACCCTTCACCATCATGTTCAAATCCCTCCACATGTTTATACCTTATCCTATACATAAAAGTACTAACCGTACTACTGGTTAATGTATATAATGTTATGCATATAAAAAAATTCAATTTGTATCTACAATACCAATACAATACCACTAAATTCAAATAATTAAATACATTATCTTTTTTTTTATTCTCTATATATTATACTAATCATTTACAGTGAACGAGATTTCCATGTTACAACGCAGGTTAGATTGATAATTTCAACAGAAGTTCATATCTAAGCTGAAAAACAAAAATCTCGCTAGCCGTATTAAATGACAATAATAAATTGATACTATATAATAAATAATAATAAACTGAAGGTTATAAATAAAAGTAAAAGTATTCAAAAAAAATCATTCCGTGATATCTTTCGCGTGATAGGTTCCTAATAATTTTCCCTCGTTATTTACCACAACATAGTTAACATTACCCTCACGCTTAACAATTTTACCTTTTACTCTAACCGGAACGAATTTAGCGCAGAATTGTTTGCTCGAGTCACTTTGCGGAAACGTTTTAATATAAACGGATTGACCCACCTTAAACTCCTTAGGACGAGCCCTTAAATTATATCTTCGAGCATAATTATCGTAAGCATCCCTCAGATGTTTACGAACCTGAACATGAATTATTGGCATTTTGTAATGATGTGGTATAGGTTCTAATTCTGAATCAAGTAAACAGTTAGCATCTTTCAATAATTGATACTGTTCAGCATGAAATATCCTATGGTAACCAAACATAAGATAATGTGGTGAATAGGTTGTAGACTGATGAATGGAATTTCTCAAGGCACAAGATATTTGAGAGATGTATCTATCCCAATTTTTATGATTTGACTTAACATACGCACGGATGGCTGCTATTACCGACCTATTTACACGTTCCGACGCATTACTCTGTGGAGCGTAATAAGCTGTATTTTGGGCCCGAATACCTAGCTTTTTTAAAAATTCTAAAAATTCCGTACTTTTAAACTGTACCCCGTTATCAGAATACAATGTCTCTGGTACACCAAACAGATCAAATTGTTCGTTAAGAAACTCTACTATATTTTTTGTATTGGCTTTAGCGAGAGTTTTGAGAAGTACAAACTTCGTTAACTGATCCAAAACTATTAAGATATGGGTCTTTCCGGTACTTGACCTAGGGTATGGTCCTAAAAGATCCACATACACTCGCTGCCATGGTCTTTCTGAAATTGTGGTATATCCCATTAAGGGTCGGACTAATTTATTAGATGCCTTAGTTGTCTTGCATATTTCGCAGGATGTTACGAACTGGTAGACTTCATTACACATTTTGGGCCAATAATAGTATCGCCGCAGTCGATCTAGTGTTTTTCGTATCCCTCCATGGGCAGCATGCGGAACATCATGTTCACTCCGTATAAGGGTATTCGTCATTGCTGAAGGTACATACAATTTCCACACAGGTAGGTCTAAAAGACTTTGATTATTTTTCGGTTCGATTCGAATATACACCTTCTTATTTAGCACTCTCAAATTTGGGAAACGTTCCGGATTTTCTTCGATTTGCACCTTAAACTTTAAATAGTCTCCACTTTCGAATTCTTTGGAATTTAAATCTATACCGCAGTTACGACTCTCTTCATTTACGTTACTCTGCAGCTCCGCTATTGTATCGCAATGCACCCTTGATAACGCGTCAGGTACCACGTTAAATTTCCCCTTTTGGTGAACAATTTCAAAGTCGTATTGTTGAAGTTTTAAGCTCCAACGAGCAAGCCTTCCCGTCAGGTCTTTCTGGGTCATCAACCATTGCAAAGCGGCATGATCGGTTATAACCTTAAATTTAAAACCTTCTATATACGGTCTAAATTTACTGATAGCTTTCAGAACCGCCAGACACTCTAACTCAGAAATTGTATAATTTTTCTCCGCCTTTT
Organism: Tipula lateralis; assembly: GCA_963932295.1. NCBI lineage: Eukaryota > Metazoa > Arthropoda > Insecta > Diptera > Tipulidae > Tipula > Tipula lateralis. The sequence goes on from OZ010738.1 coordinate 141,305,119, forward strand.
TGAGTTTGTATGATAAGAAAGCAATGGGTCTTTCGTCATTGTCTATTTCTTGATATAAAACTCCGCCCAACCCTTCGGTACTAGCATCACACCGAATGTAAAATAGCTTACTATAGTCCGGGTTTATTAATACTGGTGTGCTCGTTAGCGAATGTTTAATCCGTGTGAAAGCTTCTTGACACTCATCAGTCCAATTTAATTTCGTATTTTTCCTTAAAAGTGCTGTGATGGGGGCAGTGATCTCAGAAAAATTTGGCACGAACCTTCGGTACCACCCAGCCATCCCTAAAAATCTTCGCACTTGTTTCACAGTTGTAGGCTGAGGGTAATCACAAATAGCATTAACTTTAGCCGGATCGGTAGTTAAACCCTCTTCACCAACAATGTAACCGAGGTATTTAATTTTTCTCAGTGCAAACTTACTTTTTTCCATATTAATGGTTAACCCAGCTTTGGTAAGTTTATCTGCGACAGTTCTTAAAAGATTCAGGTGTTCGGTAAACGTCGGTGACACTACGAGCAAATCGTCTAAATAAATAAAAATTTTCTCTCTCAGCTCATGAGGAATTACGATGTCCATAAGTCGGCACATGGAAGCCGCCGCATTACATAGGCCAAAAGGCATGACCTTAAATTGGTAAAGCTTCCTTCCTGGAATAGAAAATGCGGTTTTATCTTTTGAATCTTCCGTCAATGGAACCTGCCAATAAGCATCCTTAAGATCAATGCTCGATATAAATTTTGTGTCTCCAAGCCTTCCTAATAGCCCTTCGATGTTTGGTGCCGGATAAGCGTCTTTTGATGTCACTTGGTTCAACTTTCTGGAATCGATACACAAACGCGGTTTTCCATTTGGTTTCTTCACCAACACTACCGGAGAACTCCAGGCGCTAACACTTTCTTCTATTACATCCTTTCTTAGCATATCCTCGATCACTTTGTCCAAATCGGCCTGTACCGCTGGTGACACTGGATAATGCCTCTGCTTGATAGGCTCGTTTTTCCCTACATCGATCTTATGGGTAAATAAATGTGTTCTGCCCAAACCTCTTTCTTCAAATGTTGGGAAACTTTTCTTAACTCGCTCGAGTTGTTCTAATTGGAATTCGGTCAAATTGTGTGCTGCATTTTCTATGTTGTTTGTTTCGAGGGTTTCCAATAACGCTGGAGAAATTCCGAAAGCTTTCCAAAAGTTGATCCCTAAATATAATTGACCACTTAGGGTGGGAACTATATAAAATCGGATAAAAACTGAACGATTCCTTAAGCTAACAGGTACTTTTATATATCCAATAATGGGATTTGGTGTTCCGTCTGCTGTTCTCACGGAGGCATTCATCTTATGCAATTTAGCCCCTATTCGTTGAATAAGATCTTCTGATTTGCTACCTAAAATACTAATCGTTGCTCCACTATCCATAAGTCCTTTAACTGGAACATCGTTAATTTTGATGGAAATAAAAGGTCGCGGGTCGTCATATTCATTCTCAATTTCTTTCAACGTGGCAGCTGAACACTCCCTTTTTATTCGTCGCTTTATTTTCCAATATTGGAGTATACGAAGCAATCGATTAGGTTTTAAAGATCTTTGTAAGAAATTGACGGGTGTATAAGTATTATTTATCTTCGTTTGTTGGTGGTTTGACTTGATATCGGAATATTGGCTTATAGGGATTGGGGTACTGTAAGTATGGTTTAGTGACGAACATTTGACGACATTGTTCTGGGCGCATTCACCATTCCCGAACGCGAGGTCCCAGGGGTTGTCACGTTCGGACGTTGGTTTAACGACAGATTACGATTTTTGCATGTGAAACAAGCGGGTTTTATTATGCCATCCTGCCCACACCCAAAACAAAACATTCGGTTCACGGCACGATTGCAGTTCTTAAACAAATGTCCGATGTCTCGGCAATTCCAACATATAATATGAGGGTCCGGTTTCAAGATCGGCTTCTGTTGAATAGCAGCGATGTTTTCATCAAAATATGGCGATGCGTGTGTGGCTTCAAGATATTTCTCTTTTGGTTCAGCTTTTGCTACCATCTCAGACGGCTCATTTTGTACCGAAATCTCGCTGATCTGCTGGTAACGTCTTCTATTAATATCTCCAAATTTTCTAGGATCGTACCCTGAATTCGTCCATAACATTTCTAGACTCTTACAATGCCTTCTTAAGCTCTCTATATTAGGGAACGAGTAACCCAGAATATGCGTTCTGATAGCAGGATTCAAATTTGTTTTTATGATTCGCAATAACTGATCTTCGCTAAATGGTATTTGTAAGCGATAATTCATAGATTCAATTTCTAAAACGAAATCATCTATCGACAACGACCCTTGTTGTTTTTGTTGCAGAAGAAGTCTTTCTTCTTCGTCGCCACCGGGATCAGAGAAACGTGAAATAAACGCCTCCCTTATCTCCGACCAGTTCGCACCAGGAAATTTGCGTAAAAATATTAAAAGCCAAGTTTGAGCAGCGCCTTCTACATAATTAAAAATAACACGATGTAGTTCTTCTACCGGAAAACAATTCAACATAGCCATATTTTCTATTTGGAAAACAAAGTCTCGAATATTCAAAGCTTTTCCTGTTCGATTAGTGGGTGCAAAATCTTTGAATTTCGGAACGTTCCACTTAACGTGTTTAACAAACAAATCAGGAGAAACTTTATGAGTTCTATTTTCGGGAAAATGTACCTTAGGAAAATTATAACTCGAAGTTGGTGGGTAAATAGAATTCAATGGAAGATTATCATACTTTGTCTGTGAAATGGTAGATCTATCTATAGGTCCGACACCTGCTTTTTCACCGATTTTCGACGGTACCTTTAGTTCACCTAGATCATGTGTTTTTCCCATTCGGGTTTGACCCCAAATTGACTGATAATCGGATGGTTTTTGCTCCAAAGTAACAAAGCGTTCCATATTGCTAGGCATCGCCACCTGAATTGGCTCCACATAACTCGCAGTAGGAGTTGTTACTTCTTGATGTATAGCTAGGGTATCGCTCGATGTCCAGGAGATCGTAGAAGAAGGTACAAGGGTTTCGATGGCTGTAGACACTTCACCTTCCCTGCTTAATTCTTCGCCCTCGTCCTGAGTAAATCTTTCTAATAACTGTATATGTCGTCGAAGATGACCAAGAGTAGTTTCGACTTCGGGTGGATTTTTGAAAGATTGTTTCAATCGGTAAATCCGATCACTAATGTGCAAAGCACGTGCTAATGCCGGAAACAATATAGTATGTGGCGTACTTTCATTATAAGTCTTCCCTTTTTTGAGTAAGTCTTTAGAATGATCGACACAATACTTTATTTCTGCATCTTTTTGTTCTTTAGATACATGCGAAACTGCTGGCTTTGGTATTAATTTATCCCCTTCCCGAATCAACAAATCGTTTAATATGAACGCAGCTTTTTCTTCATTCGGGTTAATCGATCGAACTAGACAATCTACTCTAAATTCGTCTTCTTCTAGGCCCTCAACTCTCCAAAGTGCCATTGTATTGTACCGCGATATAACAACAAAAATCGATTATATTGTCAACTTTATGTGTATGGTACTCGAGATAAAACCGGAAAATTCACGGAATATTCGTTTGATCTTTCTTATCTTAACACAAATAAAAATTATCCTTAACCGAAGGATACACCACAAAATTAATTCAATTTAAATAAAATATTAAATTATTCTATTTATAATCAATAATCAAAATATTTACTATTATATAAATAAAATTGAAGTTATCAAAAAAAATAATTATATGAAGAAAATATTATATATAGAGTCAAATATATTACTAATAAAGAGATTGATTTCCTCCGCTCAAAAAAAATTCCATTGTTAAATGTTAATATTGAGGATAAGAAGGAAGTATGATCTAACGAGTAATTTGAATAATTGCAAACCTCTATCGTTAGTCTACATACTTTCTATCTATTATCAGAGTTAACTTACTGTTGCTTGAGTAATACACTTCAGAGTTAGCGTGAAAACGAATGTGCCGTAAATCTAACGCAACCTCAAAGTTATACTCTCTATCAAGCTGTACTTAACTCTACATAAATGTAATCTGTAAACTAAAACATGTTATATATAAAAAAAAAAATCTAATTTACTAAAACGGTAACGTATCATAAACATATTTAAGACCATGAGGTCCCTGCTCGGGCGCCATTTTGTAACGACCGGCTTTACTTTGTGTATATCGGCACCTCGCACACTTGGAATAGGGTAGCTCTTCGCGGCTGGCAAGGTTTTTTTTTAAACAAATCGTCCGATTCACCGTCGTACAAAAATTTGGTTATGTGTGCGTTTGAACTTTCTAAATGGAATCAATTTGGGCGGGGAGCACAATCTCTTTATTATTTAAGTTTTTTTTTTTTAAAACATCATTAACTTAATAAACCAAAAAAAATATTTTTATTGAACAAAGAGCAATAAGGTTTTTAATTCAAAAACAAACTTAATTATACTTAAAACTAAGGTACCTTCCGGATATATATATCGCGTATTTAACTGTAGTGCGTAATCCTGTGATAGAGATGGTTTTGTAGAGATGGTGGAAGCACGATGACGAGTCGGGATATATGAAAATATCGGTTACTATATAACTTTGCAGAACTTTATATGTATGTTATTTGTAGTTATTATATGTTTATATATTATAGTTTTTATGTTAGCATTAATAGCATATTATCTTAGTATTATTTAAAGCTTTTATAGTTCTTTTAAGTTCTTTTAACACGGGTTTAATTTTATATATGTTTCACTATACGACCGAAATCGCCATTTTTTTTGTCCGAACTTTTATTTACGTATTAAATATTTTTAGTTTAAATTTACCAACTATCGATAATCACTTTTTTAATATTTTGTTTCAAATCTCCGTCATGATATCTCTAAGCCGACTGACCCTTCACCATCATGTTCAAATCCCTCCACATGTTTATACCTTATCCTATACATAAAAGTACTAACCGTACTACTGGTTAATGTATATAATGTTATGCATATAAAAAAATTCAATTTGTATCTACAATACCAATACAATACCACTAAATTCAAATAATTAAATACATTATCTTTTTTTTTATTCTCTATATATTATACTAATCATTTACAGTGAACGAGATTTCCATGTTACAAGGTATAAATTAATTTTTTTATTACGGAAATTCAAGTGTAATAATACTAAATTTAATAAAAAAAATAATAATAATAAAAACAAAAAGAGTCATACACGTAATTAAGAATTCGGTAGCATTCATTTATCATTTAAATATTAACCTATGATCGATCTCTAACCCCTTACCTTAAAATCTATAAATCAATGAGTAGTCTATCGAGTTGAAGAATAAACAAAAAAAATTATATAATTCTAATCCAACTTGTCCATTGAAGTTAATATTAAATAAGCATAAATAAATAAAGATATATCAATCTAATAATAAACTAAATTATAATAATGTAGTTATTTAAGATAAAAGAAAAAAATTCTTATCTGTGACGTCATCAGTATAATTGTCGAATGTTGTATGTTGAGTTGATGATGTATGTATGTTGAAATGATGAATGAATTTTGTTGCTTGTGAACGAGTATGCATGAGTTTTTGTAATTTGTTCCTTATGTGAGATATTATCAAGGAATGCACGTGATTTTATAAGATTTTTACAACGTACTATATTTTCACACCGTACTGTATTTTTACACCGTACTGTATTTTTACACCGTACTGTATAACACGAGGTGTATTTGATGGTGTAGTTTTAAGATTTTGTTACATCACTGTATCACATATACACTATATTACATGTGAATCTTTTGTTCTTAAAATATTAGTTTTAATCTTTTGGAAAACCATTCACGTTATTTTTAATGTTCGTGTATTTTTAAAATTTGATTAATTATAATCAACTATCACACAAGCTTACTTAACTTAATTTTTCTAAGTACTATATCTATATTATAATATTGAATGAAGACCATTCACACAAAAAAAATGCTTTCATTCCACAATTCTTAAGCTCCAATATATTTGTCACGTCTTACTCGATCTAAATTACGTACCCGACAGCCGAAAAAAAACCCAAAATCAAAAAACCTCAAATCAACCGTATTGTACCTCTCTTCTTCTTTTTTCCAATCCGATCAATTTCGTCTCAAATCATTTTCCAAAACAAAAAAAAACAAAATAGTCAAAACCAGCTTTTCAGATAATAATAAAAAATATAAATCAGAGAAGTTAAACTTAATACAATTGAAACGCGGTTTAAGACGACGTTACACAATTACACCGATCAAAAGAAAATTATTTGGTTTTAAAACAAAATAGAATAAGTTCTAAAATGGTCTAAGTAGGTGTTGAAATGTGCAAACACGTACATTACATATTATGCAATGGAGATAAAACATAAAAGAACATTCATTATTTATTGTTTCCTGGATATAAACCAAAATCGCATTCAATAACTCGAAAACTATGGCACTTAGAACATTTTTGATTGTAAATATATATATATATATATATATATATATATATATATATATATATATATATATATATATATATATATATATATATATATATATATATATATATATATATATATATATATATATATATATATATATATATATATATATATATATATATATATATATATATATATATATATATATATATATATGTATATACGAATCGCACAGTATGAACATCAAGTCCGGTAGCATATGCCTGATGAGATGGACTTGATTTTTGCGAGCACACGGTCATTCAATGACGTCATCATCATCAGATTGAAACCGGCCTAGTGGATTACAAGATGCAAGCATTTACATTCAAATTTACATAAAACAATATGCTTTCCTCATATGAAACGATGAGTAGATTATTAGAACGCAATGGTTAACGCAATGGTTTTCGTTTCTGCCCAAATAGCAGTTTACCAAAGTCTTAAGATTCAATCTATACAATAACTCATTTAACTCATCTAATAACTCATCTTAAGAAACAAGTCAAAATTTGGTGATTTTCTAAATCTTTGTGTACTCTCAAGACCTCGATCATCCCATGTTTTAACGTTAATAAATACGTTTATCTGTTAACCTTTATTTTAGCAAGAACAACTTGCAGAAATTTTTCCTAAGACTGTGGTTTTGTATAAGGTTGTGCATGTTTCGATAATATTTAGAATAAACTGGTTGAATCACTGGGCGAATATTTACCAGATAATTAAAAATAAATTCGGTCAATGAATTCTAAACTACAACACAGGAGATGTTGGAGTCACAGATTTGTTTTTTCACACATGGTCGTATTCGAATGGAGAAAAAATCTCTTTGCATCGTACTCCGGTAACTGCCGCAGCTTTAACGACTGCGTCATTTCGATTTGAATAACCTAAGGCTATCAGCTAGAGTTCTGAAAAACTAGCATCAGTTAGTCTAACAACAATTGAAAACAATTCATTTCGGGATTTTCCTGTAAAGGAAATAATATGGTTGATATGAAATGTTTTATCTCTGAGCTAATTCCAGGTAAATTGTATGGTTTGGAATCAATGGAAAATCAATCTGTGATTAAACAAAAATCTTTAATCACAGACTTTATCCGAGAAAGGTATGAGCCCGGAGATTTCAAATTAAAATATGTGTCGACAGATGAACAAGTGGCAGATAATTGTATAAAAACGTTAGCACAATAAATGTAATCAATATATGTCAGTAGAAAGACCGGCGAAGAATAGTCGCGGGGTAATAGAACAGTATAATTTTGGAGCACCATTTGGAAGGATTGCTATAAATATTGTAAGAAACTTAATGTAACCTAAAGCAAGAATCGAAGAATAGAACAACTTTGCACAAAGAATAGAACAACTTTTAACAAAGAATCGAGTTCAATGTTTAACTTAATACACACCTAATTTACCAGTACAATTACGTATATAAAGTAAGCCCATGGTTTCATCCCAGAAAAATGCAATGGTAACACTAATGATATCGCGATAGATGTAGTTAATTTGCCATTCTAGGATTTTACTATCATCCCAAGATTTTGTATCAGAATAATAATTTATATAATACCAAGATAGTAAATATTTTAACTATCACGACAGTTTCTTACTATCATCCCATAATATAATTTTTGTAAGTTCAAGAATATTGTCGAAAAATAAAATAAGGAAAAACCTTATAAAATTTAATAATGGAACCCGATCCAAACCAAAAAATATTATTATAATAATAATTAAAAATGGTAAATATTAATAATAATTAACAGATATCATTTGAATTTCAAAAGCACCTCATTCGAAAATTCGTCTGGGGTGATTATAAAGTGTCATCTCAGAGGGTTGCAAAATTATGTCACGAATCCATCAAAGAATAACTATGTTAAAAATAAGGAGAATACTACCGTTGCGTCATGCTTAGATTCATGACAATCCAAGCCATGCGTTTAGCATATGCAATGACCCACATCCGAGAATTCGTGTGGGTGGTAATTATGTATAAAGTGTCAGCTCAAGAGGGAATCCATCAGAGAATAACCATGCTAAAAATTAGGAGAATCCTAACGTTGCGTCATGGTTGGATTAATGAAAAAACCAACCATAACTTTAACATAAGCAATGACACACATTCGAAAATTCGTCTGGGGTGATTGTAAAGTGTCATCTCAGAGAGTTGTAAAATTATGTCACAAATCCATCAGAGGATAACTATGTTTAAAATGAGGAAAATACAACCGTTGCATCATGTGTTTTACTTGGACATATTTTTCCATATTAAAAAAAGTGTAAATGGCTGTTAAACGGCAATCGTAGAGATTTTTCATGATTTTACTATGCCATGTAATGATAGAAGAATTTTTTGTTTTTTTTTGTTTCATGGTATTTATGAATGAACTTCAGGAACTGAGTTATTCACTATGGCAAATTTCTATATTCCAAAAACAATAGTGTTGTATTTTTAATTAAATAGTTCACTCGTGAATAACTGATTTTTCTTACTATTAAAGGGAAAAAAAAAATATTTATCTGCTCATTTATATTACAGACTTTGTGCTGTTTATATCGTGTTTTCTGTGTTTATTAAATTGTTTTTCTGTGTGTCTAATATTATTGGATAAAAAAGTGTTTTTTTAAAAAAATATAAATGAATTAATAAAAATTTAAAATTTAGAATTTTTATATTAATAATACGTCAAATAAATTATGCCACGAAACAATGAAAACAAGACAAGTAAGAGGATCAGAGCGTGTTCATTTGAAAACTGAAATTGAAAAAAACAGCAATAGCTACTAGCTACTTTACCTCTAGAGGTTTATGAAAATATGATTCACGCTGAAGATTCAGCCTTTCTATCAAAATTTAACACATGTTAAGTCATGTTTCTAAATGTATTGAGACAAGCTCGGTCCGAGTGGTTAAAGGAGCAGGATAATGAGATAAACAACCTATTAGATCTATAAAAAGAAGTAATATTAAACTCTTCGTTGATTCAAAAGTTAAGTATTTAACCTTTTTATGTCGTTCGTTATAATTATCACCAAATCGAAATGCTAAAATTGTTAGTAAATTTATTTAGACGCAACGGAAAGGTTGATAGAACCACCCGATAAAAGTACCTATATCTACTTTTTTATTATACTTCAGTTGTTCTTATAAAGTTTAAACGATTAAGAACCAGCAGATCCGTTTTCATTAACCGATATGATCAGTTCCAGCCATAATAAAGATACAATTGAGGCATGGCTACGATCATATCGAACAGAGTTAGAGTACAAATTAAGAATATGGCCTGTTTTTGAATTAATTGTAACTGATTGTAGTTTTCCTGAAATAAATACTGTAATGGATACGTTCAATAAGGACTTTCCAATATTTAAAAATGTCTTATTCAGCTATAATGTATAATACAGAAAATTTTGGTTCTAGCTTTAAAAGAAGATAACATCGCGAGAGTAGAAAAATATAGACTCTCAATTTGAACTAAAATTTATGACATTAGGAGAGATTGCATTAGCAATGTGACCAAAGTGTCAACATTTATTCTAAAATTTCGTAATTTTTATAGTGCACAGTCAGTGTAAAAATGTTAAAAATGTAATGAAACCGTAATAAATTTCCTTAATTACATTCCAATAAATTTATTCAAATTGGATAGTTAAGGATTGAACATTTAGCCGACTGTTTAGAAGATAGTAGTTTATTGATTTGTCCAAACTGTAAGTATAAACGAGAAATGTTAACTATTTTTTAATTTTTAAATCAATTCGTTTGTCAATTATATATCATCCAGTTCTTCTGTCATTCTTCCTCATTATACATGTTACTGTTATCCACAAGAACGTTGGGAGAGTAACGATGACATAAAAGAATTAGTTTCCCCAACACGTGTATCGACACATAAGATAATGCCTCATTTAATGGTCTACAAAAAAATAGGTTCCCCTGGAAATTAAAATTCAACATTTTTAATAAAAACAATAATTTTACGATCAATCAAATTCAAGAATCAAGATACGTTCACTCAAAATAATCGATAATTTTAAAAACCTATAAACGGCCCTTTCTTCATCTTAACTGGGTCCTTCCGAACCTTGTACAAGAAGTGGTGGTACACATTGATAGGTGGATTTTAATGTCAGCCGGTGCATATATATTTTTGGTCAATAGGGAGAATCAAATGCGAGACCACGGCGTGATAAGTAAGTCTCTTAACCACAAAGCCATAACCGGTGACATTCACTCAAAACATTAGTGAACAAAATTAATTAAATAAATGCCGAACATCAGAATGGTAAATCGATCGCAAAATATTGTTACTGACAAGATCTTGATTTCGTTGCGTTTCTTGATTTATCAGACCTTATCAACTGCTTAAAACAACCATTTTTACTTTTGTCTCTATTATGAATCCAACTCCAGGAGTTGTATAGTATTTGGGATGTATAGTATTTGCGACACAAAGTCTCCACTTTAAGGCAATCGAGATTCTTGGAGAGCTTCGAGTTCCAACCGATACTGTGTCATAGATGTAATAAGGCCGTTCAACACACCAGGTTTTCGAAGTAACTACCCGTTCCACATTTTAGGTTATCCAAGTAACTGCACATTCATTGTAATTTTGGCGGTATTCAATTTTTTGTAAATATTGAAAATTTTACATAAGACACTTTATAATCACCACCCAGACAAGTTTTTGAATGTGGGTCATTGTATATATCAAACGCATGGCTTGTATTTTCATGAATCTAACCATGACGCAGTGGTAGGATTCTCCATAGTTAACATAGTTATTCTCTGATGGATTCGTGACATAATTTTGCAAACCCTCTAAGAAGACACTTTATAATCACCCTCATACGAATTTTCGAATGAGGTCTCTTTGAAGTTCAAATGATATCTGTTTACTGTGGTATTTTTAATCATTTTTTTAATTATTATTACAACGCTGAGAAAACCTTTAATTTATCAACGAAGTTTTGTTGAACGTTGGCGGTTCTGGGATTTACTTATGAAATTCAGCCCAGTAAACTACAATGTTGTATGGATTTTCCAACCAGACCAATTTGGTAACAAACTATTAATAATGGACTATTTCAGTCTACTATAGGAGATATGCCAATATTTTCATCCATCATTGTCCTAATTTTAATTTGATTTGAAGTATGTTTATATTGATTTAAAAGTATATTTTCTTTCTATTTAAGATTAGTATTCATCTAACTGAACTTTTCAGAATTATCAGAAAGAGCAGAAAAAATTTCATTATAATCCGTTAAAACCCGAAAATTCATGGTGGTGGCACTTACACCAAGACAGAACTCAGGCGACGATTATTTTACTTGTTACTTTGATTTCGTGTTCTTAACAGTAAGACTAAATTCGTTTATCATATGTAAGACAATTATGTATGAAGTAAACGAATAATAAGAACTATTTTCTCATTTCCAACTAACACATAAATTTTGTTCAAAATAATCACCATCCCATTTTGAGTGCAATCTCATATACAATGATGATATGCCATGCAGGGATCAGACAATATTAAAAAAATCTTTATAATTAATTTTGAACTAATTATATTGTCATTCTAGCACGACATTCAAGAAATTTTGATTTAAACGTCTCGGCAGATCGGAAAATTGTAATACTGTATGAAACAGGGCGTCATGTGACCTGCTAAATAATAACTTTTTGAATAGAAAATCTGGTTCTTTAGTTTTTAGAAGCTTGCTAATAAAAGCGAAAACCTGAAACTCATAAAATCTTTAAACTACAACCAAGAACAAATATAGTCAATTTTCTAATTCTGAATTCCAAATTATTAACAGTAGTTGAAAACGGAATGAGTGACCCATTAAAATTAATACAAGGAAACGAAAAAGTATCTAACGAGTTTTTGTAGATACAATAGATTGCGATTTATGTACTAGTATTTAAGGCTAGCCCATTGGAAAAAGACCAGTCATATATTCTATCTAAATCATATATTTTAATGCTGATCTATATCTAACTTACTTGTACATAGAAACTTATAAAATAATAAGTACCGAGCCTTGAGGAACACCTGAAGTAACTGGAAGAAAATAAGAATAACAACTACCATAAACAACTGTCTTTGAAAGATTCGAATAATAATTTATTACTAATCTAGCCTTTGAAAATCTAACAAAGTGAGAAAAGTGAATTCCCTATTTTCCATAGTACACCATCATCGCTTATATTCAATAACGTATTCTTCGTACCATGGAACTTTCCAGATTGATAGACATTGAGTAAACTGTGATTAATTGGGACAGAAGTTGGTTTTTACTACTATCTCAAAGGCTTTGGACATGGAACTTAAAATACTTACAGGTCTTAACTGGGATAACTCAACAGGATTGCTAATTTTTGAAATTGGAATTATTTTACTGAGTAAAATAATGCCAATTCCAAAAATTGCTTGGGAAAGAAAGAGGAGGAAATTTTAAACTAACTCAATTAAGACCAGAATGTTGTGACTAAACTTTCGAAATAGAAGACTTTAAGAGTTTTTCATAGGAAATATTTGAAATTGAACAATAGTAGTAACCAATGGTGGATTTGAGCTACTTAAATAAGAATTTATATCATAAACTATGTTTATAGTCAAACTAGAAACTACTAAATAATAGAAATATTATCGGGTTTAAATCTCAGAAGCAATTTATGATTAAATTTTTAAGAAGTTTCTCCGTAATTCAAGGAAAAAAATATTATTTTAGTGTTAAGATCACGAACTGTAAACAGTATTTATAAATGAATGTTTGGTGAACCTTATGGAGAATAATGCTGAGGTGGCGAAGAGGTTTGTAATATTTGACAACTCAAAACTACAATATCATGAGGCATAGGTTGGTTTCGCCAAACAGATTATGGCATCCAACAAGAGGAACCAAAATGCCTTAAGGCAAAAAATAGTCAATTCATTTATTAACATTTATAACTTATTTATTATTCCACGTATGAATATAATCAAAAAATAAATATAATGGAAATTAACCAAAACGAAATATCGGCTACAGGAGGTGGAAAAAGTTACTTCAATAAACCATCAAAGTTATGGTTTGCAATAATTCCTCAACCTTCAGTTTCCCAACCTCTAAATTGGAACGATAATTTATCATTACCAATTAAAAAATTTGGCACAATGTTTGCGCCTGGGCAAGTCAAAATGAAATTTCAAACTGCCCTGAATTTAAATAAATTATAGAAATAAGACACATTTTATAAAAAAAATATTAAGAGGTAGTATTTTTTTAAAAAAATTAAAGGGTTTACTGTTAACATGTAAAACGCATACGCACATTTTGTATATACTGTAAAGTAAATAATGAATATACTTAAACTTTTTCGATACAATAGTGCCATCTCTTATCAAAACTAATAAATTTTAAAAATTTGACTGTACTTGATCATTTATATCGTGCATCGCTCAATTCAATAATGATTATTTCGCTTCATACTAAGTTGTTATTATTTCGCTTCATTATATGTTGTGTTCCAGCTGATTTATCTGATTTAGTTGGGATTATATTTGATTGGGGCCAATTTATTTGAACTATAATATATTTTTAAACTTTTTGGTGTTTAAAATGAAAATAATCATGATTAATCAATTAATTGAACTATATTTTGCTAGTTGTAGTCCTATAATGCTGCTTTAAATCGATTGAAGGCAATAGAAAGAAGATTTGAGCGAGATACGGAATTTTCAAGGTTGTACAAATCATTCATGTTACTAGCTAGGGCACATGAAGCAGATGCATGTGAACAATAAATGCGACATGTATTATCTTCCACATCATGGGGTCCTTAAGCTTAGCAGTGCCACAACAAAGTTGAGGGTCGTATTTGACGCGTCAGTCAAATCATCAGCTGGCGTATCACTCAATGACATGTTAATGGTAGGGCCTAATGTGCAGTCATCACTACAAAACATACTTATACGGTTCCGTCAACATGAGTTTATATTATGTGGGGACATTAAGAAAATGTATCGTCAAGTATGGGTCGATCACGACGATCGCCAGTGTCAAAATATTTTGTGGCGTTCAAGTCCTAAACAACAGCCGAAAGTATTTCAGCTAAAAACATTGACATATGGGACGGTTTCAGCCTCATTTTTACAACACGATGTATCAAAGAAGTTGGTAAATCAATACGAAACGAACAACCAGAAGCAGCGAATGCCATATTAAATGACATGTATGTAGATGACATGTGAACGGTATCCAGCACGATAAATAAGATCAATAACCTAAGAATGGAGAGCAAGCGCATTTGAGAATCATGGATTCAGAATGCGAAAATTTTTATCGAACTATATTTATCTAAGATTCGCAATTAAAGGTGATATTAGTAATGAATCAAAGGAAATCGAAGGATCAATGATTGACGCATCCAAGATCTTGGGTCTTCAATGGGACCCATATGAAGATCATTTTAAATTTTCGGTACAGCTACCTGAGCGTAATTCTCACACAAAACGGTCTGTATTATCGGACGCAAGTCGAAACTTCGATCCGCTTGACAGGTTGGCATCTATAATAGTACGAGTCAAGATCCTGATGCAGAATATATGGATGCAAAACTTGGGTGGGATGATGAGTTACCAACACAGACATTGAAAACATGGCTATCTATTCGACAAGACATATGCAACTCCACCGAAGTGCGAATTCCACGATGGATTCAGTCAACCGATACAATCCAGTTTGATCCAATTGGATTTAGTGATGCTAGCGAGCAAGCTTATGCGGCTGTGATTTATGCAGTAGTAAAAACTGATGAGGGTATCAAATCTAATTTAATCACCGTTAAATCGCGTGTAGCTCCGGTCAAACAAATTAGTCTACCACGGCTGGAGTTGATGGGTGCTTTACTGTTGACGTCGTTGATGCAACTGGTCGAGAAATCACTAACAACAACACACGGCAAAGTAGCACTATTCACTGATTCCCAAGTGGTTCTAGATTGGCTATCCGCACAGCCAAATGCTAAATCTATACCCTAGAGCACAATGGTGGCATGTGGGAACAAAGGACAACCCTGCTGATTTAGCTTCCCGTGGTGCACTGACCAGTGAGTTAATAAACAGTGATCTATGGTGGCATGGACCAATTTGGTTATCTGACGAGACCCAAATGCGAGCAAACTAACAACGCCAAGCATCGCAAAGTGACAACAATGGAGTTGCGGTATGCAAATATAGATACATTTATTATATCGACTAGCAATTTTTTTGAAGAATTTTTCAATAGATTCTCGAGCTACCAAAAGATGGTGAGAATATTTGCACTGGTACGAAGATTCATCTATTGCCTCAAGATAAAAACACGCTCAACCGAAACAACCAGGGAAGATATACTAGCAGCTGAAATTATATTATTAAAATATATCCAAACTTCAGTATGGGCTACTGAAATGAACGCATTGACGAACAAAGCCATCGTACCAAGAAATATCAATCTGGCAAGTTTACATCCATTTGTAGACAGCAACGGTATTCTTCGAGTTGGGGGGCGAATACAGAAATCTATAGCATCTTTTGATACGAAACATCCAATCATTCTTCCAACCAAGCACCATGTAGTGAGGTGCATTGTGAGCGATACGCACTTAGCACACAGTCATCCAGGAATAAGTCTGTTAACTAGCATTATCCGTCGCAGATTCTGGATTGTCAAAGGAAAACTAATATCACGGGCTATTGTCAATAAATGCATTCAGTATATAAAGCACAACCCAAAAAACGAACAACAACTGATGGGAAACCTGCCACCCGAGAGAGTGCAATATATACATCCATTCCACAGCGTCGGCGTACATTATTGCGGGTCATTTAGGGTACATCCAATCAGATGACGGGGCCAAACACCAGTAAAGATGTATGTATGCATATTTATATGTTTTTGTACTAAAGCAGTGCACATAGAAGTTGTAGGAAACCTAACAACTGAAAGCTCTATTGGTGCTTTAACACGATTTACCGCTAGGAGAGGGACCTGTCATACTATTTATAGTGACAACGGTACTAATTTTGTAGGGGCAAACAATTATTTACAGGAATTGTTCAAGTTTATTAAACAAAAATCATTCCAATAAATTGGAAATTCATCCCACCAGGAGCCCCACACATGGGTGGCATATGGGAGGCTGCGGTCAAACAAGCAAAAATCCATCTAGGTCGTGTGGTAGGTGAGTCGATCCTCACTCTAGAAAAGTTCCATACGCTACTAACGAAGATCGAAGCAATTATGAACTCGAGGCCGTTAGTAGTAACAGAATGTGAAGAAATTGACTATTACTCCGGCTCACTTTCTTATTGGCCGCACATATACGGATATGGCAGAAAAGCAGGTATCGGAAGTGATCGTATCTCCATTAGCCAGATGGCGCTTGGTCAAGCAGAGGCATCAACACTTTTGGAATCGGTGGCATCGAGAATACCTTACAATTCTGCAAAGGAGGCAAAAATGGACCAAGAAGTATAAAAACTTTAATGGCTGGCGATGTAGTCCTAATTGGAGAACTGGACTCACCATCAGCATGTTGGAGCTTAGGGAGAGTGATCAAAACGTTTCCTAATAGTGATGATAACGTCGGAATAGTAGAAGTTCGGGTAGCCAATACAAATAAAATCATACGACGTCCAATACATAAATTATGCAAATTGCCTGTGCATCACGATGAATCAGCCGATTCATGGCCGGCGGAATGTTGATGTCAGCATAATCCAGCTAAAAAATAATATAAATAATTAGATATAAGAATTAAAAATGTAATTAAAATACTTATCTTCGGTACCGTATGAAATGGTATCATTGTTTGTATGTACTCGTATAGGCACAAACCTGTATTGTAATTTGACATTATTCTATTACATCTATGAATGACGACCAAATTACCAACACTTAGGCTTTTTACAATTGGTAAATATATGTAAACCAAATTTAGTTTAACTAGCCATTCACAGATGAAATTGTTCATAGAAAGATGATTTATAACTATCGCAGAGATGTCACCTTTGAGTGTTAAGCCCTCGAACAACTGGCAACTTAAATAAATTACTATCAACTTAGCAGTCAAAAAAAGAAGAAAGTCGTATGCGACCAAGTAAAATAAACTAAAAAAAAGGGTAGAGATTTCAATTAAGTGCTTATTATTCATCAAATTAAAATCAACCATCAAGTTATTGGATACGAAGCGGTAATCAACAATCACTAGAAATTATTAAATATTTAGTGACGGAGGCCATCATCCATTATCCATACAAACCATCGACCATTGATTTTGAGAAAAAAAAAATTAAGCGTGGAAATTGTTACGAGATGAGTGGAAAAAGCAATATTCTTTAATTGTTCGAAGAAAAGTTCAAATACGGCAAAAAATGTTTGTTGTGTTATTTGTTCATCGGCGGAAGTCGGACACATAAAGAGAGACACGAGTTATCGGATGGTCACAAAAAGCGCTCAACATCAATTAAAATTTATGGTAAGAATTTAGAGGTAAGGTTATGCGTATTTATTTCTGATCATAACTTACCATTTTCAGTAGTTAATCATTTAACTGCCTGTTCAAAAGCGGATATCACCGACTCCCAGATTATACAAAAATGAAAGCTCAAAAAAATATAAAAGAACTCACTGGTCCCGAAAATATTACATTAATTTCAAGGATAACAAGTGATCAATGTTTCCCATTAATAATTGATGAAAGCACTGACAGCGTAAAATATGGCAAAAAATTTAACAATAATTATACGTGTTTTTTAAAACTTGCTCCATTGAATGTTTGCTTCGCTCAAGGAATCTTTGACACCGTTGTAAATACTTTAGAGGAAAACCATGAGTCACTAAAAAATTTCAAAGCATTTACTGCGGAAAATTGTTCAGTGATGATAGGCAAGAACAACGGCGTTCAGGCTAAATAGAAAGAAATTGTGCCAACCCTAAGTTGTTAGTAAATGGATGCATTTGTCATAATTTAAATTTCATACCAATGACTGCATCACAAAAATTACCAGATGTAATTGATAAGAAAAGTTAACCACCATTTCTGACACAGCCCAAGCCGCAAGGCTGATTTTCAGAAATTGCAGATTGATTTGGGATCAGAATTGCACGTAATTTTAAAATATGCAAACACACGTAGGCTATCACGTCAAGTAAGTTTAGTTTACTTATATACTAATAATTTTACTACATGCAATTTGGGATATTAAATTAAAAAAAAATTAAAATATTTACTTATATTAAAAAATAAATATTATTTAAATAATTTTAGCCGCCATCGATAGAATTATAGAACATTGGAGACCCTTAATTTATTATTTTGCAATAAAAGATTTTGAGAATCAATATGGAAACGAAAACATTAGTTTTATAGAAGAAAACTTAAAAATTAAAACAATGAACGTGTATTTACCGTTTTTATCATACATTTTAAAAATAATTAGTGGAATTAATACCGAAATGCAAGCTGAAGAACCAAAGAAATATATATTTTCTTACCAAGGATGAAATTTTATTCAAAACTATTGCTCAAAATTTTATAAAAAACACTGTACTGGATGCGTCAGAATTTGTTATTGATATAAATTATAAACTAAATGAAAACCAAGTTTTCATTGAAAATATATATTGCCCTGTGGTTGGGGCCAAACATGTTTCGTAAATATTTCGAACGAAACATGAGATCCATAGAATACCACCACAGTATCCAGAGCTTGTCGAAGGAGGCGACTAAATCTGGTTGGATCGCTGGGCTGACGACCCGCATCCGTAAAAAAATATCACTGTTAAAAATGTCAACAATAAAAACAAAGTCGGATACCGCCAAAACAAGAATGACCCCCGCTTAAATACCCGGATACGAGAATGAGGATCGGCACGTGGAACGTGCAGTCATTAAGAAAACCTGGCGCGTTGAACGGCCTTTTCACATGTATGAAGGAGTATCGGCTGGAACTCGTAGCGCTCCAAGAAACTCGATGGCCTTAAAGTGGAGACCATGTGTCCCAAGGCTATACGTTGCTACACAGTTGAGATCACCTCGGAAATCTTGGAGTTGGCTTTCTCATTGGGCCGCAGGTAAAACAGGCTGTGCTGGATTTCCAGGCAGTCGATAATCGAATGTGTAAGCTTCGCTTGCACATGAGATTAGCCAACCTGTCAATTGTTTGTGTACATGCGCCCACTGAGGTAAGCCAACCCCAAGATAAAGACTCATTTTACAATAATTTGGATAATCTGATGGGCTCTATACCTGAGCACGATGTCAGATTGGTGACTTTAATGCTAGAGCTGGCAGAAATCAGACCGACTTATGTAATAACATAGGTCCGTACTCTCGACACGAAACTGCGACCGATAATGGGGAAAGAATGATGTACTTTGCGATCGCTCATGATCTCAAAGTGGCAAGTACATTCTTTCCCCATAAAAACATCCACTTAGAAACATGGACACATCCACGTAAAACATCCCGAAGCCAAATTGACCATGTGTTGATTTCAAAAGGGCGGGCTCGGGTTGTCCAAGACGTGAGATCGTATCGGTCGTCAACAAAATTCGTAGGCAGTTACCATTACCTAGTCACTGCAAAGCTACGATGAAAATTTTCAGGAGACAGGAGAATATAAAACGCGATTCTCCTGTGAAGGTCTGATAAATGAAGAAACGCAACGAAAATATCAAGATCTTGTCAGCAATAGCATTATGCAATCCAATTACCAATCTGATGATGTGAACAGTGTCTGGGAAGTATTGAAAACTTCGGTTGTCGATGCTGCCCAGCACATTCTCGGTGTAGTGAAAACTAAGCCCAAAAATGATTGGTTTGATGAGGAGTGTCGTCTTGCTGTTGAGCAACGTAATAAAGCCCACAATGAAGCGCAGACTCGGTTTACAATTGCAAGGAAAAACAAAGCAGTTCTTGCTAGAAGGACAGCTAAACGCATTTGTAGACAGAAGAAGCGTGAATGGTGGAAGGCCGAGGTCTTAAGAGTACAACAACTCAGCAATGAGCACAATTCGCGTGGTTTCTTTAAAGGAATCACCGAATTGCACCATACCTTAAGATCTCGGTCAACTGCCATTCGGGACCAGGATGGAAACCTCTGTGTTAACGTCGATGCGGTACTCGATACATGGCGTGAACATTTTTCTGATCTACTTAATGTTCCACATGTATCACAAGTTGTGTTTGAATACCCTCAAATACAGACCGCAGAGATGTTCATTGAGGATCCATCCTATGAAGAATTCACAATGGCCATGCAGAGACTAAAGAGAAATCGTTCACCAGGGGTTGATTGCATTAATTCAGAGCTCTTGATATTCGGAGGGCTAACTTTATGGAACTGTCTTTTCAACCTTGTTCGATTGGTATGGCGAAATGAAGTTATGCCTGACGAATGGAAAGTGGCCGCGTT
Source organism: Tipula lateralis (assembly GCA_963932295.1). Lineage (NCBI taxonomy): Eukaryota > Metazoa > Arthropoda > Insecta > Diptera > Tipulidae > Tipula > Tipula lateralis. The sequence continues at coordinate 141,326,091 of OZ010738.1, forward strand.
ATGCCCAATATTCAAAAAGGGTGATCGCATTAAATGCGAGAATTATCGCGGTATAGCTCTCCTTTGCACAGCATACAAGTAACTGTCTTACATAATCTTGGGAAGAATTACTCCTTTAGCGGAGGAAATTGTCGGTGACTACCAAGGAGGATTCCGTCCAAATCGGTCAGTCACTGATCAAGTTTTTTCGCTGCGAATGATTCTTTCCAAGTACAACAAAACATCTCGCGATGTACACCAGGTATTCCTAGATTTCAAGCAAGCCTATGACTCGATCAATCGAGAGAGGCTATGGTATGCGCTTGAATATTTAGGAATACCACAAAAATATGTACATCTGTGTAAAATGACAGTAACGCAGTCACAATGCTGTGTTAAAGTTGAGAACAGGCTATCGAGAATTTTTGCAATTACTTCTGGTGTTCGACAAGGAGATGCGCTGTCCCCGATACTTTTTAATCTCATGTTGGAATACATTCTTCGTAAAAGTGCAACACCTCAGGACAATATCTTATTCCGACAATCCAATCAACTTCTTGCGTATGCAGATGATATATGTGTGATTGGATTAAATGGCAACGGAGTGAAAGAGATACTTGATCCACTGGAACAGTTTTCAGCTGCCGTTGGTCTCAAAATCAATGAGTCCAAAACCAAATATCTGATATCTGGTTTTCGAGACCAAGACGCAAGTGATTTCAGTAGTGGAAACCACACGTTTGAAGAAGTGATGAGATTCAAGTATCTTGGATCTCTCATTACTCACGATAATAGTGTGGGAGAGGATATCAAGGTCCGCCTTGCCGCTGGCAATCGGGCTTTATATCCTCTACGTCCACTGCTGAAATCAAAATATCTTGCAAATACGGATAAGCTGAAACTGTACAGAGTGTTGATCAGACCCGTTGTCATGTATGGATGTGAGAGTTGGACGTTGACGGATGAGTACGAAAGATGGCTTCTAACATTCGAGAGAAGAATCATGCGTGTGATATATGGCCAAAACGCGACGTTGATGGCACATACCGAGTTCTATTCAATCACGTGATCAGGAATTTAATGCAAATTCCTGATATCGTGCATGAAATCAAAGGACAGCGAATACGCTGGCTCGGTCACGTTCTGCATGCTGATCCAAAACGAATGATACAGCGATCTTTAAAGGGAGAATCGTCTTTCGGTAGGCGAAGAGGTCGCTGTCGGCGACGATGGCTCCACGGCGCAGAGAGCGATCTGGCATATTCTGGTTGCTTGCAACAATATGAAGAGCTGGCTCGTGATCGAAACCAATGGAGCCAGATAGTTGACACGGTATGGGCCAATCATGGCCTGTAAAGACCGATAAAAAAAAAAAAAAAATATTGCACCAACATTGAGAAAGAAAACATATCCCAAAGTGAAATTTTCGGGTTTAAATATAATGTAAAACATTTTTAAATTTCTCTTTGTGATGGACTCTTAAAAAGAATTGATTTTGAAAACGAGGCATTCGATCATTTCACAAAATTGTCTTATAATCATGTGCCACTTATACTTGAAATGTTTTCAGAATCTGAATTAATCAATACCGACACATTAATATAGAATTAATACGAATATAGATCGTTGGCTGAACACGATGAACTAAAATTGAATAAAAACTATTCAATAAGTGAATTTTGGAATAAAGTAGGGTCCACCATTAAAAATGAACTAAACAATTTCATATATAGAATGTGTATAGAATATTTATATATAGAATTGCCACATGAGTACTATACGTTCCTCATTCATTAGCCAATGTTGAACGTATTTTTTCGATCAAAAATTTAATAAAAACAAAATACCGGAATCGTTTAGCGATCGGAACGTACTCAGCCCTAATCCAGACAAGGGATTTTATAAAGTTTACCAATAATTGTTGCAATAATTTCAATATCACAAAAGAATTGTTATCAAAGAATATGTTAAAAAATGAAGTAGTACAGGATGTCCGCCGGAAAGGTATACTACTTTGTTTGAATATAATTTTTGGTTAAATGAAAGAGAATGGATCTTTTATTGATAAATGTTTTATTTAATGTCGGCAATTATGTATGGAATACAATATCAGATAAATGTCCGCCTCTATTAGCCTCACAAATACGAGTCCTTTTAAGCACATTTTTCATTACATTCTCACACATTTCACGCGGTATTTTATTAATTTCATCACGAATATTTTGTTGCTCAAGTTTTTCTGGGTTTGTTTGCATAAGCCTTGTTTTTCAAATATTCCCACAATAGGACCTCCGGAGCAGTCAAATCAGGCGACCGTGGATGCCAATCAACAACACCATTTTTTGAAATAACTTGTTGTGGAAAGAGGTCTCGCAGTAATT